>JYDO01000004.1:0-435803 GCA_001447755.1 Trichinella papuae
GAAATGAAACTGCTCGACACGGCAGTTGGCAGTACCTCGCAATCCTAAGTGTCTAAAGTGTCTACTTCCGCATTCCGTTTACGCCAAAGTAAGGGCGCTTGTTGCAATCTAGTATCAGAGTTGAAGCTACGTCAGCTACTGTGTAAGTTTGGCCCGCTTAAGCACGCTCTGCGTGAGCTAAATGAGAACACGACGGCTGAACTTTGACCAGAAACGTGGTATATAAAACAGCCATGAAAGAAAAAGCGACGTCAGTGCGCGGAGTAGCAGCCCGAGAGAGAGCAGTTGAGCGTTTTGATCGCTCCTGCGTTGGTAGTGTTTTTTCCATGTTTGTGTGTGTGTATGTGTCGGTGGTTTAGTTCTGCTGTCAGAAAATTTTTGTTTATGAACAAAAAGCTATCAATCATATTTCGATGTTCTTGTTTGTGCACAATCAAGTTAGTACTACGTCTATGACAGTGGAACTCCGATTATCCGAACACTTTTTGGCCGGCTAGTTAAAATGCATTGTATATGAATGTTACAATCAACCTGCATTTTACTAATACTGTAACATTCTGTTGTTGGCTAATTTTTATGTCCGGTATGTCTACTACTAGAAGGAGAAAGGTTTTGAGTTTAGAGCAAAAACTAGAAGTGTGCCTGTAAACAATTTCAGATATCACACAAAGTAAATTGGTGCTTTTTCAATGTAGCGCTGAAAAATATAATCGACTGTGTTAATAAACGTTCATGCAATTTAAGTGAGTAAAGGACAAATAACGTCGCATAATAAACAGAATGTCTACTATCCCGCGTCTAAAATTGAGAATGACAGTTGTTAAGAACCACCTTTGTTCGAGCCTGACCATCCGCATCCGCTACCGTAACCTGTTGTTGGCAATTGTGGTGACGTAATAGTCACATGTAGGAACGCGAGAGTGGACGAGTGTGCGTTTTGGTGGCGTGTAATTGTTATGTGGTTATTTTGAATGCGGTGACGATTTCAAGTGCAATTGTGCCTAACAGTCGGCCTTTCTGATTGTACAGTGATTCTACTGAATAAATCTCGGTTTTCGTGTGTTTGTCGTTCCCGAATTGCAGCTAACGCTCCTAAGCCTGAGAAGGGCCAGTGACTCAGTTAGCGATACTCAACTGCTCTGCGTACAGTTGGATTGAACAACAGCTATGAACGCCTCAATTACGTACATACATTTTAAAAAATTGAAACGTCTGATTATCCGAAGGACCCCCAAAAATCGTGTGTTCGGGTAATCGGAGTTCCACTGTATTGGTTATGTTCAAAAGTATGCGCTGAATGTACAGCATGTGTTCCTTGCTATTAACGATTCTTTTATTTTAGCATAGAAAAATAAAGAAAAGAATGTGAACAGATTCAGAAGTGACGTCCGTGATCAATCAAAAAGATCACATTGAAACCTGCCGCATAGATGAGCACCTGGCCTATAAAATGGAGAAGGCGGTTTTGGAAAACTGAAGGGCCGAAGAAATTAAACCCATCCATGCAATCTACGACGAAGAAGCCACAGATCCGTCCGCTGAGCCGTCTACATCCGAGCAATTCCTGGCTGTTCATATGAAATACATGTAATATTTAAAAATCGGGCAAAATGCTTCCTCAGACTTCCTGAACAACGTCAGGATTTGGACATATTGCATAAATATAAGAAAAGGTGGTTTGGGAAGAGGTCATAATCACCAAAGTGTATCCACGCACAACCAGATGGAAAAACCAATCAATTTTGGTATGAAGTAAACACGCTGGTAAGGGTGAAATGCCCCATAGCACTATGTGCAACGTACAAAACAAAATCAATTTACAAAAAATGATGCTATGAGTAAGATTGATCAAGAAACTTCCGTCGCTGATCCATCTACCTCTTGCCAGTTCCCAGTTTTTAGGAATGCAGAGTCAAGTTTAATACGCCCGAGTCGATTTAATGCTACCTTTTTTAAGTGGTGATTTTGTATTATATTTGTTTCTTTTTTTCATTTTTCACCGTTTTCGTTTTGTTAATATTGTTTCATTGATGTTGTTTATTGTTGTTGTTATTGTTATTGAATGAAGAAAAATAAAATTCACCATTTGTTGTGTTGTTTTTCCTGCGTTATGGCTACCACATTTCACATAACTTCATTGTAGTACAATAAAGGGAATTGTTTTTGAAAATACTGATCATTAATAAGTATAAAATTCACAACAAATAATATATCAATAAAAACAAGATTTCTATCAATGATAAAACTTCATAAATTATGATAACAATTTGAAAATGATAAAAATTCCACTATTAAAGTTAGAAAAATTGTAAAAGGAAATATTTAGACTAGTGAAACAGAAAAATATCGAAGCTAATCAACCAATAAGACAACGCCAAGCACGTCCAATAATATAACATTAACCAATAAGAATACGTGGCTACCATCACTTTGATGATTGGCAGGTACGAACTAACGTTTGGAACAGAAACAGTCAATTTGAAAGTTGAATTTATTTTCAACTCACTCATTGACGACGTTACTTTGTTGAAATCTATCACTAATGTATAATTTTTTTTTTTTTTGGTTCAATATCATCTTTACAGTTGACAAAACTGCAGTACAATTTATTTTTCTGATTTAATGGAGAAATTTGTTTTTACACTATTTTCCATTTTAATTAATGTAAATTTTTTCTGTTCTCTCAGTTGACAGTTAGTTTCATCGTTGAAAAATTATCATATAAAACTGCAACAGATACTTTGTGATTAGGGTAAATTGAAAGTGATTTTTCAATTAATCATGTGTGAAATTCAAGTTCGTTATTGAATTTTTAAAAAAAGTTTAATCAAATCAATAAAAATGTTTTGTCATTTCGTTTGCATATTATTAAAATTAAAAATGCCAATTACAGTGCATATTATTCAAAAATTAAAAATGTTATTAAAATAATCGTCAATTAAAAATGTGTGCGCATGACAAATTTCTTACGGTAGTTGTGTGTGTATGACAAATTTTATTTATTACAACGATTAAGTTTCGTCAGTGTAAGGCAAATTTGTATTTGCATAGACACTGCTGTTATTTTCCCTGCTCTGTTTGGTTTTTTTTTGCATTGCAGAATAATTGATAAAAACAAACAAAAAGTAAGAAAGAAGAAAAAAAATTTTGCGCCTACAATCAATCAACTTGCATAACATAACAGAAGAATGCATAAAACAAATTGCATATTTCTTCTTACAAAAAAGAGAACATCGACACTGCTTAAAAATGAGAATAAAAAGAATGTTTGATAAAGAAGAAGAAGAAGAAAAGGAAAACATCCATGAGTGGGGTGGTGATGGTGGTGGTGGTGTATTGTGATGATTAAAGTTGCGTGATCACCGTACTTCGGCTAGAGATCCGCCTTGGTATTTGAGAATAACTTGCTGTTTTCGACGCAGACGAAACTTCGGAGCTATCCAATGAAAAAGTATATAAATAAATAAACATCAGGGAAACTTTTAAAATTTTCACTTTTACCTTCCTGAACAATTCAAAATTGGAATCTTGCTGCTACTTTTCGAGACCAGCGTTGATTTGTCCTAATTGAAAATTAGGAAATGAAACTGCTCGACACGGCAGTTGGCAGTACCTCGCAATCCTAAGTGTCTAAAGTGTCTACTTCCGCATTCCGTTTACGCCAAAGTAAGGGCGCTTGTTGCAATCTAGTATCAGAGTTGAAGCTACGTCAGCTACTGTGTAAGTTTGGCCCGCTTAAGCACGCTCTGCGTGAGCTAAATGAGAACACGACGGCTGAACTTTGACCAGAAACGTGGTATATAAAACAGCCATGAAAGAAAAAGCGACGTCAGTGCGCGGAGTAGCAGCCCGAGAGAGAGCAGTTGAGCGTTTTGATCGCTCCTGCGTTGGTAGTGTTTTTTCCATGTTTGTGTGTGTGTATGTGTCGGTGGTTTAGTTCTGCTGTCAGAAAATTTTTGTTTATGAACAAAAAGCTATCAATCATATTTCGATGTTCTTGTTTGTGCACAATCAAGTTAGTACTACGTCTATGACAGTGGAACTCCGATTATCCGAACACTTTTTGGCCGGCTAGTTAAAATGCATTGTATATGAATGTTACAATCAACCTGCATTTTACTAATACTGTAACATTCTGTTGTTGGCTAATTTTTATGTCCGGTATGTCTACTACTAGAAGGAGAAAGGTTTTGAGTTTAGAGCAAAAACTAGAAGTGTGCCTGTAAACAATTTCAGATATCACACAAAGTAAATTGGTGCTTTTTCAATGTAGCGCTGAAAAATATAATCGACTGTGTTAATAAACGTTCATGCAATTTAAGTGAGTAAAGGACAAATAACGTCGCATAATAAACAGAATGTCTACTATCCCGCGTCTAAAATTGAGAATGACAGTTGTTAAGAACCACCTTTGTTCGAGCCTGACCATCCGCATCCGCTACCGTAACCTGTTGTTGGCAATTGTGGTGACGTAATAGTCACATGTAGGAACGCGAGAGTGGACGAGTGTGCGTTTTGGTGGCGTGTAATTGTTATGTGGTTATTTTGAATGCGGTGACGATTTCAAGTGCAATTGTGCCTAACAGTCGGCCTTTCTGATTGTACAGTGATTCTACTGAATAAATCTCGGTTTTCGTGTGTTTGTCGTTCCCGAATTGCAGCTAACGCTCCTAAGCCTGAGAAGGGCCAGTGACTCAGTTAGCGATACTCAACTGCTCTGCGTACAGTTGGATTGAACAACAGCTATGAACGCCTCAATTACGTACATACATTTTAAAAAATTGAAACGTCTGATTATCCGAAGGACCCCCAAAAATCGTGTGTTCGGGTAATCGGAGTTCCACTGTATTGGTTATGTTCAAAAGTATGCGCTGAATGTACAGCATGTGTTCCTTGCTATTAACGATTCTTTTATTTTAGCATAGAAAAATAAAGAAAAGAATGTGAACAGATTCAGAAGTGACGTCCGTGATCAATCAAAAAGATCACATTGAAACCTGCCGCATAGATGAGCACCTGGCCTATAAAATGGAGAAGGCGGTTTTGGAAAACTGAAGGGCCGAAGAAATTAAACCCATCCATGCAATCTACGACGAAGAAGCCACAGATCCGTCCGCTGAGCCGTCTACATCCGAGCAATTCCTGGCTGTTCATATGAAATACATGTAATATTTAAAAATCGGGCAAAATGCTTCCTCAGACTTCCTGAACAACGTCAGGATTTGGACATATTGCATAAATATAAGAAAAGGTGGTTTGGGAAGAGGTCATAATCACCAAAGTGTATCCACGCACAACCAGATGGAAAAACCAATCAATTTTGGTATGAAGTAAACACGCTGGTAAGGGTGAAATGCCCCATAGCACTATGTGCAACGTACAAAACAAAATCAATTTACAAAAAATGATGCTATGAGTAAGATTGATCAAGAAACTTCCGTCGCTGATCCATCTACCTCTTGCCAGTTCCCAGTTTTTAGGAATGCAGAGTCAAGTTTAATACGCCCGAGTCGATTTAATGCTACCTTTTTTAAGTGGTGATTTTGTATTATATTTGTTTCTTTTTTTCATTTTTCACCGTTTTCGTTTTGTTAATATTGTTTCATTGATGTTGTTTATTGTTGTTGTTATTGTTATTGAATGAAGAAAAATAAAATTCACCATTTGTTGTGTTGTTTTTCCTGCGTTATGGCTACCACATTTCACATAACTTCATTGTAGTACAATAAAGGGAATTGTTTTTGAAAATACTGATCATTAATAAGTATAAAATTCACAACAAATAATATATCAATAAAAACAAGATTTCTATCAATGATAAAACTTCATAAATTATGATAACAATTTGAAAATGATAAAAATTCCACTATTAAAGTTAGAAAAATTGTAAAAGGAAATATTTAGACTAGTGAAACAGAAAAATATCGAAGCTAATCAACCAATAAGACAACGCCAAGCACGTCCAATAATATAACATTAACCAATAAGAATACGTGGCTACCATCACTTTGATGATTGGCAGGTACGAACTAACGTTTGGAACAGAAACAGTCAATTTGAAAGTTGAATTTATTTTCAACTCACTCATTGACGACGTTACTTTGTTGAAATCTATCACTAATGTATAATTTTTTTTTTTTTTGGTTCAATATCATCTTTACAGTTGACAAAACTGCAGTACAATTTATTTTTCTGATTTAATGGAGAAATTTGTTTTTACACTATTTTCCATTTTAATTAATGTAAATTTTTTCTGTTCTCTCAGTTGACAGTTAGTTTCATCGTTGAAAAATTATCATATAAAACTGCAACAGATACTTTGTGATTAGGGTGAATTGAAAGTGATTTTTCAATTAATCATGTGTGAAATTCAAGTTCGTTATTGAATTTTTAAAAAAAGTTTAATCAAATCAATAAAAATGTTTTGTCATTTCGTTTGCATATTATTAAAATTAAAAATGCCAATTACAGTGCATATTATTCAAAAATTAAAAATGTTATTAAAATAATCGTCAATTAAAAATGTGTGCGCATGACAAATTTCTTACGGTAGTTGTGTGTGTATGACAAATTTTATTTATTACAACGATTAAGTTTCGTCAGTGTAAGGCAAATTTGTATTTGCATAGACACTGCTGTTATTTTCCCTGCTCTGTTTGGTTTTTTTTTGCATTGCAGAATAATTGATAAAAACAAACAAAAAGTAAGAAAGAAGAAAAAAAATTTTGCGCCTACAATCAATCAACTTGCATAACATAACAGAAGAATGCATAAAACAAATTGCATATTTCTTCTTACAAAAAAGAGAACATCGACACTGCTTAAAAATGAGAATAAAAAGAATGTTTGATAAAGAAGAAGAAGAAGAAAAGGAAAACATCCATGAGTGGGGTGGTGATGGTGGTGGTGGTGTATTGTGATGATTAAAGTTGCGTGATCACCGTACTTCGGCTAGAGATCCGCCTTGGTATTTGAGAATAACTTGCTGTTTTCGAAGCAGACGAAACTTCCGAGCTATCCAATGAAAAAGTATATAAATAAATAAACATCAGGGAAACTTTTAAAATTTTCACTTTTATACCTTCCTGAACAATTCAAAATTGGAATCTTGCTGCTGCTTTTCGAGACCAGCGTTGATTTGTCCTAATTGAAAATTATAAATTAAAATAAACAAAAATTAATGCAAAAGAAAAATGATCAGAAAAAAAAAGAAATTGCAATACCATCTGATCCAAACCGTTAGCATTGCAAGAATCAGCTTTCGACTTGGACATGGTGTCCGTTCTCACTGGTAAACGTGAAATTCGCTGCGAACGTCTGACCACATCGTGATTTTTGACAAGAGGCTGCTTATCGGTTTGTGAACCGCTTCCGTCGACAGTTAAATCCGACTTAATTTTAAAAAAATAAAATTAAAACTGAAACTAAAACTTGTCAAAATTTGAAAAGAACAAATTTGTACTTGAGTATCAGATTGTAACGGTTCCGCGGCGCTGGGCGAGCTGCTACCGTTCACGCAAACTGTAGTCACGTTCGATTGTTGATCTTGAATAATTTGATCATTGACTGAGAAAAAAAAATTGTTTTTTTTTTAATTAAAATTAAAATTAAAAAGAAAAAAAACTGTTTCTTTAAAAAAAATACAGTACCATCGTCGTTTGCTTTAACCGAAATGTTCATGATTCGATTGACGAGATGAACGTCGGCAGTTCTACTGCAGTCGCCAGTTGTGGGTGCTGCTGGAGTGCAGAGTGGAATTTCTCTCCAATTTCCTCCAACCGCTTCAATGATAACGAGCAAAAAACAAAATTATTTAAAAAAATTATCAAAATGCCACTTGAAGTGGAAAATATATATAAGTGAAAGAGAAAAGAAGAAATGAACACACTTACTCGTTGAATGAGTGAAAGTTTCATTCTGTTTCGTAAAGTTCGCCTGAAGCTGAAAAGAAAATGCATATTAAAAAAAGCATTAACTGCTGAAAATTTTTTTTTATTTTTTAAAAATCTGAAAAAACAAATTCAATAAAATTGTCACTTACTTCGCCGTTATTAACACTGGCAACGAGCGGTTTAGTGCAGTCTTCAATCACTACAGCTTGAATAGTTTTATTTTCGGCGTTTCTATAGAAAAGCATAAAATTTCATTTGCAAAATAATAATAATAAATTAATAAACAAATACTTGTTGTCAGCATGTTGATCGTTGTTGGTTTGTGATTTTTGACGCCTATGTTCTTCGCGCAACAAATGAGACTGCCTAGGACCGTAACGTTGCGATGGTCGTCTTTCGAATCGGGCGTGCCTTTTGGCCAATTTCGCTTCTTTGGTCACACCCCATTCAGTTTTTCCCCTGCATGAATCATTTTCAATTGTTATTTAAATTTCAAGCAAAACAACTCACTAAGATTAATTAATACGAACAAAAATAGAATATAGAATAAATAAATAGTACGTACGTGTAACGAAATCGGGATCCAAGACGCAGAAATCCTTGTCTTCCGGCTGGTCGGCTTGGGGCGGACCGAAGTCTGAAAAACGTGTGATGTTCCACGGCACATTTCCACAAATGCTTGCACGCTTTGTTTGAATTCAAATGAAAAACAAATGTGTGCTCTTGTTCTTGACCCTGAAGAACAACAAAAGATCGTATATATGTATACTTTTTTTTTCAAGAAATATTAATATGTAAAAATAAAATTTAACGCACATTTTCATCATCTTCTACCACACTGAGCGTCAACTTTTTCTTCTTAAAATCTAATCTAACCACTTTGGGCCTAAAGCATAAAATTTGAATAATAAAAAAATATTTAAAAACAATAAGAATACCAAAAAAAGAGTCCAATTTTTTGCTTTCCTTCAAAAACAAGAATACCAGTTGGTGTCAATCCCAATGTGTACTCGTTGTTATCTTTTCCCTGTAAAAAGTGAAAATTATTAACAGATAAATAATAATAATAATAACCAAAAAAAAATAAATAATACAAATTACCATAACAACGTGCAAATCGACACCGTACATATCTAGCCATTTCGCTTTGTTCAAATAATTCAATTCTGCTTGCGCTGGTGTCTGCCCACTATAGTATGTACAATTTTGTAATAAAGAAACAATTAAAATGAAATATAATATATGCAAAAACAATAATACCGCAGTGTGGCGTATTTTTCCAAAATATCAATTTCCATTTGCTCAGTTTGATTGGGACAAAAGCGAAATTCGGATATCAATGCCGGCGTATGCTCTTCAGGACAATAATCACCAAGTTCAGCTGAAATTTCAAAAAAAATTAACATATTTGTTTGTATCTTTTCTGAATCAAAATTATTACATTGCAAAGTGAAAGCAGCTAATTCGACCATCGTATCATACGGACAATCTAATCGTCCAGACATGATGTCTTGTTTTAGTTGAAGAAAAAATAAATACCTACAAAAAAAATAATTTATTTCCTATTTTATTGTTAAAAAAAAGTATTTTTAAATATTAAAATTTCATTCAATACCGAGTTATTTCTTCGTGCAGGTTGTTCGGCTCTGAAGAATAAAATTTCACTCGAAAACGAAACGTATACGGTGGACCGACTGAAACAAAAAAAATTTAAAAAAAAGAATTGAATATAAAAATCTTTTAAACATTTATTAATCTTATATCGTAATTTTTAAAAAAAAGTAGAAAATTTACAACAAAAAAATAATAAATATAACATTGCAAGCTTACTTGACACTTGTTTCTTAATTTTCTTCAATGGGTCAAGCCAGTGCTGAAAATAATTAACTTTAAATCCAAATATGCACATCCATATTTATTCTATTGTACTAATGTTTATATGAAGAAAATAAGAATTTTTTTTGAAAGTATTTTCTTTGTTTAAAAGTTGTCATTCTTAAGTGAAAAGAACTTTTCAAGAAGCGAATCAATGCTAAAAGTGCTATTAAACAAATATTTAACTATTCTTATACTTGATTAGAAGAAGTTTCATTTATTTATTTATTTTTTAAATACTTTTTGTTTAAATAAAAAATCAATCATAAGCATAAAATGCTTGCCATAAAAACTTACCTGAACGTGGAAATGATCCATAAATTGCAAACCGAAATAGTCACGCTCTTCAATGTCGAGATTGAAAAATATTTGCTCATACAATTCTCTTCCCAAAGCTTTCTTCTAAAATTCATCAAATATTATATTATCAATAATGAAAAAAAATAATTCAATTAAATTCAATAAGATCAAAATTTGAAAGTTTCAAAATCAACAACAACAACAACAAGAAAACTAGTCAACTTTGTAATGTGTAAATACAATGGTTAATTTTACGCTTAGAAAAAAGAATAATAATAAGAAGAATTGAATCGTCGCTAATTTCATTTCATCCCATCAAAAGATGCATAATTTTGTTTGACAATTGCCATGCATGTCCTTCGTTCAATGACAAAAGAGTTACCGAGTGAATAATAAGCATCGTTGATAAAAAGAGCACCTCAGGTACCTGAAATTCACCAACCTCTGCTATTGAACAAACAAACAAACAAACAAACAATTTAAATTTCTGTTTTCTTAAAAAAAATACCATGTAAATTTACATAAGATTGAATACCACAACAGAACACAGGCCACCCCTTTTTTCTATTGACAAAAAACTTGTTGAACTACATATATTTTTCTTTTCAAAAATGCATATATTACACTATTCATTATTCTGATTCTTCAAACGGAAACAAACATGAAATTTCAAAAAAAAAACACCATTGAATATGTATAATGCTTTCAATTTTTCAAACATCCGTGCCTGCCTTCCCCGAGGGCAGCAAGCAAGCGAGCGAGCGAAAAGTGCGCATCTTTATCAAATGACGGAAACGTTTCTCATTTGTGCCGTTCAATATGCGCAAAAGCAACATTTTCAAAATGTTGCCAAACGGTAAATAAATAAAAAAAATTACACCAAGCAAGCAGTCAATTAATTGCTAAAATGATTCTCATTAAACAAAAAACCAAATTAAAAAACGCGCTTATATCTTTTTCACAAACATGCAAGCAAGCAAGCAATATGCTCGTTTCACATTTTATTATTTACTTTCCCATCGTAGACAAAATTTATTGCTATCGATGAAGTATGTCTAAATAAAAAGAAAAGAATTTCTTTTTTTTATCGATTTTCTTCTCCACATCAACCAACAATCCCAAGATGTAGTGGAAATTGATTGTTACAATTTCAACAGTTTTCCAATTAATGTGCATTTAATCAAGTTCAAAAGCAAAAATTACAATTTTGTTCGCCCAACTGGGCACTTCTTTTTATTCTTCTTCAACTCTAGATTGCTTTGAAATTGACTGAAATTGTTCCAAATTTTACACACCCACACACAACTATATAGCAACATTATATATGTATAAATTCAAAGCCATTTTCATTATAAAGCTTGAAAATTGGCAAAAAGCCAAACACCACCAGCTCTGACCCACCGTATTGATCAAATGACCAAGTGACAATGGCGGACGGGCAGGTGCAAAGTCTAGTTTGTCCACTTCTCTACTGTCGACGGAACAATTTTAGGCAAAATTTCAATATTATCAAAATAAATATAATAATTGACAATTGAGAAAAATTATTGTTGCAATTGTTTTGTTTTTTTTTTCTTCTTTTAATATACAATACCCCCAGTTGAAAAATAATATACACTAAAGCCTTTTTTGAAAAGAAAAAAAAAGTAAACGTTTATTTTTGGGGTTTGTTTATTCACTTGGAGCAGGGCCGTGACGACGACTGTGTCAACACGATACATTGTTTACAAAACAATTCTCCATGCTTTTGTACAAGAAATATAATAACCAATAAATAAATAAATAAATAAATAATAAAAAAATAATAATCTCACCGGCAAACCCAACGTCAAATCGGTACCGTCGAGAAGCATCACTTTGCATACGAGTATATGCTTTTTGTCAAGCGTGTCACTGGCGTAGATGATTTTGTCCGTTTCGCATGATTTCGGATCTAGCTGAGAAAATCTGTCAGCTTTATTACCAAAACGTTTCAACTTCGACAAGCTGAACATCGTTGTAAGAATAAAGAAAGAAAGAAAGGATGCTACGATGCAGAGCCAAGCTTTTCAAGTGCCAAATTCAAAAGCGTCCAGTGTGTGTGAAAAGTCTTTGTCGTCGTCGTTCGCAGCCGTTGCCGCAGCCGCTGCTGTTTTCAACTCGCAACTGAAAAGCACCAATAATTTATAATAATTTTTTTTTTAAAAAAAGCAACAATCAAAAATAGGCATCATATAGATAGGTAGTAAAAAAGAAATATTCATGTGAGAAATTAAAAAAAAATAATCAAATGAAGAGAAACGCTGACGGCAATGGCGCAGCACAACCGTTGGATAATTTGCTCGCGCGCCAAGATTTCAATCGCTGATGCATTCAAAAAACAAAATACATTAGCCGCTTTGACGAAAAGCAGGTGCACAAATTTACAACACTGATCAAATATTTGTAACCGACGTGAAGAGAACCAATCAACAAAAAAAAACAACAACAACATACAAAATACAGCTCACATTTAAAAAAACAAAAACTGTAAATACAGTACTTCTGTACAATAGTAAAATAAACAATATGCTAACCAAATTATTTGAATTGGAGAAAAAGCGACAGCTCAACAAGTGAAACGGCAATTTTTGATCCAACGGGACAGTATCCGTTGAATGCACCGACCGGCTGGCTGCACCATAGCAACAGTCAGAAGACAGTTCGGTCAAGGTCGTTAATGATTCTCACGTACAAATAATTGCCAACGTTTTATCGGTGAAAATTTTCCACTTCAACCATTCGCATTTGGTTAATGAAATAAATTTTCTACAACCTCCAAAATTATATTATTATATTCTCTCATGATCTATTATAAAAGTTATTGTCAATTCTGTTTAGATATTCAAATTTTTCAAACAAAAAAACAACTTGTACCTAGTACAATTGAAAAATTGAAAACAATTTTTTAATAATAATCTTTTTTTGAAATGTAAAAATTAAATATAATTTTTTTTCAAATATCTTTATTTACAACAGCATTTCTTTCAACCGGAAATCAACGTTTTGATTTAATTACTTGAACCACTGGATCATTTTAAGAGATTTATTCAACGATGTAAAATTTAAAAAATAGTAGCCCCGTAACAAAATGGTGATGATAAAATAACAAATGAAAATTAATCTGTCGAAAAACATTATTTACAACAGGATCCACCTTTTTTTATTTTATAATTTTCATAATAGTTTGAATATTAATTTGAGTTGATATTTTGATGTTGAAAAAAAAATGAATTGTTGAACAATGTGATTATTGTAGAAATAACAACAGTAACAAGAAAGTAAATGAAGAATTTTTAAATTTCAGCAGCTGAACAATCAAAAACACAATAATACAAAGTTATAGTAATCAACGACTAATTTCACTCGTTTCGACGACGAATTATTTATAAAATAATTGTCTTGTCAATGAAAAATTTTTCATTATTTCAAAATAATTGTGTATTTAAAATTATTAAGAATACAATTCTACAATTTTTGAACTAACCTATCAAAAACAAGCATTTATTTGTACTTGAATTTTGTTTACTATCCGTTGCTAGTGCTGTCAATTTTGTCGCAACCGATATATTTGTTTGTGCAAGTGATTGTTGTTAACGTTTCTTCTGATCAGCTAAACAATTTTATGTTACCTGTATTTTAAATTTTTGCGCCAGGTTAATGATCGTTCAATTTTACCATTGGGTAACAAGGATCGAATCATGGCTTCAAAGAAGGTCGTGGGAAAAGCTTCTTCCAAGGCAGTCAAGTATGCTTGTTGCATGTTTAGATATTTTTTTCTTATAATCGTTTATTTTTTATCAAAAATATGTGAGCAAAAATTTAAAAACAAAAGTTTTTTGATATATACGATGTGAAATAATGACCATATAGGTTTATGACATATTTTCCCAATTGTCAAGGTATTATTTTTCTCTTCAGGCAAAAAGTCGTGAATGAAAATAATTACAGCGAAAGCGATGGCGAAGAGGAGATTAATTTTGCAGCGTCACGACCGGCCGCCTATACACTTTTAGATTTGAACGACGATGCTGACGATGCGCCAGATTCGGAAGATAGCAGTAGTGTGAAAGAAGGTGCCGAAATTGGTAGAAAAAAAGGACAAAAAGCTGCAAAGAAAAAAAATAAACAAAAGCAGAAAAATGTAGAAAAAGAAGATAATCTGGATGATTTGGTGGCTTATATTGAAAATGACGCCGTATCGAGTAAAAAGCCTGCCGGAAAGAAGCAAAAGAAAAAGTTGAAGAAAGCGCAAGTTGACGAAGACATAGATTTATTGTTAGCTGAATTGGAACAAGAAGAGAAAGGAGGAAGTGTTCCAACTGCTAATAAACAAGAAGAAACGAAAATTGAACCTGCTTCCACCGTTGCAGATGTTGGCCAGGCAGATGTGGATAAGGCAGTCGGTGCTGTAGGAAAGAGAGCTAAAGCTAAAGCAAAGCGTAAGCAAAAACTTAGTGAAAGTAAAGAAACTGTGGACAACAAAGCAGAAGTGAAAACCACTGCTGCTGCTACTGCTGCACAGCTTATTGATGAAAACAAAGAAGTGCCGAAAGTGAATCAAGAAGCAAATGTTCAACCCAGCGTAAATTTTGTTTTATAAATTGAACATTAATAATTTTATTTTATTTTATTTTATTTGAATTTTTATAAATTTTATCATATCAGTTGATGTATTCTATTAATACTGCATTTTACAGACTGGTAAATAACACAGTTGTTTTGTTCAGCTATACTGTAGTGATTTTCAGGAGTTTATTTATTTGCAGTTGTTGATAAATTTAAAAATTTGTTTTTTAAATTGTTTTTTAAAATTAATTTCAAAATATACAAAGTATTGTTTATTTTTTAGCCAACAGAAATTAAATCAGACGATGTTGTTTCAACTGTCGCGGAAAGTATGATTGAATTATTGAAGTAAGTGTTGTAATTGCTTATGTTTTATTTCTTTGCTTTTGAGATGAAACAAAAAATGTAAAAAAGAAGAAGAAAGGGAAAGATGAAAAAGAAAATAAAGAGAAAAAGAAGAGAACTCCTGTAATCAATGAATTGATTAATTTGTTTCATATTTAATATTGTATAGGTGTAAATTTAGGCAGATTTGATCAAACAAGCTTTGAAAAAAAGACAAGAAGAAGAAGAGAGATTACGACAATTGGAACTTGAAGAAGAGAAGAGAATTGCTGAATTGGAAAGGCAGCGTGAGGAAAAAGTATTTAATTTGCTTTTACGTGTTGTTGCAAATTAGTAATTATTGAGTTATTAAATTACTGGAGAATTGTTGCTATTGTGCTGTTTCAGGAACGCTTAGAGCGGGAAAAGAAAGAGCGGAAAAAGAGAGAAAAGAAAGAGAAAATTGAAAAATTGAAAAAAGAAGGAAAATATATGACCGCCGAGCAAAAGCAAAAGCTTCAACGCCAACGTGAACGAATTGAAATGCTCAAACAGCAAGGTAATGGAATGCGATGGATATTTCGTTTTTGTCTTCGTGCTTGCATGTAATTATATGCTGGAAATTTATCCAACAGGTGTTAATGTACCAGAAATGAAACAGGATGTGCAAACCGATGGCGTGAAAACAACTATGAAAAGGCCTGTATATGCCGATAGGAAAAGAGTCAAAAAGGAAAAGCCAAGTGAATTTGATTTTCTTTTTTAATTATTATTTTACTTTTTTGTTGCTTATCTTTTATAAAAATTATATACGTATATTTTCAGTTGTAACGGAAGTTTCTCTGCCCAAAGAAGATTTTCCACAACAGAAGGTGATGGTGTTTTGCAATGATGAAAATTATGCAAAAATGGCATTTTGTTTAATTTTAGGCCCGTAGTAGGGAAGTATCAGAAAAAGATGATGTTATTGAATCATGGGATATGTTGGATTCTGAAAGAGCTCGCTTATCGTCTAATGATGAGGTTAAAAAATCTGAATTTTCCAAAGATGCATCTACTGAAAGTGAAACTTCTGCAGTTTCGGTGAAAATTTTGGTTACTTTATTTTTTGTTGAATTATTGTATTTTATTTATTATTTGTTATAGGATCAGCAGCAAGTGGTGTTGGAACGTGAAAAGTCTGCAGAATCAGCAGATGTTGTCAGTCATCAACGACAAATATCTGAATCACAACGTTCAGATGTAAGTTGTTTTAAAAAATTGTTTTATTCTATGCAGTCTCATTGTAAATATTATTTCATTGTTCTCTAAATTGTAGAGTCTGTCTGTTGATATGGAAATGGAACAAGGTTATCGCTCTCCGGTGATCTGCGTGCTTGGACACGTAGATACAGGCAAAACGAAAATTTTGGATAAAGTAATATTTAGATTATTCTTTTTTGATTAGTCTTTTCAGAAAATTAACAATATGCAAATATAGATTCGTCATACTCATGTTCAAGATTCTGAGGCAGGTGGAATCACACAGCAAATTGGTGCCACTTTTGTACCTCGCGAAGCTCTTGTTGAACAAACGAAGATGGTCAAAGGGGTGAGCGTGATTATATTGTCGAATAAAAAATAATATCGTCGATAATGCAATTCTTTCCCATAGTTTGATGGAGAAAGTTTACAACTACCCGGCCTGCTGATTATCGATACACCAGGGCACGAGTCTTTTAGGTAAGAAAAGATAGATATATCAGTCAGTAGAAAAAATGAAAATTTTCTTTTAAATTTTTTTCACAGCAATTTACGTTCTCGTGGTTCATCACTGTGCGATATTGCTGTACTGGTGGTAGATATTATGCATGGTTTGGAAATGCAAACAATTGAATCAATTAATTTGTTGAAACAACGCAAAACTCCATGCGTGGTTGCCTTGAATAAAGTAAATTTTTTAATTTAATCTTTTTAAAGTTGTATCACATTTGCTTCAATGAAATGCATATCAACGTAGGTTGATCGTCTTTATGATTGGAAAGCTTATCCGAATAAGGACATTCGTGCGGCGTTGAAAGCTCAGCAACGAAATGCTCAAATTGAATTCAATGAACGCGTTCGTGAAACCGTACTTCAATTTGCCCAACAGGTTGATATATATTAATTTATTTTTTTTCTATATCACCATTTGTGTGATTATGTTTTTATTTTGTATTTTTTAAGGGTTTGAATGTGGCTCTTTTCTGGGAAAATCCAGACCAAGAAGAATACATATCTCTGGTACCGACGTCGGCTCATACTGGTGACGGCATGGGCAACTTGATGCAGGCGATCATCGGCTATTGCCAGGCCAAGTTGATGGATCGTCTGCTGTTTCAGCCGACCCTTCAGTGCACCGTGCTTGAAGTGAAGGTGATCGCCGGTTTGGGAACCACAATCGACGTGATTTTGGTGAACGGCTATTTGAGAGTTGGCAATACAATTGTGGTGGCCGGATCCGAGGGTCCGATTGTCACGCAAATTCGCGAACTGCTCATGCCGCATCCTCTGCGTGAATTGCGAGTCAAAGTGAATTAAAATTGCTTATTTTGATCAAGCATAAATTTTGATTGAAAAAATAAAATAAAATAAAATTTCAGAACAACTATTTGCACAACAAAGTGGTGAAAGCAGCGCAAGGGGTGAAAATTGTGGCCAAAGATTTGGAAAAAGCGTTGGCCGGTTTGCCATTACTTTTGGCAAAGAAGGAGAGTGAAATTGAAGAATTGAAAGTACGTTATTGTTCAAAGAATGGATATTTAAAGTTTATTTATTTATTTTTTTTTTTGAATTTTTTCAGGAAGAATTGTCGAATTCATTGAAGAAAATATTGCAAGCGGTGAAATTGTCTGAACGGGGTGTATACGTGCAAGCGTCGACTTTAGGTTCTTTGGAGGCGTTGTTGGAATTTTTGAGGGCGCAGAAAATTCCAGTATATATATATATATATATTTATTTATTTTTTAATTTCAACTTTACAACAAAATAATTTGATTTTGATGAATTTATTTGTTTTTTTTTATTGCATTAGTATTTTGGCGTTAATATTGGTCCGGTTCATAAACGTGATGTGGTCAAAGTTTCGACAATGCTTGAACACGATCCTCAGTAATATGCATGCACATATATATATTGTCTTCTGTTGTTGGAAATTTTATTCTTTAGGTGGGCAGTGATTCTAGCGTTTGATGTGAAAGTTGACCGCGATGCACAGCAAATGGCCGATGAATTGGAAGTGAAAATTTTTCAAGCCGACATCATTTATCATTTGCAAGATGCGTTCTTGAAATACAGGTATGAGAGAATTTTCTCTCGCACAGTTGTAAAATTTATGAATAATATTCCATGTATAGGTGGTTTTTTTTAATGTTGTAATAATTGTGATTTTTCTTTTCTGTTAAGGGAAGAATTGAAAGAGAAGAAAAGACAAGAATTTGCACATTTGGCAATATTCCCTTGCAAACTGCGAGTGCTACCTCAGCATATGTATAAAACGCGGGATCCGATTATTTGCGGTGTTGTGGTTGAAGCGGGCATTTTGAAAGTCGGCGTACCATTGTGTGTGCCTTCGAAAGAGGTGTGTCATCTTTTTATGTATTTGATTTGAAAATTTATTTCTCTTCTATTGCAGTTTATTTATCTCGGCAACGTGTCAAGTATTGAACAGAATCACAAGCAATTGCAGTCGGTGAGAAAAAATGCTGAAGTTTGCATTAAAATTGAAAATACAACAGGCGAAGCACCGAAAATGTTTGGTCGTCATTTCACTGAACAAGACATGCTTGTCAGCAGGGTACGGGATGATTTTTTTTCCTTCAATTTTATTGAAATATGTATTAATATTTTTGTTGATTTCTTATTTCCAGATTAGCCGTGAAACGATTGATGTTTGCAAGCAGTATTTTCGAGAAGATTTACAGAAAACCGATTGGCAATTGATGGTCGAATTGAAAAAAGTGTTTGAGATATTATAAATTGAAAAAACAGAGAGAATTTCAAGCAATAGAAATTACTTTCGAAAATGTTTTTGTCTTTAATCATTTGTTGGAATTACGTCATTTACACGCAAGTTTATTTCATGTGTAACGGTATTGTATTTTCAAATAAAAAAATTTTTTTTATTCTAACAGCAAACAGTCTGACATTTTATTACAAAGTGTACGGTTAAATTATTATATACGAAACACAAGGTGGTAATAGCCAATAAAGATGCTAAATGTCTGTGCAAATAGAGAAAGCCAACTGGCCGTTCCTATGTGGCTTATTGCATACTGAATAAAAAATTAGCAACTCAAAGCTTTCTTCAAGCCTTCGACGCTTTTACTTAATCACGACTGTGTTACAATTTTTTTCTTTTCAAACATTTCAAATTTAATTTTTAAACAAAATCTCATTTCAATTGCATTCTTTTTCCACAGGTTACGAATTAACAAGAAATATAGAAATTGTAGAATATTAAATCCTATTTATGAAATAAATGATTGTTGAATTTTATTTAAACTATCTTGTAAATTTATCTTTACAATTAAACTTTTCACCATTACAAAATTTATCTCAAAAAACACTTATTAAAAAATGTTTAATGAAAACATTAATTTTAATTTAATATTTACAATATTACATCTCGTTCGAGTGTTGATTACATTGTTTTAAACAAAAGGAACCAGTTTTACACTGGAATGCATTATCAGCTATAGAAAGAATAAGCTGACAATGGGCGTTTGCAGTTGCTCAATTTACTTAAAAAATTTAGCCTTGTTATGATTTACATTAATTGCAACAGCCATTATGCATTACATTTTCAATAAAAGCGATGTCAATCTTTGCAGATATCTTCGTGTGAACACAATCATAATACTGTAAGAGCAGACATTTTAAAGTGTGCTTTAACATTAAATTCAAATTAAATAAACTCAACTGGAGCGATTATTAAAGTGTAAATAAATTTAAAATTTTTTTTGTTTAAAGTGTCTTCAGTATAAAAGTAAAGCATTTGACAAATTCAAATTATTCAGTATTTAATATAATAGACAGTGTGCTTGCTAAAAGTGCAACAGATATGTTCGGCTGTGTGGAAGAAGATGATGGTGCAAAGTCTCAGAAAAAATTCCATTTGGTGTTTATCAGAATAGCATTGATCATCTTCTTTCTAATGCTATTTTTAATTGGTCTTGCTGTTTTTACAGTTGGTTTTCTTCGCATGTCAAAAGATTCTGAACTCTTCACCTATAGAACAATGGACAGTTGGGAATTTTGGGGATTCGGCTTACCTCAATATCACCCAGTATTGATTATTGTTATTTATACGTGAAAATTTTGTATTTATATTTTTCTTTTTTAGGATCTAAGCGCACATTATTTCTTATTGGTGATTAGTGCTATAACGACTGTTATTGCTGGCTACGGATTTAATGGTGTATACTATATGAATCGAACGAAGATGAAGCTTTGTGGTATTTTAACACTAATTGTTATACTATGGTTTACTGCAATGTTGACCACAGAAGCTGTGAATAAAAATTCGTTTATGGAAACAACATATAAGACTGTATACACAGTAAGTAAATTGTTTGATACTTTATTAAAAACCATTACTTCTGTTTTGCAATTTGTAAACTTTCAAGGCTTTTCTGGAAAACCAGTATGGAATGGAATGGAATTTTGGTGTATTTGACCATATAGTAGATCACATTCAACAATCAAACAAGTGTTGTGGACTAAGGAAAAGCTTGAACAAATCTCAAATAACCCACCCATCATATTACACAACTTTGTTTTGGCTTGAATCCACCAACTGGGGTCAAATACAGCAGATGAAAATTGAGTACAATGACTTGGATCACGTTCCTTACGTTCCACTCAGCTGCTGTATTGATCAGTCTGTTAGAAATTGCAATTTTGCACTTTTTGGTGACAGGTAAAATAATTTATTCACTTTTATTTTTAAAGCTCTGATAATTTTACAATGCAAATGCAATAGATACGGATGGAATGAAACGGTGGATAAAACATGGAAGAAAACAATATTTATTGAAAACTGTGATGATCATATTACAAAGTTATATAAATTTATTTCATTTAGTAATCCACGATTTATAATTGCAGTATTTTTTATGCTTTGTATAGCAGCTGCTAACATCTACTTATTTATTCACTTCGAAGAAGTTTAAATACTTGACTAAATTTTCAAAAATTTATATCTATTTTCTAAATTTACATTCT
The DNA here is from genome assembly GCA_001447755.1 of Trichinella papuae. Taxonomy (NCBI): domain Eukaryota; kingdom Metazoa; phylum Nematoda; class Enoplea; order Trichinellida; family Trichinellidae; genus Trichinella; species Trichinella papuae. Next base: position 21,222 of record JYDO01000004.1, read on the forward strand.
TACAAGGAAATTAAATATTTAAGAGACAATTTATTCGAATAAAAAATGAAGTAAACTATGAATTTTGTACTTTTGCATTTCAAGCATGGCAGAACGCGTTTGTAACTCTAGTTTAGTTTATTTAAATTATTTTTGCTAAAAAGCTGTTGTTTCAACTGATATCTCTGTGTTAGAAGATTTTTACAGTTTACACCGCCTTCGTCAGCTCGATTTTGGCTCCCTGTTTCTGATTGGCTGTTCAATGATAGGCTGTACTACGTTGAACATTAATTGGGCAAATGAATTGTACAATTTCATTGCCTGTTCAGCTTTGATCTGTGATTGGATGATGATTGTTTATCAAATTTTGATCTAATATGGGTGCTCTGCCACTGATTTACTTTATATGGACATACATAATCATCAGTTTTTATTTTTTCAAACAAAGCTTTTCTGAGGCAGGCTTTTCTTGTTAAACTGTAAATGCCTAGATACTGGCAATGTTCATTATTGATGTCGACACCGGCGGGAATGCTCTAGGGGCTGTCCTGATCAGAACATGCTGTGCTACGCGGCGCGAGATGCTTGGCCCAGTTTGGGAGTGGAGGAAGCAATCAGCTGGTGGTGCCTAAAGCATACAGAGAAGAAGTGTTCAGATGCTCGCAAGACAACTGATATGCGAACGATGTGACCAGGGATAAGTAATGATATCCGAGTGTGGTGCAGGACGTGCAAACAGTGTGCAGCCAGAAAAGACCTTTGAAGAGTAACAAACTCCCTTGCAACCCATTGCCACTGATTACCCAATGCAGAGATTGAGCATGGATTTTTCAGGGCTACGTTCAGTGGCTGGAAATCACTATACCTTGGTAGTGGTCGAATACTTCACAAAGTGACTGGCAGTGTTCTCATTACCGAATATGGAACCGCGAACAGTAGCCATAACGTTAATGGAAAGATACGTAGCACATTTCAGTGCACCAGACCAGGCGCACATTGATCAGGGGCGAAGTGTAGAAGCAGAACTGATGTCAGAATTGTGTCGACTGCTACAGATACGAAAGACGCACTCTACGGCTTACAATCTCTAGTTTAATATTTGGTAGAAAGATACAATATCACCCTCCTGGACATGTTATCAACCATATGCAGCGGTAATCCTGAAACCTGAGTCGAACTGCTTCCATGGATGATGCGAGCATACCAATTTACCGCCTTTCCTTACGTACCAGGTTTCCAACTGTAGGTTGTTGTTTAAACGGTGGAGTTGGAACGCATCAATGTGTTGACTACTGCATATCTTATATCTTGTGTGTGTGTGTGTGTGTATTGCTAGAATAGTAAAGCGTCGTTCTGTTGTGCGTAAGGACTCGAAGACGGACAACGATAGCAGCGAACAATAACGCGGCAAATACTGCTAGACAATTTTGTATCATTTATAAATAATTTTAAAATAATGTAATAAATTATTATTGATTGCATTTTCCAAAAATTACTTATCAATATATGCCATATTAAACCTTGACAAGAATGACTATATAGTTTTGGATAAGTACCGAATAAAGGTCGATATTTTTTAAATTGACACCAATAAGACAATGTTCTTTCAATAATGTTCGTTATTTGTTTCAAAATGAAATGTAAATGAACATACTCCACTTGTATATTAATTTTGCATTCAAAGAATTATAAATTTCAAGTTCTGTTTCAAGGTGACGAAAATCGAAAAAATACAACGTTTCAGTTTGCAAAGAAAAACAGAGTAATAATTTCAAAACGTCCACTTCTGGAGTAAATTTAATTAGTTGTTATTAATCGTTTAATTTTTGCTTTGATTATCATCAACAGCAGCGGCTTGGGTCTCAGACGACGGCTTAAAATTCAATGCAATGCCATTGATACAATAACGCATACCAGATGGTTTTGGCCCGTCTGAGAACAAATGTCCGAGATGGGCATGGCACTGAAATAAAAAACTAAATTGGTGTCCAAGACGATTTTCAGTTTAAAATAACAAATTGGTATATGTTACCGCTTTGCAAAGCACCTCAGTTCGCACCATGTTATCCGAAAAGTCATTTCGAGTTATAACGGATGATTCTTCGGCGTCGAAAAAAGCCGGCCAACCACAATTGGAATCAAATTTCGTAGAAGCACTAAAATGAATTACAATGCAATTTAATATAAAATAAAAAAGTAAATAATTTAAAAATAAAAATTCAAAATCTAAAGAAACATCTGCTTACGCAACATTTTTTTTATAAACAGAGAGTTCCAAACTGAATCATATTCAACTTTAAAATTTTGTATTATTAAAACATAAATTATATCATTCAAAGCAAGATAAAAATCAGCTATTACAAAATGAAGTAAACATTTTATTTATTATACGTTATTTATAATCAGTTTAAAATTAACAAATGCAAGCATTTTAACATTGAACAAACAATGCATAACATCAATATCATTATACCTGAATAAAGTGGCTCCACAACATACGCAAGTGTACATGCCATTTTCATTTAATTTGCAATATTTACTAGAGAATGGCTTAAAAATATTAAAATCAAACCGGATCAACAAATTAAAGTTTAAAATAAAAGAACACACCTTTTCAGTAGCTGCATTTCGAGTGATGTTAAATTGTTCAGGAGTCAAGATCTGTTTCCACTGATCACGCGAAACTTTTTGAGGACTGATTTTTAAATCCGACTTTTCCAAAGCAGATTGATAATCTGACAAACAAAACAGCAAATTTCATCGATTAATTTCGACATATTTGCAATCAAAAATCACCTTTATCCTTATCCATAACAAATCTTCGATCAAAAATAAAATTTCTATAAAATAACTATTAGCTTCGGATAGAACATCGTTTTATTTTCAAACAGTGGCTAGACTATATTGATAATAAATAAAATCAATGAATTGAATGTTAATTATAATACAGCTGCGTCACACTAAATGTGGTAATTTGACTACGTTTAGATATTTCAAAAAATTTCAACATCACGACTTTCCGACAAAGAATAATGAAAATGCATCAAAAATAAATAAATGAATAAACAGAATTCATACAGCGTGATATGTGTGAAATATAATGGAAGAAAATTTCACCTTAAAAAAAACCTTCGACGACAAAATCCACTAAGCAAAACATGCATTAGAAATACCTCATTATAGTATTTTAATGAGGTACAAGAACTAATTTACTGTAAAACATATCTAGATGTCTGTATTCAAGTCAGTTTCAAGTCATTATTACACAAAAAATTGGCACAATTTTAAATGATAAAAAAATAAAAAATTACTTATAAAAAGAGTTTAGCCAACTATCCTTAATATAAAGTAAATTTTGACATTAATGAAATTACAGGTACTTTGAAAATAATCAAGTTCGTTGTTCAACATTTTTTTGAATTTTGTTCACAGTTACAGAAATAAAGTTATTAGCAAAAGTTTTTAAATTAAAACGCTATTTTATTTATGAGTAAAATGCCAGATATTATTTTCATATCCTTTGTATCTCAAAATAGAGAAGCAGAACTGTGATAAATAAAAAAACAAATATCAGTAATATGCATATTGTAATTTTCGACCATAACAATCATAATAAACTATAAACGGAATGAATTTAACACTACACATGCATCACTTTTAATTCTTGTGATTTTCAAATGATGGAAAATGCAAGCAAAATCTAGTAATGGTTACTAACGACGGCAACATAGTAAGTACATAATAAAAGGCATTCAGTCATAGTAAAGTAAAACAAAAAATCTATAGATGAATTTTTATACATCTACATTACAAGTTGGTGCTACTGAAAGAATCAAAACATGCCTTAGTAAAAATTTCCAAATGCATTAATGTATACTGTGTTGGCTAAAAGGCATGACGTGTTTTACGTACGGCAAACCCATTGACTGCTTCTTCAGCTTTGTTAGCATATATATTATCATCGTCTGCACGTGATTTTGATTGATATGCTTCAGCAAACGCTTTAGCAATTAAAAAACACCAGTCATTTGCTGAATTGTTAAAAAATAAGTTATTTCACTTGTGAACTACTTGCAGCATTATATTTTTAATTTACTACTTTTGAATTAATGCAATTTCGTCGTTGTTCAACTTGGAAATACATAAATTTGCGTAGCTGCAATAAGCTTTACGCTAAGTAGGCTGGCTGAAGATACTTTTTTTTTATTATTGAATAATGATTGCCTGTTGGTGAATGAATAAAAAAAATAGCCAACTGATTCTTCCTTATTGCATTTGAAATTACAAATGACAAATCATTTTATTGAATAGTTTATTAAAAACTGAAAAGTAATAATAATGCACAACAATAATATGTTTTTCTAAAATGCATTCAAATGATTCAAAGTAAGATGTTGCTGCAGAAACAATTTCCATCCGGAGAGCTGCATCCTGAAATAAATAACAATCAGTGTTATAATAAAAATACAAGCGAAATTAGCATCATTATGTATATGTGCGCGTACATGCGTTTCCGTCATAACACATATCTGTGCTTTGAAATAAAAAATCAATACTGTCAGTTAAAGTAAAATAGGAACAGAAAAGTTTGGTGTGAAACATTTTCCAGTTATACATATTTTAAACTGCAATCATACTATAAGCTAGGCCTATTTATATTGTGAAATTGTGTAGATAAAATTTTAATACATTATAGTTAATTCAAATTAATTCCAACATAAACTCTGATTCTTATCTAAAAGGATTCTTCATTCACTGTTAATGCATTAACGTTATGCTTTAAGATCATAAAATGTTGACAAACAAAAAATTAAGTAAAATATGAAGCAAAAAAATTGTTTTTATAAAACCACCAACATATATATTTGGAGAATGAATAATACTTTGAAAAAAGTAATAATTAATTCCTAGCAAAAGTGAAAATTTTCTTTTTTTTACTAAATTTATAAACTATTTAAAAACTATGTGGAAAATTATTTCAGAGGAAAAAAATTTTACATATATCCATCACGGCAAATTTCTCAAAATTAAATAAAGTGTAATAATAAGGAAAATTCGTATTTCCCATTTTCTTTCGAAGTGCGCATATTTCTCGAATGCGCATAGCGCTATTCTTTTAAACATATTCATATTCATATTCATCAGAGCTGAAAAAGTTGAAAAGAGTTGAAAGACTGGTAGAGTTGAAAAGTAAAAAAACCTAAAATTGTGTAACATCAACAATATATGAAAAGCAAAAAAAATGTTTTTTAAAAAACAACAATAAACATAATCATACCACCATATTTTCTCTGCTCAGCAATTAAATACATAAAATACACTGCTAATTCAAAGTCTTGCTTTCTGTTATTTATTGGGGAGAAGAGATGAACAATACAAAATCATTCTATGATATCTCGGCTGATGAGGACAGTAAAAAAGCAAGAAATACAAAAGAAAAACAATTTCGATATTAATTATAATAAACATTTACCGTTTTTTTTTCTCTTACGAAATTCAAGTAATGAAACTGGGAAAGGATTGAAAACACAAAATAAGAATTATATACTAATGTAATAATTTTTACCTTATTCCACTTTGATTTTGACGAGCATATCTGCAATAAGCAATATCCAAGGTGCACTCTGTCACGTATTAAAATATAAGCAACCAACAAATACAAACAGAACATAACAGTTGGTTACAATTTTCCTCGCAATGTATGCATGATTGTCATTCTCATTCTTTGATATAAATCTGAATTAAATACGTTGACAAATATCGAAAATATTTCACACTTGCTGCGACAGATACAATTACTGCTCAAAGAATGAAAAAAAAAATTGGAAAATTTTCTGAAATACAATCTATATATAGTAGTACTTTAAAAAGTGAAAAATATGCATACAATTCTCATTATATAACACATTCTTAACTTAAACTAATTTCACAATTCTATATTTTGTATATAATCAATGTATTGTATTGTAACTAACGTATAGTATATATTTGATTCAATTTTCCAACTGAAAAATAAAAATAAAGATTACATTTCAGAAAATTTTCAACATTTTTAAGAACACATTAATGCCAAAAATACACCAAAGAAAACAAGTATGCTAAAAATATGAACATACGTCATGCATTATGATTAAATCATTTCATCATCGCAGAGCGCAAATGGTGCCATTTCTGTACAATTCCTCAAAATAGAAATATAAATAAATTGATAATCAGAACTACTACTGTGTTTATTAAAGCAATCTTTTCTTCTTCAACTTCATTTAACCAGTAACATAAAATGAAAATTATTTAAATATCCATAATAATTTACGTTAAAACAAATTTAGAAAAAAACATAAAAATAATAATTTAAATATAAACAAAAACTGATTAAATAATAATTTTTTACTAATTTTCAAATCATTTACATTACTATAAAAGATTAATTTCAAGTCAGACGAAGGTCCAATGAATTTTTTCATTTGAATGAAGAAAAAATAATTTAATACTTAATTTATTATTTACTTTAACAATTACCAACGAGAAAATCGTTAAATTTTAAAACTATGGCAAGCAATATATACTTACTGTACTGAACAAGTCAACTGAAAGCTAAAACAGGCGTAAACAAAAATAAACTGAAATTATTGTTGACAAAAAAATTAAATCAACATATATCATGCAACGTACATTCCAGGTTTCGAAAAGAAAAAGAAAACAAGCATCGGGTTAAATAATAAGTATCATAATACTTTAAAAAATTACCGACAACATAAAACCAAAAGCAACAAAACTTAAGCATACTAAAACAATAATAATAATTATTATAATTATTATTATTATAATAACGGTAATTCAACTGTGGCGTATTAGAAAGCAAATCTAATAATTTAACTGCAAATACCTGTTGTTACAGTTCTCATGAATCAATGCTCAACCAAAAGCAATGGTTGTGATATTTTCTACTTGCCATAAACAACAATATCACAATCATCAATTCCATCAGATGAATTGGAATGATAGAAGAATAAAAAATCTGCCAATCTTCCAATTTCTGCACTTGCATTTTTCTTCAGCTTCTTACCATCTGGCCATATGTTTAGCCACATTCGACAGATATTTTTTCTTGCACGACATAATTGAATACAAAATGCAACAAAAATGATGATGCAATTGTGATTCTTTGAAAATTTACTCAGTATTTTACAAAAACTGAGTTGCATTCAATTCATTCAACACCAACCAAAAACTGTACTGGGAATTTGTTACAGTATACAAAAATTGAAAGTAATAAATCACATACTAAATCACATCGCTCGTTTCTTTTTCAATTTTAACCAAAGTTTAACAAAATACATCAAACATGCCTGCTTATCAGTATTGCTGTTATTTTTGCAGTAATTTATAATTGAATTCATCATTCTTTCTTTTACATGAATCTGTGAATTATATGCACCATTCTGTGCACAATTTTAAAACTGCACATGAATATATTTTATAATAGCCATTTAAGATTTCTGCTAACATACATATATGTATATATTATAAAGCATATACACAAAAGAGAAAAAGAAATCAATAAACAATATTCGCATATGATCATCAATGTTAAATTAATAAAAGTTTTGTCTATTATTGTTAAATCAATATAAGAATGAAAAATATTCATTTCAAACGATATAAACATTTTACACGTACAACTTAATAACCAATAACAGTAGTGTAGTGTGACTAGACCTGGCTAGTAAAATTTTCTCTAATCGTGTACAAATGCATACAAAGTTCCATTGAAGATGTTCAGTAACAACAGTATTTTCAATATTCAACATAATTTACATTATAAATCAACAACAACAACAACAAATAGCCAAATTTGGCTTTATTAAAAAAAAACTATCATCATAAAACAAGTGCGCTGTCATGTTTTATACAACCTCACCAAATCGAGAAGATGATATTCACATTCAAATTAAGAACAACACTTTCCATATACTTTCACAGCAAACAAAATCATCAGATAACACTTCATAAGTTGACAGCACACTTGCAGCTTATTATCACTTTATCCAGAGTTGAAGCCGGACGCAGCCGCATGCAATGCACGTTATTTTTTTGTTTTTGACACACACACGTGAGATTCTGTTCTTATTCTGTTCCATTGAAGAAAATTACAACTTGAGATGTCACTTCACGACATCATTTACTTCGAAGGAAATAATAAAATTAATAAAAAAAGAAATAATATATTTTTCCAATGCTATAATAACAGTTGCACACAACAATGTAAACAAATTAATGCAAAGCACGTACACTTTTGTTTACTAGAGTGCAAACAAAAAAATCCCACGTATTTAAAAAATAACTGATTAAACCAGCTCACACACAATCACACCATAATATCAGATTAATATATGTATATATATATATATATATAGAACAGTCGTATAAACTGTGATGAATGTAATTATGCACGTATGCACAATATGAACATGCAGTTCGGCATAGAAAAAAAAACATATATGTAAGTGTACGCTTGCGCGCTTGATACAGTCGTCTCTACTTGAATATATATGGATATAAGATACAGAAATAAACTGGTGATATACAGAACAGAAAGCTGAAGAATAACAGGAAGGCGCCTTTAGTCGTCTCGCGTCCTTTAGTAAAATACCTGCTGATGGATCACAGAAATGATTATAAGAAGGAACGAATCAATGACGCCGCGTGTTTCGGCGTTTATTTGCGGACATCCTGTCCCCGATGTTACCGTACACATCACTTGTGTTAGGCGATCGCTAAATGAAAGACAAGATTTGCTGAACACAATCACAGGCCAAAACTGAAATGCTGACACGTGGCAGTGTTAAATGCATTCAGCCTTCAACGTGTCATAAGCCATCAATATTTATGATTTACGTAAATAATCAGATCAGCATATTCAGAAGGAAAATATAGAATACGATCAATTAATACAATGGAATATGTGCATGAAACAAATGAAATAAAAACTGTCTATTAAATGTAGTGCAGTTTTGCAAATGTAAATGCAATGTTATAAACTCTAAATCTTGAACCAACTGGCCTTATTGCAAACACGTACTTACAAGTAAATCATATATGAAAGAAATTACTACAACAAACAGCCAATACTGAACAACGGCTTCTGCAAATATCACTCATTCTTCATGTATATTTAGGTATTATTAAACAGAAATAAATCGAAAATAATTTATCATATTAAAAAAATCTTATATAACTCAACATAATTTAACAATTACGCCTTTATTTAAGAAATAATTACTTTAAATTATGTTACTATTACTTCCTCTCCTGATATAATCAAATTAAAAACCAAGAAAATATTTCTTAACCTTGTATAGTATTCTTTAAATCAATAAAAAAAAAACATAGTTTTCAGGATAAAACAACATACTGCAGACAACTGCATCCATCAATCAGTAAAATTTTCAATTTAGACATATGCTACTAAAACTGATGTACTGATGTTTAAGATGTTATTTAAACAAGCAGCAATAACAGCCATAACATCAAATTTTCATAATTTTTTCTTGCCACATCTTGTCACCAAAAAAAAGCATTATAAAAGCACATTCAGCAAGTAGCTAACGCCACTGTTTTACAATAAACAGTGAAAAGAAATGTACTGCTGCTGATTTGCGAAGACAAATCTCGTTCGCACTGATAATAAAAATTCAAAATGATTCAAAAAAGCAATTCAACTACATGAAAAAAACCTTCAGTATGCACAACTTTCTACTGATGGAATAAGAAACTGAGTGCTAAATTAGACAAACCATCAATATGATCACTGGTATATTAAAACTAAAACAACGTCGATAAAAAGTATTAATTTGAATTAAATGCTGCGTACAACTATGAAAATTTCCAGTTCTGTGTTTTCATAAATGTAAATCTGTGCTTTATGTTTTTAAGCATCATAATCTCACAACTACAGTCTATTGTTAATTTGATAAAAGAGAAAGAAAAAAAAATACTATTTTATATGACCACAAAGAAAAGAAATTTCAGATGCACATCCCGAAAAAAAGAGGAATTTTAGCTTACCTTATGACCTTGGCGTCGAGCCACGTCTTCAATTTGATTATTTCCAAACAAATGCTGCGCTTGCTGCAGTGCAGGTATACCTATAATGAACATCCAACTGTTCAATATCTGTTAAAGAAAATACAAAATATCAATCTGCCCACCCATTCCAGCAGTGTTTTCAAAAAAACCTAATAGCTTGTGAACGTCGTAAACTAAATTGTCATCTGAAAGATGATTCTCATGCACTGAAGTGTGGATAAACTCCGCATTTCGAATTTTCCCTACCTCTGCCTTGATTTCGCTGTGGCACTATTCCATTGTCTGGATTTCCAAAAAAAGCAGCTGCACCATCCGGCGGAGCTGGCATCTAAAAACAATAATAAACCCAAATTAAGTTTCTATCAAAAACTCATCAAAAACAATTCTCTGTCAACCTGATGTATGAAAGGTGGAGGCACAAAATTTGCACCAGCCGGGATCTGATGATTTCCGCCTCTCAATCGAAACAAATCTATGCGTTCACGTCTAGCTGCTTCCAAACGCTCTAATTCATCTTGGCGACGCCTCAAATCTACAAGAAAGCAAAGAGACAAAACAAAAACATATATGCATTTCATTACTCAAAATTTAATATAAAAATCCGATCTCACCTTCCCTCAACACCATCGCACGGTAGTCTTCGCGCATCATTTCCATCTCATTTTCTAACTGCATCCGAGCCTCTTTCAACTGACGTTCTAACTCGTCACGCTTCAACTGTTCTACTTCATACAATGCCTTCCACCTGTTACCATATTCAAATTCAAATGTACCAGGTGGAGCAAATCTCGGTGGTGCCGTCCTTTCTCTAAAACTCATCGTATATAATCATCACAGAATTTGAGAATTAATTAAAATAAAAAATAATTAGTACGGAGTGAAATTTCAGTAGTTACAATTTTACTATAAAAATCACACAAATTACTTTTAACTAAAACAAAAGAAAAAAGCTAACCTTTGAAAAGAGGCATTTTTTGTCATTAATCGTTCTGCCAAGCCATCTTCATCATCTTTTACTTCAAATGGTTCAACAACAATTGGACGGGAATTTCTGAAATTGAACAATAATTAAAAACTTCTTCAATAGTTCAATGTTTCTGCAAAATACCCGGTTAACAAAAAAACGCCAGAATTGACTCGCTTCAAAGCTTCTTGAGCACCTGGCTTTCGCTCAAATTCAACAATGCCTTCGCCTGTAGGCCTTCCACGATCATCTACAATGTGCACAGCACGTTCCACATCACCAAACATTGAAAAAGCCTTAAAAATAATTGCAAAACATAAACATTAAACATGATTAAACAAACACATTAAATTACCGAAAATAATAATTCGTTGGAAACAAGTGGTGAAAGTTCTTTGACTCGCAGTGCCGCAGCATTCGCAGCAAAACGAACTCGAAGTGGACGGCCTTTGAACACATGACCATCTAATTTTTCTTTTGCTTTTTCAGCACTGGGACGATTAGCCTAAAATATTAAACTGATTTATTAAAAGAATTTTTAAGAAAAAAATCAATAAAAATAAATACCATCCGAACAAATGCAAATCCTTTTCGCGAAATAAAGCATTCAGACAATTCACCAAATTTGGAAAAAAGTTCTCGCAACTCTTCTTCTGTTGTGTCTTGAGGCAGATTACCAATGAACAATCTCGCGCGACCACTGAATTTCTTCCTTTGAATTTCCAATGCTCCTTCAGAATCATACGACGAATCAAAACGCTCTGCACCATTGTTCGGAGATCGAAAACTGAAAAAGCACTCACAAAACATACATTTATTACTTTGAAGCAAACTGTTCAAAAATGAGATAACACACAAATAGGTCAACAAATCAATCATTGAACATAAGCGTGCATGGCAAACAGAAAAACAATTGATTTTTGCTAATCATTCAGAAAACCCACTTCTGCTCAGCATTTAAGACCAGACAAGCACTGAAGACAGACATAAAGCTCATGTTGGCGAAAAACGTCATTCCTTATTTGCTTATTACAACGCAAACTTCAAACAATAAAAGACGGACATAACAAACTACAAAACTTAAAGTTGTTTATAAAAATCAAACAACTTTAAATTGATACTTAAAATAGATATTTAAAAATTGTACATAAAAAAAATATATTCATTATAATCGTATATATCCCAAAAATTACCATATTACAAAATTATTATTAATCGCACATAAATGCCTACATTTCAAGCAGAGCTGCTTAACATAATTAAATTTTTAAAAATACGAAAAAAATGTTGGCATTATCGAGCTGGTCAAATAAATTGAATCTGTAAAAGTACAAATCTAATGATTGAAAAACTGAAATACGCAGACCGGCGTTAAATAAATACGTTTTCAACGACACAGAACTTGATATAAAATGCATTCTTTGACAGATTATGAAAGTTGTAAAAACAGCAAATTTACCTGTCTCTGCGAAAATATACTGCCTCGGTTTTAACATGAACGCTATGACGAGAAGCATCGTGATGTTCAGCCATTTTTAACAACAAAACAGGGGATGATGCACGCAACTGAACACCCTACAGTATGACTGCCAAATAATAAATAAAATGTAGGATTAATAACAGATAATGAATAACATTTACTTTTATACTAGTATTGATTTTGTAAAATATAGTTTCAAAATTTTAATTAAATTATTTGTAAAAATTTTTATGTTTTGTCAATGATATGTTAGCATTTTAAAATTTATATTAAACGAAATTTACTAAAAGTTTGATTGACCTTAGATTTTGACAACGTTGAAATAAAATAAGTGAAATTTGCATTTTTCAGAAATTTTAAAAGATTAAAATTTTTTTTAATCATTACTTCTAGAATGAATTATTAATAAAATACAGTAAGTTTAATTGCAATTGAACTTCATTATTACTTTACAATAAGGGACATTTTGCATGTATTCTAGTGATCAGCAGTCGATAATTTATGCAAAGAAAAATCACATTTTAATATGTTCGGTTTTTGAGAAGTAGCATCTTTCTTCATTTTTTCTGAAGAAGCTGAAGGTACAGTTGGCAACAAAAACTAAGCTATATTTCTATGCTATTTAAATTGGAATATGTGAAAGCAGATGGATGTATTTGCATTTATGTGATGAATGTGATTGCTTTGTTTTGAAGTGTGCAATATTTTATTTAACAAATATCTACTTTTGTTGACCAGAAATTAAGTTTTCAGAAATTTCTTTATAACGCATAACTTTTACAGTTTTATGATAGAAATTTATCAGTTATATAACATTAAATTTTATTTTTATGAAATTCACTGCATCGCATAATATTACATAAAAAGAATCAATTGAATAGCATCAGATTGTTAGCAGCATTTGAAAACGTATGAGAAAACTTCAACTAGAATAAAATGTTTCAACAACATCTTTGTTGCAGTTTTTTCAAAAATTCCAGCAGTTTGGGTAATAGTAATTAGGCATTTCAATTAAAATTTTAGTAATTTTTAAAAATTTAAAAGCTCATGTTTTTTTAAAAGTTGTAATCTTATTATTTTAGAACTGTTTGATTTGTCATGTTAATATTTATTCAGTAACTGCTATTAGAGTTGTTCTTGGGTGCATGTGATAGTGATCAGCATATATTTTACAACTTTACTAACCAGTTTTGAAATCAGCAATATTGTCCAGTCTGCTTTAATAGGAAACAGTTCCTGATGTGGATGCAATAAATCATTCCATTTCGTGTATATCTTTTTTTAGACAATTGTGAACGTGTTATAAATTTTAATTACTTTATTTCCACACGATATTTGAAGTGTTTAAAAATCGATAAATGAAAATTTTCAATTTATTATGTTTGTTAACACTAGCTATTGTTTAGATAAGTGTTGCATCGATGATTAACGCCGTTTTGTGATATGGCAGCTGCAAATATTCCAAAAAACCTTTTACGTCGACCAAGCACGATGATGATGGATCGTGAAGAGTATGAAAAGTTGCAGGTTTGAATTTTCAGCAATTTCTTCTATTTAAATATTTTAAATTATATTTAAAGAAAAAATAGTTCACTTCTGTATTGAACTATTTAACGTTAGTGTTGTTGTTGTTGTTTTTTACTTATCTTACTGTATTAAATGAACGCAAGTTTGGTAATGTCTCACCAGTTCAATTATTCATAACATAGAATTATAATTGAATTTATAAGTATTATAAAAAATTTTCAATTTACATATTCAGTTTGCGAAAGTTTAACATTGATAAGAATATGAAATTGATGTTGAACTTAAAATTTTTACAAAATACAAATAATAACTATTGATGATAATTTCCATTGCGTGCTTATATATATATATATATATATTTCAGTCAGCTGCCCTGTTGAAATGCATAAATGCTCAAGAATGTGCGGTGAAAGAAAAGCATCTACGAAGTAAGTGGGTGTTTTTTTTTGTTTTTGAATTTTGTAATATATTTTTTTTAATTCAAAGTAAAATGATATTTAGCACTGATTCTTGGTACTTATAACGATCATGGTGCTGGGGTGTTTTGGGCCAATTTGACGAAAATTCAGCTAGAAAGTAATTTGGTTATAAGTTGGAAATTTTGTCACGTTTTACACAAACTTCTCCGCGACGGCGAGCCGCACGTAACCGGCAAAATTGCGAATAATATTTCTATTTTGGCATTTCTATATAAAATGAAAATTTCTTTTATTTTACAGGTTCTCACAGATTCTTTGAAATATGTGAGCAAGTTGTCAGCACTTGGTCAATTATGGGTAATTAAAAATTCTTTAGTTGTTTTAAAATTATTGTTTTACATATTTTATGTGCATTTAAGAGTCATCTGAAAGAAGGAGGTGGTATGTTGATCAAACATTATTGTACAGTGTTGGTTAAGAAGCTTATTTTCCATCAACATGTGAGTGTTCATATATAACTATTTTATTGTATATTATTTTTAATTTTATTTAAAAGTTTTTAATTAAATATAATATTTAATGTGATCTGTGTTCTATTGTTGTAGAATCAACAGATACCTGGAAATTTGAGTTTGACAGAAAGTCAATTGGAAGCACTGGGCAGTGAAGGTGTGGATAATTGGTTTGAATTGTCCGTTGAAGTGATGGACTATTTGGATGCGATTTTGCAACTACAACAATCTGGTAGATTCTATTTTATTTTTGATAAATTGAAAATTAAAATCATTTACGTTCTGTTATTAGTATTTAATTCGTTGGATAAATCTCGCGCGAGTTCGATGACGCCAAGTGGCCAATGTCGCCTTGCACCTTTGATTTTGTGTATATTGGATTCAAGTTCGCTTTACGATATTCTAGTCAAATTGATGTTTAAATTATACGCATGTGAGTTTTAATTTTAAAAAAAAAATGTTCTTCAATCAATATTTTAAGGTCTCCCAGAGAAAGAACTGGTAGGTCATTCCGATCGCTTTATTCCTATTTTTGGAAAGTAAGTATTTTTTGGAATCGGTGCGCATCATCATGGTGAGGTGTTTATGATGAATTGGATTTTTTCAAGGCTCAAACAGTTTTATGCTTCATCGAGTAATTTGCAGTATTTCAAATTTTTAGTATCCGTCCCATCTCTACCAGAAGTACGGTGTGCAAATGGATATTATTTATCAATTTGTTTGTTTATTTGGATTGTTTGCAATGTTTTGTAGAATCCTCCAAATTTTGTCATCGCCAGTGACATTGGAAATTACGTCTGTCCACAAGTTTTAGTACACGAAAGGCAAGGCAATGAATCACCAAGTGATTCACAAAGCGTAGAAGATGTGAAACTTGTTGATTTCAACGATTTAGTACCTTCACAAGTTCAGTTTTTTTTTGTTTTGTTTGTTTGTTTGTTTGTTTGTTTGTGATTTATAATTTTTTTTTTCAGACGACAGTTGAAACTGATCACCACAGTATCTCGTCCGGTATTTCAGCAAGTCAAGAAACGGAAAAGTGATTTGTTCATATTATTATGAAAATCTGAGTAAATAGTATAGAAATAAAAGAGAATAAACATTTAGAGATCGAATAATTAATACGCTCAAGCATGAATTGGATGACACAAAAGCGACAGTTTTTAGAATAAATCAAGAGGTAGAGTAGTAGATTGATTTATTTTTGATATTGATAAATAAATAAAAGCATTATGTTTTGTTATATTGTTTTTATTTCAGTATGCTTTGATGAATCAGAAGAGTCGTGCCCAGATGTTGGAACTTGAAGAAAGTGTAGCTCATTCGAAAGAGATGTTGAATCAATTGCTTGAGGTTTGAAGATTTTTTTCTTTTTTGGAGATTTTTTTTCCACAATAATATCTTCTATGGTGATTTCAGGAAAATGAAAGGTATAGATTGAAAAATGAACAGTTGGAAAATGAAAAAAATCAACTGATTGACGAACAAAGGGAAAATACTCAAAGTGAGCTGTTGAAAAAATTTGCATTCTTGCACTTTTCTTATTTACACTATTAAAACGGTTTGGTTTGAAATTTAGATCAAATTGTCGTGTTGGAAGAGAAATTTCAAAAAATGAAAGACGCATACCGTAGTCTCAGAGAGGAGCATATCAAGACGTTGAAAAATCTTTCACAAGTCCAGAAGCAACTTGAAGATGGCAATGCTGATAAATTGGAAACTGAGGTATGCTAAGAGAAGAGAAGGGCAATTTGTGTGTGTTTTTTTTTGTTGTTGTTGTTCTGGTGAATTTTTTTTACTCTACTCTACAGTAAGTATTAAATAAAAATTTTTTTTTGAGTTGTGCAAAAATGAACAAGAATTTGCCAATGAAATTCAGCAACTGAAATTGGAAAATGACGATTTGAATGCTCGAGTTTGTTGTCAAGAAAAAGAGATGCAAGTTCTGCAAATCAGCATTGATCAAATCACTGAACAATATGCCAAGGTTTTTTGAACATTCATTTATAGCAGAGTGTTTGTTTATTTGTTTATATAATAACATACAGCTCGAGATGAAAGCCAAAGATGCGGATGCTTGTAATGTGGAACTTGAAAATCAAATCACCACGTTGAATCATCAGCTGGCAGTGTTGAAAAGCGACTGCGATCTGAATCGTGCACTGTTGAATGATCATTTTTGTAATTTGCAATTTTATTTCAAAAATATTGCTTTTTTCATATGTTTAACATTGTTTTTTTTTTTTTAAATTATAGTGACTTTTTGCAAATTATTATCGAATACAATGAATGACACGTTGAGAGAAATTGAAAATCCCGCTTTTGAGCAACAAGTCACTTGTTCAGCAGGTAAATAAAAAAAAAACTACAATTTTAAATAACTCGAGAAATTGACGAAATTTAAATTTAAATTATTTCTGTGCATTGATTTTGTAGAATATTTTTTTTCGAAAATTCAACCAGTTCAAGAAAATATTGAAAACATGCGTAATTTGGTTGCTGAAAAAATATCTGGCTCAAAATTGTCTGATGGTGATGACAATACATGCTAATTATAATTTGCATATTATTATTTTATGCTTTTTTTTTAAATTTAAGAATCAACTGTCTTGAGTCATCTGTTCAATTTGTGTTATTGCTTTACGACGTTCTTTCGTCTTGGCCAAGCTGCTTTGCGAATCCTGACAACTGGTGACAATGTTGAAAGTAAGTTGTTGAAATTGTGCAATTTTGGGGGATTTTTTTAAAAAATATTTCACTTTTTCAGCTTACGGTGCAAATATAAGCAACGCTGTTGTCGAAGCTGAAAAATTTTTTATTAATTTTGGTATAATTATTATATAATAAAATGTGCAACGATGCAAACGATTGTTGTTGTTGTTTAAGGAGAAGGTGGGCAAAATTGTTTGCAGCATTTGAAAACGATATCTGATTGTGTCGATAGCTTGAAATTGGCGGTCAAATTAGCTGATGAAATGTTTTCCAATATTGACGCAGAAGAGTTGGCAGAGCTTTATGAAAAAGAAATGAAAATTATGGAAGAAGCAATTCAAGAAGCTGCTTCAAAAATACAAGTTCTTATGATGCAAATTATGATTAAAATTAATTAATATTTTTTTTTATTTTTCAATAGGTTATATTGGATAAAAATCGTTGTTCGAATAGTGGAGCGTCGTTGGAAGTGAACGAGAAAATATTGGAATCTTGCACAAAATTAATTCGAGTAAATTGCAATTTATTTATTTATTTATTTATTTATATCATTTTGTTGTGTGCAATATCAGGAAGTGATGAAATTGGTGGTGAGCGCGAAGAAGTTGCAAAATGAGATTGTACAGTTGAAGGGTGGGGCCGTTTCGGCCAAGGAATTTTACAAGCGCCATCACGAATGGACCGAAGGCTTGTTGTCGGCGGCGAAAGCGGTCGGCTCCAGGGCCAATTTGTTGGTCGATGCCGCCGACCGAGTGGTCAGTAGGGCGGCCAAGCTCGAAGAATTGACCGCCGCTTCGAAGGAAATCGCCGCCAGCACGGTTCAGCTTGTGGTTGCTAGCCGTGTGAAAGCTGACCGTGAATCCAACTTTCTCAAAGAGCTCGGCTCTTGCAGTCGGTCTGTATCCGGAGCTGTGGCCGAAGTATTGCAGACGGTCAAAGTTGGCAAAGAATGTTTAGAAGGTATATTGAATAATAATAATAATAATAATTTATTTTTAATCATATTTTTCAATCTATTCTAGAAGAAGATATGGACTTTTCAAAATTGTCTTTACATCAGACCAAACGTTTAGAAATGGAGAAACAAGTTTGTTTGTATGCTTTTTTATTATTTGTTGTTTTGAATTTCTTTTGTCTAGATACGTTTGCTGGAGTTGGAAAGCTTGTTGGAAAAGGAGAGGAAAAGTTTGGGAGAGTTGCGCAAGCATCATTATCAGTTGGATGAATCTTTTGAAGAACAAGATGCATTGGTATAAATGTGAGATTGTTTGTTTATTGTATTTGTAATTTTTTATTTTGCTTTTTAGAACTAACTACACTAGTAGTAATTTTGTACTGCTTGTTTTCTTCTTTTTTAAAAAAAAATATCTATAGTTCTACTTATGCGGCAAGTGCTTTTGATGAAAAATATCCCAAGTTTTATAACCGTGAAGTGTATTTCGATTTTCACATGTGACACACATCTGAACATTGAAGCTTTATTGTACAAGTTTTAAAATAGTAAATTTTGTGTTTAAATTCTTCTTTTTGCTTTGATTTATCTCTGAAATGTTGTCCTGTGATCGCAATATACTTTTGATGATGTTCATTTTTTTTATTTGTGTTTATTTAAATAATTCAGTTTGAATAGTTTTATCAATTGGTGCAAATATCCAAAGTGGGTGAAGACGACTTGCTTACTTTTTCGACCTTTTGAAGCTTGTTGAGTCTCCGTTTACATCAATCACAGTATGCGTTTTGGAGAGAAAATTGTCAAAATTTTTTGGAATTTTTGAAAATTAGAACCATGTCCGAACGGAGGAGGGCAACAAGGGACGTGGACGAGAACACTCCGTTAATACAGGATAGTCGCCAGTCTGTGACGGACCCAATACCTGATGAGCCGATAGGTGAGAATAGCTTTTGTTTGTTTGTTTGTTTGTTTGTTTTATTAAGCATGTCTTATTTTCAATTCAACATACAGCCGATGTAGAAGACAAAAAGGAGAAGCCTGTCGAACGGACAGTAACTTGCAGGATATGCCAGGAACCAATCAGCATTGAAAGAAAACTGTTGCACAACGTTGTCCGATGCAAACATTGCAACGAAGTTACAGTAATAAGTGAATGTTTTGTTGTTGCTGTTGTTGTTGTTTTAATGTTGCGGTATTTTATAGCCAATCAGACAAGCACCTCCTGGAAAGAAATATGTGCGATGTCCGTGCAATTGTTTGTTAGTTTGCAAACAATCTTCCAATCGGATTGCTTGTCCTCGACCGGATTGGTAAATTATGCAATTTATATTTGTATCATCTTTATTTATTTATTTATTTGTTTGTTTATTTCATTCAAGTAATCGTGTTATTATGTTAAATACAATGTCCAGCGGAACGGCTGTTCGTGCTCCGCCCGGTACTGCTCGTGTTTCTTGTATTCATTGTAAGGAAATTTTTATGGTAAGAAAAATATTTTCATAAACGTAAACGTTCAAGAAAATGATTTCCAATTCCAATTTTAGTACAACACATTGAGCAAAACTTTGGCTAGATGTCCACATTGTCGGAAAGTGTGAGTGTTGCTATTTATTATCTATTATTATTGCAATTATTTATTTATTTGAAAAATTTTTCAATTTATCACTTTTTATGGTTTACTTTTTTTCAGATCGTCTACTAGTCAAAGAGCTGCTTGGATTAGAGCGTTGATTTTACTTCTTTTGGGTCTGCTGTTCTTGATCTCCGGCTTTGGATTGGCGGTATTTTGCACCCATTTGCAATTACAATTTGCAATTGTTGTTGTTGTTGTTGATGATCTCATTTTTTACACGATTGCTTTTTTTCTTCTTCAGGCCGGAACGTGGACTACGGTTGTGGACCATCCAATTTTGTACTTCGCATGGGCAGGTGAGAGAGAGAGAGGAGGTTTTGATTTGCATATAATTATGCAGATTTTTGTTGTTGTTTTGTTTCAAAATTGTTCATGCTAATTTTCATTTTTGTAGTGATGTTCGCATTGTCACTTTTGTTCGTTTTCCGTGGTATTTATTTCATGAATATCAAGACGAGCAAGATTGAAGGCCTGGTTTGATCGAAATTGCCATTTTTGATATTCTATTTTCTTTTCTTTTGTTTTTTTTTTTATTTTTATTTTTCATCATCGAAAATTTTGACAAAATATACAGTTTGAAATGAAAAAAAAAAGTACAAAGCAAAACTTACCGATTTGCTTAGATTGGATGATGATGAATGATGATGAATAATAATATGGACGTCGATTTTATTATGCTTTCTTCTCTTTTCTGCAATGCCTTGTCACAATGATGATTTAATATTCCTGGCCAAGTGTACGGTTTCTTTTTTTTTCTTTTTTTTTGCAATTTTATTACTTTGAATCGATTGTGCAGCAGAATTTTTGTTTGCACCTTTTTTCCATTTTATATTTTAAATATATTATTCTTTTTTTTTCATTTTTTTTCTACACCACATGTAGAACTTTTACATTGATGAATAGTTTGTGAGGTGGCAGTAAAAGAGGAAAAAATTGTATCTCTTTCACATTTTGAAATTTGTGATAATTTTTGTATGATTCACTGTATTATATAATACTTGTCAACTTTGTTGATCTGTTTTATCCGAATGCGGTGCATCGAATGATTTTTTTCGAGTAATTTTTCTTTTCAAGACTTACTCATTTGATGAAGACTGAAGAAATGCTTGAACAAGAAGGGGATGAATTGGAAATGAAGTACGTGAAAAATAATTTTTCATTTTTTATACAATACTATTGTTGTCTGTGTTTTAGTTGTTCACAAAAAGCTCTTACTGCTATTGGTATAGAAGGTAGTGCGAATAAAATTGGCGTTGGTATTGTTCGTCAGGGTGAGGTGTTGTCCAATTGTCGTCGAACCTACGTCACAGCACCTGGCCAAGGTTTCCAACCGTCGGATACGGCGGTTCACCATCGTCAGCATGTGCTTGGGTTGGTCGAGCAGGCGATCAATGAAGCAAATGTGGACGTTGGCCAAATTGATCTCGTCTGTTTCACCCAGGGTCCAGGCATGGGTGCGCCGTTGGTTTCCTGCGCGGTTGTGGCGCGCACTTTGGCGCAACTGTGGAATCGACCCTTGATCGGCGTCAACCACTGTGTAGCACACATTGAAATGGGCCGTCTCGTTACCGGCGCCGACGATCCCGTAGTGCTGTACGCTAGTGGTGGCAATACGCAAGTTATTGCCTACAGTGACCGCAGATATCGAATATTCGGCGAGACGTTGGATATTGCGGTTGGCAATTGTTTGGATCGTTTTGCTCGTTTGCTTAATTTGTCCAACGATCCAAGTCCTGGATTGAATATTGAAATTCAAGCCAGAAATGGGCAAAAATTCGTCCAATTGCCATACTGCGTCAAAGGTATGGACGTTTCCTTTTCCGGTATATTGTCCAGCGTGGAGCAACAATTGTCGCTGTTGAAGCGGGGCGAAATCCAGCCGGCTGATTTGTGCTTTTCTTTGCAAGAGACTGTGTTTGCCATGCTGGTCGAAGTGACCGAACGCGCCATGGCTCAGTGCGGCTCAAAGGATGTGCTGCTGGTCGGTGGAGTCGGTTGCAATGGTCGTTTGATCAGCATGATGAGATCAATGGCCGAAGATCGTGGAGCTCGATTGCACGCCTCCGACGACCGATACTGCGTCGACAACGGTGCCATGATTGCACACACTGGTATGCTGATGTACAATTCTGGTTACAGGATGCAGCTTGCGCAGTCACAGTGTACGCAGCGATTTCGTACCGATGAAGTGTTGGTTACTTGGCGTGACTGAAGCAACATCCAATAATCAATCCATTCAACAATGCAAATTTAAAAGTTGCAAAAGGAAACTAATAATTTGGAAGCTTTTTGTTATTGTTTTCTTTTTATTCACTTTTTGAAAAAGTCACAAGTCAAGAATATCAATAAATATCAATTTGTGCGAAAATTTGAAAATAGCAACCGTTTAAATCAAACAGCTTTGCAACAATTCCACGCTTATAAAATGTCAAATTTATTAATTTAACTAATAAATTTTCTTCGTTATTTTATATTGTAAATTCTATTTATTTATTTATCATCATATATAAAGTAACTTTAAATCGACGTTACTTTGATGAGCTAACAGCTGCGTATGCACTAGAACACGCCTTTTTACTTACTAGTGTATCTGCTTATGAAATAAATGTATTTCAAATTGGAAAATCTCTTCTTATATACATCGATTACCCAAATTTTGGAAAAGTAAATCAATTTGTACCTGAGTGCAAATTATGGTATTTTTAATATTCATATTTAGTTTACTGGTTTAATATGTATATAATTAATTCTTCGGGAAAGAAATTTGAAATTTATTCAAAATATATAATTATCAAGATTTTACCTAGATTTAAAAATGTTTTCATTTTACTACACGAAAGCGCAAATTATATGCTGCTGTATAGTAATAACTGAAAGTCCTAGTTACATTTCTAGTGCATTTAATAAAGAATGCAAACGTATATTATGGAAATTTTTAGCAACTAATGCAATTTTAATGCCTGATTAATTTATAAATTGATTTTCACAACCGTACAATTACTTACTTCTCTAATATTATTTAATAAATGAATTTGCGTGTTTTTTTTTGATATTTTGATTTTATAAATCTATGTAAAATTGTTTGCTTTCTTTTCGAAAAAATTTTGATGCAATGATTAACATTTTTATTCAAAATTGATTCAGCTTTCCTGCTTCATAAAATAATTTCTGTAAAATTTGTTATCGAAATTATATTTATTTATTTATTTTATAAAATGGTTTTTTTAATAATTATCGTTGGTAAAATTTCTATTTTCACAATTCGCACTCTAAATATCATATCTTTTTGAATCATACTTTTCTAATACTTGCTTGTCATCATACTGTCATACTAAAGAGGTCATTTGTTTACGCGTTGTTTTGCGAACTTGTTAATATATGCAAGAAGTTATTTGTCGTTGTTTAACTTACTTGTGTTAATTAAAATTGTAATTTTTTGTCGCAGTCCACCTCAATCGTCAATCTGTACAGTCGTCCATATTGGATGGAGGAGCAGCCTCCACTGCCACCGGACTCTGTTGCGGTGGCCAATTCTGAATTTCCCGGCGTTGAAAAAGTCAGCCGCACGGAAGCATTTTCTAGAAAGCCGTTGCACAAATTGACTGTTCATGGAAAATTCGAGCCATATGAAGAGGAGAATTATCCATTTCCGGTGCCGTTTCTTCCGGGCGAATATGCGGAATATTTCAGCGAACCGTTTGAAGATTCCATAAGAAGTTCGTTTGTGGTTTTGACCAATTTTCGCATCTTCGTCACCGCTTCCGGTAACGGTAGCTTTTACAACATCCCGCTGTTGTGCATTGAAAGCGTCGACTACCGTGAAAATGCTTATGTGTCTATATTTTGCAAAGACGGGCGCACTGCCAAGTAAAATTTTTGTTCAGCTTTTCTTTTGTTATTAATATCTCGTTGTTGTTGTATTCAAAGAAAAAAAAACAATAGCAACAATTTTTTTTCGATTAGTGTTATTTATTGGAAAAGTTGGCAATTTTTACCATGTTGCATTGTTGCAGGGTGACGTTGGAAAACAACGATTTCACTTGGGCTTGGTACAGGCTGCTCAACAGTGTTGCGGTTCCGCCGGCAAAATTGGAGGACGTGTTTGCGTTCGCTTTTTACGCTTGGTGCCTTGATGAAAAGAAGAAGCCAAGCTTTGCATCGCTGCAAAACAAGATCAACGATCAAGCTGACGATTGTGCGTGACTGGAAATATTCTTCTTAATTGTTTTACTTTTCTGTTATTTGATCATTGAATCATTGGGCTTTGTTTGTCTGCGTTTCAGATTTCTTCTTCGATAGTAAAGAATTTGTGCAACAAGAGTTGAATCGCATGGGCTTTCCAAAGGAACATTGGCGAATAACGGAATTGAACAAAAATCAGGAATTTTGTCCAACTTATCCAAGTTATTGGATCGTGCCGGCATTGGTCACCGACACTGACATCGATGGTTCCGGTCGTTTCAGAACATTGCAACGAGTTCCGGTCACCGTGTGGAGGTGGTTTCAATTTGCAGTTTGTTCTTATATATATATATATTTATTTATTTATTCTTCTGCTTGTAGACATCCAAAAGAGGGTTGTGTTTTGGTTCGATGCAGTCAACCGGAATCGGGTATTTTTGGGTGGCGTTCCGACAGTGATGAAACACTGTTGAGTATGATCAATTCAACTGCTTCGTTGAAAGCAACGCCAAAGGACGGTGCATCATTTCCACCGGTCGAAACGAATAAGCCAGGTTTGCTTTTTGTTTTTTTAATTTTCCATTGAAAATGTTTTATTCTCATATATAATATATATCTTGTTTGTTCATATCAGAAAGTTGTAAGCATTTTATTTTTCATATTCTAAATCTGGTTACACGAAGTTGTATATAATATTAAGTAGTAATTGTTTCCGGTTTGAAATGATGACGCGTTTTAATGTAGAATTGTTGTCAGCGCGATGCGTTTTCATCAACCACCACGGGGGTAGACGAGAAGATACTACCGACATTTTAATAACGATGATGTGTACATTGTACAACTGGTAGAAAAGTGTGCATATAAGAACCTGTAATTAAAGATAAATCAGCAAAAATTACGTTGTCCCGTTTTATTCTCTTAATTTTATTATGTAATTCCATGCAACTCATTTCATTAACAGACTATCACAGAATAAACTTAAAATTCTTTCAATTAAATAGAAAGTAAACAACTTATTGAAAATTAAGAATGTTTTTTTTTGTTGAAAATTAATATTCTGAATCAAGCAGTGTTTATTTAATCGATGGCTTTTTTGGGGTAGATTATGCTTGTGTTGTAAGTAATTGAAATTTGCCATTAATATGATTATTGTTCAAGATGAAGTTCAAGTTCTGTGACTGAAACTCTGATAAGTTCAATTTTCAAGGAAAGTCAATTTCTCAACTTAATTGCGCAGTATGTCATCATCGTAAGCTTGTTTAATTGTTGCTTGCAATTACGTTTTGATTTTATTGGATAAATTTGAAAGAGTATTTTTCACATATAATATATGATAATATTGAAAATTGAGAAGATTGTTAAAAAGAGAAAAGAATTTTTAGTTATTTTCACATTTTAATTCAGTGAAACCGATGCTGATTTTGGATGCTCGCTCGTACACTGCTGCTTGGGCTAATCGAGCGAAAGGAGGTGGTTTTGAAATTTGTGGTAAATGAGTGAAAAATGGAAAAAATTTTTTCATTTTATTGTTCTTTATTGTTTTAATTTAAGAATATTACAATAAATGTGATATACAATTTCTCGGTCTGCCCAATATTCACTGCATCCGGGTCAGTTTCCAAAAGTTTCGCTCTTCAATAATGGAAGCGAATGAATCGACGTGGTTTCAAAACTTGGAAACTTGCCAATGGATCCACAATCTTTGCGCACTGATGAGCAGTGCCCTTCGTGCTGTGGAAGCGCTTCAGGTGGAAAAGCGTTCGGTATTGGTGCATTGCTCAGATGGCTGGGATCGTACTACACAAATTGTCTCACTGGCCAAACTTCTCATGGATCCACATTATCGTACTGTCAAAGTGAGTATTTATTATAATTATTATTCTATGATTATTCTATTAAATGGAATTAAAATTTTTATACAAAAATATTTTTTTTTGCAAATTGTGCATATTTTTTTCCTCTAAACTTAAAAAATATATATTTATTGATTTATTATTTTATTCATTTGATATTGATATTTACTTTTCATATTAACATAATTTAATATAATTATAATAAAAATGAAATGTTTTTTGGCATTTCTTGTCAAATACGAGTATGTATATGTAGGGACATATGTGTTAACGGAAGCTTCAATTTGTTTTGCTTTTTGTAATTTTCAATTGATTTTTTCTTCCATTTCTTCTATTTATTCAAAGCAGTTTGCATTAGAAAACCAATTAGCTAAATTGTTCAGCGTGCATTTGTGAACATTGTTGGACAAAAATTCTTAATGTGCTTCTTCTTCTTCTTAAGCCGGATCCAAGGAAATCGAATGCATAACATTTTAGTCGTATTATTATTATTATTATTATTATTGTTATTGTTGAGGATTTTATTTTATTTTATTTTATTTATTGTTATCAATTCAAAATCAAATATATTCTCCTGCTTTTATTTATTTATTATTGTTGACAAAAATTTATTTTTCCTTCAATTCTTTGGTCAACTAAAATCACGTATTGACTGTTGTTCATTTTTGATTTTTTTTTCCTTTTATGCTTTTTTCATACAATTAAAAAAAAATTAAATTTAATACTCCCATCTGCTTATTGAATAATGCGAAGATTTTTTTAATTCAAAAATTGATTTTTGGATAATTTGATATTTTGAATGAAAACTAAAATCCAATTTTCAAATCAGCGATGTTGTTTCTGAAATTGATTGTAAATTTGGTTAATATTAATTAATGAACATTACAGCGTAAATTTACATAAAATAGGCTAGCCATTCACGTGTCATTTTATTTTCACATCAGTTGTTGTTTTTCAGATGATTTAGTTTTCTTACGTAATATGTTTAACTAACGATCAATACTCACCAGCAATGATGTTCTTTTTTTCTTGAAGCAACGTGAAATTAATCTGCTATTTTGTTTTGAATTATTGTTTAGTTTAATTTAGTTGTTTATTATATGATGGAAGAATGTTCTGGTGTAAAAATTTCACTTATTTTCCCGGATTGAACTTCATTTTGAAAATTGTATTCCGTTCGTCAGTTAGGTCAAGGTTGTCAGAAATAATAGATAATTTCCACATCGACATTCTTGTGTATGCATTACAACAATGAAGAAATGAACAAGAAACGAGGAAAATGTTAAGTAGTCAGTTTGGGAAAATTGGACTGTTTAAATTTGAATTTATTTAAATATCAATATAATTGACATTTTTAATAAATTATTGTTTTCGCTGTTTGAAGCTTGTGTAAATTAGGAAGCAGAAATAAACTGAGACGTGTTCAGTTGTCTGTTGTCTGCATTTATATTTATTTTATATGTTAGCGTCGTTTGTTAATGAATGAAGGAAACAGGAAAATCTGACATTTGCATAAATATAGACGAACACAATTACACTCTCACGCTATATATATATGTATGCTTTGTTGCTGCTATATATATATATTTTTTTTTGTTTAGTAAATCTTTACGTTTTCACTGAAGGAAAAGTGTTCGTATGAGTTTATTATTTTTTGATAATTGAAATTTTATTTTCATATAAATTAGTAAAGGTCGGTGTGTAATAATAATTGGAAGGATGAAAGGATAGTATATTATTTTTTCCCCTTATTACATATATCGTGACTTTGTGAAAAGTGGTTATTCTTTTACCTTTGTTTATCAGAATCGATGATAGCATTAATCGTATGAATGTTTTTATTCACGGTTTATCACTTAGTTATTTACTCCAGGGAAAAGCAAAGGGGGAGGGATGAAAATCTGACGTTTAGCACAAGCACAATAAGCAATACAAATAATGAACATCTTGTCTCGAAACAAGTAGCAGGTGATGATGATATACATACAGAGATTTCGCTTCGAAAATCTTTTTCAGTTGGAACATTGTTAATTGTTAATTGTTAATGATATAATATATTTTAGTGATTGTTGGTTTTTGTAATTTTTAGGGTTTTACAGAACTCGTAGAACGGGATTGGATATGTTTTGGACACAAGTTTCGTGAACGTCTGGGCATGCAGAATGGCGATCCGAATCAGCGTTCACCGGTGTTTTTGCAATGGCTCGACTGTATCCATTACTTATTGCACGAGTATCCGTGTTCTTTTGAATTCAACGAAATTTATTTAGTTAGTTGATGAAATTTTTTTTTTTTAAATAATTTTCCATCTTTCTGTGATGATGTGATTGTTTGTTTGTTTGTTTGCTTTTCATTTTGCAGGTGAAGCTTGCTCAGCACGCGTATTCGGGTTTGTTTGGCACGTTTTTGTGCAATTCGATCGCCGAACGACGTCAACTGACCATACCTCAGCGGTCATTTTCTGTTTGGGATTATTTGAACGTGTGCAACGGTCAGTTCAGGAACATCTTGTTCAGCCACGACGATTCTGTGCTCTGGCCGCGGCTCGGTCTGCGCGAAATGGCAGCCCTTTGGAGGGCCATCTACTTTCCTGGTAACGGCGACACGGTCAACGGCGGTGGTCGACGCCTCTGCATTGCTGGCTCGGCGGTGGTCAGTGAACTGCACGCGAACAACGACGAAGACGACGACCACCACGATGCCGGCTTTGTTGGTGGTCATTGTCAGCTGGCAGTGGACCGCAGCATTCCGGCAGTGTTGATACGGTCCCACTCCTGCGACAGCGTGCCGTTGGCAGATTTCCAAAGGCCCAGCTTCTGTGAGCCGGCTGCGCATCGGCTGGGCAGCCAACCGAGTTTGATTCCCAATAGCTCGACGACCACCGCCTCCCGGTTGCCGACGAACCAGTCGCAGTCCGGTGTTCGGTTTTTGGATTGTGCCCAAGTGACCACCGGCTCGGACAGGTCGACGAGATTGGCGTTGCTGTCCGATGAGGACAATGGAACACGGCCACAGCGATGCCGACGTGCAATGTTGAACGGTTCACTGTCGCCGTCGGTGGATTTCAACCACGAAGACGATGCCGACGGCGAGCAGACAGCGGACGCAGAGTCGGCAGCGTTCGAGGGCGTGGCGCAGACCTGCGATCACAGTACCAGTACGACGGAGATCAGTGATCCGAGGGCAATTCGACCGGAAATTGGGATACGAAATGTCGTTCACTATCGAATTCAGCCGAACATTCAGTTGATCAACGGCACCAATGGAAGTGGCCAATCCCACAAGCACCAGCACCAGCATTGTCGATCGGATGACTGCTGCGTTGGTCGACTATCGTCGAATCAACGGCAAGCACTGGCTGAGATGCTTGACCGGGACGGCTTGATCAGAGTGCGAGACGGTGCCCAAGAGCGAATGCAAAAAATTATGCACTGTTACGAAGTAAGAGAAGAACAAAAAATTAATTAATTAATTAATTTATTTATTTATTTATTTGTTTTAAGAAACGAATCGCTTTTTTGCAAACGGAACTATCTCGAGCGCAAACTGCTTTTGCATATGGAAAATGCCCAACCTGTGATCAAAGGACAACAGTGGTGGATTTTTCACCACCAACGGATCCGATCATGGCCGTTGTTATTGAAGGACGTGATCAAAAGAGGACAAGAAACAGCGAAGTATGTGTGAGAAAAAAACAGATATTTATTTATTTATTTATTTGTTTGTTTGTTTGTTGTTTTTGTATGTTTGATCACAAAAATAATTTTGTAGTCGCAGAGTGCACTGAGCGAGAACGGTGCTGAACCACGCTCCTGCGATTCGAGGACAACTACACAAAGTGACGCGTCATCATGGGAAGCGGTGGACTGTGAAGACGGAACTCCGACGCTCTGGGTTCCTGATCATGCGGCCAGACGTTGCATGGGATGCGACTCGGAATTTTGGATGGTTAACCGTAAACATCACTGCAGGTTTGTGTAATTGTTGTTATATTTCTTTTCCATTTTTTTCATCAATATTTTTTTTGCATATTTTTTACATTATGCTTTAAATTAATAATTATAGTATGGAATGTATATATTAATATTAATATTATTTTGCAGAAGTTGTGGAAAAATTTTCTGCGGCAGTTGTTCCAATTACGAATGTCCTGTTCCGGAGGAACAATTTTACGAGCCGGTTCGTGTTTGCAATAGCTGTTTTTCGGCGTTGAAATATCAGCAGAAAGTGGAAGCTTGATAAACAAACAAACAAACAAACAAACAGAAATAAAACGCCAAAAATTGCAATTGTATTTTTATTTTGATAATTTTATTATTTAATGCTTAACAAGCAGCATGTGACACGCGTATATTTGCCTCGTATGTTTTTTTTTTGCCTTGTTGTTTTGTTCAACGGATGAGCAAAGGAAAAGAGTATTTTAAAAAAAAAAAAAATTTTTTTCCCGTATCTGAAAAGGGAAAGGAAAAACAGACTCATTCAACTTTTTACCTCGACCCTGTGATACCAGACCAACGAGCAAGAGTGTTGTAACAAAGAAAAAGGCATAGGACCTCATTTGCCTATATCCCGTTGTTAGTCAGTCACATCATCCATCACCCTTCTCCTGCTTCTTGGTTATTTATTTTAAAAAATTGTTTTTTTTAAAAAATAATATTGTTTTGACGTTACCTACGCTTCGGCGAATTGTTTGTTTATTTATTTATTTATTTATTTCACAATTTTCGATAACTGCAAATGCGGTTGTTTTTTTTCAGTTTTATGATTCTTTTTTATTTCTACAACCTGATGGCAAAGCATTATCCAAAATTCAAAAAGTTTTGCAGTGCTCAGTGTGCTATTTCTTTTTCTCTCTCTCTCTCTCTTTTCCTCTCATATATATATATATATGTATGTATATGTATATGACTGTTCAACTACGGGATGGATGAAAACACCTTTGAAGCCCACTTGAAAAAATAATTTCCATCAGAAAAGAAGCCATACAATTCCGGCGAAAGTTGAAACGTATCAATAAAAAATTGCATGTCTGGAATACGATGAAATTTTTGAAAAAAATACTTTTTTGTCATGTCTTGTTATGAACTCTTTTTAATATGTATGATGAATGCTTTTTTCTTTTGAAATATTATTATTCATACATATATTTCGCTTGTTTTTATTTGCAAACTGTACCTTTGTATCCGTTTTTGAAGGACCTACATTATTATTTATTACAAGTTATTATTATTCTTCAAAGAAAATTTACCCATTTTTAAATTCTTTTATTGATATCATTTGTACATCATCATCAACAGCTGCAATAAGTGTACAATTGTTTTCATGTGCTATAAAATTAATAATTTTTAATATTTCATTAATAATATAATAAGTTGATCTGATAGGTCAGTAGTTGAACCGTTTTTCAACTTCAGTTTCAAAAATCATAGGCACTTTTTAATATTTAACAATAAATAGTTTTTGATAGAATTGAAGTTTAGAATATTCAATTCTTGTTCAAAATTGCGATCACTAATTTGATTTCACCTTTAAACTGCTTTACTTTTTATATATCTTACAATAAGCATATTTTTATAGGCGCTAATATCTATTTCTCGTTTGTTGCATCACATCTGAAAAATGAACAATTCAAGTGCACATGTGGTTCAACCAATTTGAGATGCCATTTTTTAATGATTATAAATATGCATTTTGAAGTGAAAATTTTAATTTTTCACTGCTACAATACATTCTTTGGCATCCCAGTTTTATTGCATCAACCAGCGTTAAGTGATGATATAGCGTTCGTTCTATTTCACCGACAATATGGAAAGTGAAATGATTTTTCAAAATCTGTTTTGATTCAGCTAAATTTAAAAGAAAAGTTTAAATATCTCTAATCTTTGTTTTTGCATACACATTCAAAAAAATTATAATGATCATATAAATCACCAATAATTGAAAAGATAATAATTTTTAGAACAGAACTTCCATTGCGCGTACAGTAATTTTTTCAGCTATAATATTTATTTCTCAAAGAATTTTAGTTCAACAACACTGGACAACTGCAAAAAACAGAATATAGCACAGTATACAGAATAATATACAATTTACCAAAGACTAGTTAAAATTGCTTGCGTTGAAAATATGCATTTGATTTGTTTCAAGATAAATAAATGCATGCAGTTTATTGGCAATATGAGAGAATGATTTGCACAATTTTCAAAATTGTCTGTTATACTTCTCACAAAAATCAAAAATCTAAAATCGAAATTAAAGTTCTTAACTGATTACGCTCAACTATTTGAATTAAATAGCTTGTACTGACTTAACTATGATGTTTTAAGGTCGTATTATGATAAAAATTAGCATACGCCATGAACATATTTACTGCGAGATTTACAGAAAAATTTGTGGCATTATGCAGAAGAACATTTTCCATGCAGATTTTACAATACTGCAATTGATAAATCTCTAAGGGAAGCTGTCTGTGAATGTATGCATAATTAACTATTCTTTGACCTATAAAGCAACCCCTGCAATCTGTAGATCATTTTCTGTGAAGTATTACTCAAATTAATGGATTTTATAGTTTTCTTTATTTATTACTTCATTACGTCATTTTACCAGCATACATCTAACATCCTAGTCAAATATTTTATGCTACCCTCACTTAATAAATATACAGAAAACTTTAAACTTTTGCAGAAAGTTACCTTTGTTTAAATAGCTTTAAACAAAACTTAGTTTAAACAAAACTGAATTTCAAATATTCACTTTAAAAAACAATAGTTCAAAGTTCCTTCGCGATTGGATAGAATACGTTCTCTCATTCTTCCAGTTACCACAACAGCATTAAGATGACTTCGTTAAGTGAGCTCAGCAGTACAGTGAAGCAAGGCGACAAAGATTCCACCGAACAGTTCATCAGACAGCTGATAACTAATGCTAAAGAGCACATTTTGCTGCAACATGTGAACAAGTTGCTTGCATTGCCCATGTTTCAGAACATCATTCAGATTCCGACGCCTGAACCAAGTGGAGAAATTAAAAAAGGGTTTGCGGAAACATGTTATTCAACTACTGGCTGGTCGTACAATTTGGGAAGCAGAATAATTGGCCCTCGTGGTTGCACTGTAAAAGCTATTCAAATATTATGTGGATGTAGCATCCAGCTGAATTTCATAAAAGATAACTTGCTGCAAATCCAGATATTTGTTGAACCAGATTACGAAAGCATTGTGAAGTTCAAAATTTGGAAAACATTTCAACTCATTTATTGTTTGCTTCGAACTGATCCTTCAGGAAAAGATATGGTGAAAACAATTCAATTTGATGATTTCCAATTCTATGAAAGTCAGGTTGAAATCATCAAAAATTGGTTTACCATTCAGCAGCCGTATCATCCTGATACAAATGGTGTAAGTGCAGTTTCAAGTAATGATTACTCAGTGGGTAAAAGATTTTCATTGGAAATGCTTAAAGTGCTGGAAAAGCAAATGCTGGCCTATCACATGAACAACTTGTTAGTACTGCCAATGTTCCAAAAGATTTTTTGCATTCCACAGCCAGCACCAATTGGTACAGTTAAAGCAGGACGCGACAAGAGGATTTATCCAGCTTTGAATTATCCATTTAGCATTGCCAGCCGAATAATCGGGCCTCGTGGTTTAACCATAAAAGTGATTCAAAAACTTTGTGGATGCCGTATTCAGCTACGATGGAAAGAAATCAACGATTTACAAATAACAGTGTTCACTAAGAAAA
Organism: Trichinella papuae; assembly: GCA_001447755.1. Classification (NCBI taxonomy): domain Eukaryota; kingdom Metazoa; phylum Nematoda; class Enoplea; order Trichinellida; family Trichinellidae; genus Trichinella; species Trichinella papuae. Next base: position 55,270 of record JYDO01000004.1, read on the forward strand.
ATTTTGAAAGCACTGTAAATTTCAAACTTTGGCGAGCATTTGAATGCATTGATCGTTTACTTGAAATTCCTTCCACTGAAGAAGACGTGGTAAGAGCAATTCAATTCAACGATTTGAAATTCTATAAAAGCCAACATAAATTGCTCAAGGCTCGCTTTCCCATTCATTATCAACGTCATTCTGATACGGATTCTGTGAATGTTCTATTAAGTAAGCAGAATTTTGAAACTACACAGAATGTGCTGAATATGTTCTCAAAGCTAGAAGAAAATATGTCGCTTTACCACATGAAGAATTTGCTATCATTGCCAATGCTGCAGGATGTTCTTCACGCTCCGCTTCCTCAGCGACGTGGAGAAATTAAAAATGCATTTTCTATGAAAATTTATTCAAATTGGCACTATCCATTTGATGTTGGAAGCAGAATAATTGGTCCTCATGGTTCAACGGTAAAAGCGATCGAAAACCTTTGTGAATGCCGTATCCATCTGAAATATGAAGAAGGAAATGCATGGAAAGTTACAGTGCATGCTGAGAATGATGTGGATAGCATTTTGAAGTTCAAAATTTGGAAATCATTTCAATTTATTGATTATTTGCTTAAAATCTATCCGTTCGATGAAGACTACGTGGGTGCAATTCAACATGTTGATACCCAGTTTTGGGAACGTCAAATGGAAATGATCTTCAGTAGTTTTCCAGTTCACGATTCCCATGAACTGCTCCTAAATGAACATGACATGAAAAGCTTGCCGCAATCAGAATGTAACAACACTTCATTTGTTGCTTCCAGTGGAAATGCCGATGTAGCAGAAGATCAAGAGCAGGATTATTTTCATAAATTTTGTTAGTTTTGATTTTTCTGCCATTATTGTGAATGAAAAATTACACAACATAATTGATCTACTCATCCAACAGTTTCTGTTGCATACTTCATTAGTAATTCTATTAATAATTTTTTTAAATGTTATTATCCTATGGTTAAAAGTTTATGAAATTTGTTGCTCTTATAATGTGAAAATTTTCATTGTAATTTTGCATGGATCTTCATCAACTTTTTGGTTATTTTTTAATTTATATTTATTTTTAGTAATTTGTTAAATAAAAAATAAAATTCAAATTTTTTCTGGTACATTGAACTTTGAATGTTTTGTTATTGCTGCATAATGTCTCGAAATACTCTTTTGTAAGATGTTATATTGGTTTGCTACTCACATTTTGGAACTCACATTTCAACTATAATGCTACCTTTGCTATGAGATGAATTTTTCTGTGTTACATTATGTTAAGTTTGATGGTAAAACATTTTTATTAAAGGAAATCAATGTGATTTCCGTAACAAAAATTTAATACAACAATGTGTTGTATGAAATTTATTTACCTTCGATACAATGAAAGGTTATGAAAATTCAATCATTTTACTGATATCTTTTCGTAAATACAAATTTGAAATTTAGGTTTTGTTGAGAAAAAATGGAAAAATATTTCAAAACCTTTGTCATGCATTACAGATCTATTCAGTTAATAAAATTAAATTCTACATAGATAATTTTTTATTGCATAGCTTTAAAAATTTATAGTTAAAAATGACCACGACCATAAATTTATGACTGTAATCTGAATAGTCCGTTTTGTTGGCTATACAAGTAAATTTATTTAAAAGTAGAATACAAATTATAAATATATTTTTTTCTATAAAAATGTGAATATGAAATGTATATCAATTTCAGCTTTATTTAATGCTTATTTATGTTGCTATCATTGAAAAACGTTTCGTAAATTTTATTAAAATTCAACATGAGCATCACGCGATGATTAATACAGCTGATTTACTGATTTGAATTTAAACAGACAGTAATATTAAGCCAAATAAATTGACATATACATAAAATAATATTTTTCTACTTTTCATCAGAATTTTTTGAAATTAACTGTACTAGCGTCAGAGAGACATTCTTAATGGTGATGAATTTGGACTGTATAAATTTCATTATCTTTCTTGATCTATGTATGTCCCTACATTTTTTGTGAAATGTTTTTGAAATATTTCATCATTTCAACTATTGCAGCTATTGATTTCTCAATATCAGAGTGAATGCAGTTTGATGCATTAATTTGAGTAATACTTTACAGAGGTCGTTTTGAAGGTTGCAGGCATTGCTTTGTAAGTCAAGGAATAGTTAACTATGCATACATTCACAGGCAGTTTTCCTTAGAGATTTATCAATTGCAGTATTGTAAAATTTGCATGGAAAATCTTCTTCTGTATGAAACAGTAAATGTGAGCATGACGCATGTTAATTTTCATCATAATGTAATTTACAAAGTCTTACTTATGAAAATACAAATTTTGTAATTCACATGGCTAACAGTAATCAGTTAATTTTCAGTTTCCTGTGAATTGTATTAGTTATTCAGTTTTGATAAGTAATTCCATCTCAAAAATTAATAAATAAATAAATTAGCATAAGTCAGTCGCCAAATGCCGATCAAATGAGGTCGAATATTAGCGGGCAAAATCAGAGTAAACTCAATTTTGCAGGGTCAGTTAACCAAGTATAAATAGAGGAAAAACATAAGCAGACAGAAAATTGTTCCAAGTGCTCTGTTGCCCTTTTTCCTTGTGAATAAACTACGCTCGAATGCTTAACTATGGACTTTGACACCGTCTTTCAGCAACCGAAATCCAGACGAAATGTTACACAGATTGTAGTTCTACCAGATCCTGATGTATCTGAGCCAAATAGTTTCTGACGATGAATTGGATCATTTATCCCAACGCTCCCAAGATTCAAGTGATGATGAAGACACTGAAGACGATGCTTCCATCAATGCTTACATCTTACATCTTACAATCTGACCTTTCAAGCCTGAAACAGCAGCATTCATTGATAAATAATCACTGTTATTTATTATCTTGCACTGCAGTTACATTATGAAACTTTCCAGAATCTGTTGAGCAAATATCACCAGTCCTTAGGCCAATCGACTACTTCCACAGGTATTTTACCCCAGAGCTTCTTTCTCACATTTTATTTGAGACCAATCATAAGGCAAATTAGTGCTTGTTTTCCAACTTGGCAGCAACTGAAGCTGAGATTGAAATTTTCACTGGCACGTTGATCAATATGGGTATTATTTCGATTTCACAGTTTCACATGTAATGGGCGAACCAGACGCGTGTTGGCGCCGTGACAAACTGTATGAGTCGCAACAGATTCAAAGCATTACACCCTTTCTTCATTTGAACGATAACGACAAAGGTATCATGGACAAAGACCATCCTAACTATGATCGTTTCTATAAAGTACGGCCGCTTCTGGAAAACATCCGTCAGATTTATTTAGAAGAAAGACCTGAAGGGCTGCAAAGTGTAGAATCTACTCCCCTTTCCATCATCGCATTTAATTAAACGGCTTCAATGTGGTGACTGATCTTTTAACGACTGCAAATCGCCAAACGTGGTGACTTACGCCTATTTCTTACCCACATTGAACCCAATGTAGACAGATTAGCCGCAACGCACCAAGCCCATCTATCATCAATTATTTCCTCACTGTATAATTATTTTTGAATGAATACTTGCTTTGAATAAATAGTCAATTTACAAATTCATCCTTTTTTTGGCAATAATTTATGGAGGCGTTTGTAAAATATATGCTTCCCAATGGGACGATAGCCTGAAAAAGTTTGGGAAACACTGTGTAGGTGAACAAATTATACCATACAAGGGCTGGTGCAAAATGAAATATTATAGCCTGAGAAAGCCAGATAAATAGGGATTAAAAGTCTTTGCCAGATGTGGAAAAATGGTTTCCTTCATGACTTTTGGCTATGTGATGTTATGGCGCCAAAAGTAGAAAACCATATTGATTTCTTTGGGGCTGACGTCGTTATGAAGGTGTGTGAAAACTTTTCCGAAGCACAAAGGATACAAAGTGTTCTTTGATAACATTGATAACTAAGTGCTTTCCATTCCTTGAACTCCACGAAGCTGTATTGTGAGACGGAATCCACTCAGTTGCAACCATACGATCCAACAGACATCGCGGCTGCGTGGTGATGCCTTTCAATGAATTGAAATGAAGATATTTATTTATTTTAGCTTAAAATGTGTTGAATGAAAAATCTATGCTACACATTTTTTTTTTGAATGAATATTTTTACATGATTTATTTTACATGATAATAAACTATTGGGTAAAATTAAAATTTAATAATTCGTTGATGATTGAATTGAATTTCTTTCTACTTGACAAACAAAGATTGTCCAAATTTATTTGAAAATTATCATGTTAATCAATTAGTTTTCTGTTTCAAGCAAAGTGTAATACCATACAAAAAACTGAAACACCTATTACAATTGTTAGTAAATTGCTGAGTCAATTTGCTATCTTAAAGTCCAGTAATGAATAAGATGCAGATGAAGAATACAACAAAAATACAAAAGCCAGAATTGTATAAAATAATATTTAAAAAATATGAAAAATGCATTATCATTCAAGCAAGCAAGTGATCAAAGAAGGACCAAATCAGTTGAACAATCCGTGAGTGTCGCGCATTGGATTCACCATGTTGCGATAACGTAGAGCAAACCATATGCCTGCAATCTGAAAGAAAACAAAAAGTGCATCCATCATTTACTATTGCTTGAATAATGGGAATAAAATACAACGTCGATAAATGTAAAATAAATTGCCATTGTATCAAATGAGAAAAATTTGCATATTCATTTTCATACCTCTGTGAAACTGAAGAAAAGTCCAACACCGCCGGCACTCTGCATCGCCTCGACCAAAGTGGATCGAATTATAGGCCAACATGGATCTTTGTTTTCGCAAGACCAATATAAATTAAATTGAAAAATAAAACAACATATTTCCATTATTCATAATTATCCAACATCAGTTATAATTTTTTTTCAATAAATATACAATATGAACAATGATACGTACTGATTCGCATTTGGTATCGGCTTCTTTGCTTTCAAAACCGCAACAATCCAGCTTCTTTTCCGCATAGCACCGCGCTTCAATGCTCGCCGCTCCCCAGCCAATTTTTGCCGCATCGTGCACACTATTTTCATTCAAAGCCAAACAAGCGACAGCGACAAAAATTTGTATCAGGAAAATCAACGACAATAAAATCATGTACTGAAAATAATATTAAAAAAAATTAATTTCACACGCAAACTCTTCATATTCAAAAAACGTCTTACAAAGAACAACGCCACCTGGTGATGCTTTACCGTGCCATAAATTCCCAAGATGGCGACCAGAAGCAAAAAAACTCCCACCGTTGTAACACCACCACTAACGGACAGACTGGGTACAATGCCTGCGGCATTGTTGTACGCGCCAAGTGATATTAAAATGCATCCCAGCATCTGAAGTTCAGTTCAACACAACAATTCATAATGGCAAAAAAAATAACTTTTTATTTTACACATTTTAATTTTTCAATTTTCTTATCATATTTTCAAATTATTATGGTTTTTCATGTATACACAATTGTTTAATTCACATTTCCGTCAATTGCATGCATACATATGTCGTCACAAATTTACGCAAACAACAAGCAACGCAATCGTTCAACATTCAACAAAAAAAAAGCAATCAACATAAAGCAGCATTTTAATGAAGCGCAATAAAAATTGCAGAAGCAAAACCTAAGCGGTAATTAACAAAATAAACGACTTTGGTGCTTGGTACGGATTAATTCATTAAAAAAAGTTTTTTTGATGTTCTGATATATATATAACAACAAATTATAAAAACTCTTACCAAATAAAATGAATTTAGCGCAATCAGAGCATTCTTCAAACAAAAAAATCCCATAAGCATGCTTGAATTTCCCTGAAAAAAAATTAACATTAAAGTGATTGAAAAACGTGCAATGATGAGGAAAGTTATGCAAAAAAAGTTTTCTAATTTTCAAAACGAATGTCCTTTAAAAATGATACTTACACGCCTTAGACGAACAGAACTTAAGTCATTCATCGTCGGCTTATCGCGAAAACGTAAACATCTATAACTTGCTCACAGTATTCTCAATCAACTATCTTTTCATGTTTAATTTAAAATTAAAATATATAATTAAAAAAAAAAGCATTAATTTCTCATAAAATATGCCAACTGAGCATTTAAGAAACGAGAAAAACAAAAAATGAACAAAATCAGAACAATTTTGCTTTCAACGCTTCAAACAGATCACATTAAGAAAAATATACGCCCACTAAAAGTACACATAAATCACATACGTTTACACAGTGCAGGTGCAAAACAGAACAAACATAAATAAGTTTCGGCTTATCTCACACTACACTTACAAAACAATTCTTCACTATTATCACAGGTAAAATTTATTTACTTCATTTAACACGCTAATTTATATCACGCTGGTAAAAACATTTTAATTCACGCCTAAATACTGAAATCAAACATTTATAAACAATAAAAACAAAAGAAAATAAAAATGTAAGAAAGCACATTCAATTTGATATGAAGACTGTCTCATTGTCTCACACCGTAAAGTATAAAACTGAAATTATATAAAGTGAATAACATTAATTAACTGAAAGTGTAATATGAAATATGTGATGTCATTAATAAACTTGAATAATACATTTCTTAGAAATTAAGACAATTAAAAAATAATCGTACATAAAAGTAGAAATAAATTTAATAACCAATTTAAAATGTTAATTACCTCGAACCTCACTCCAACAACGCTCTTTCAAAAAAAGCTAATTTCCGAGAACATCAATGTTACAGTAAGAAATAGAAATTAAGATTCTTCAATTCAAAAACAAACGATACCATGACTCATAGAACAGACAAACAAGTTTGATGAATACTTTTCTTTATTACATTATTCGATTCAATAATACTTTTAAGGCCTTTCACGCAGAAAAATCGATAGTAAGCTGATTGTCTGAAAGTTGTAACTGCAGTAATTCAATAATAATAATTATTATTCATTATTAGACACATGTGAATTTCAATTCAACAAGAAACAAAAGCTGAAAAACAGCGTGCAAATACAAGAAGCTGGGCTAAATTTTTTTTACAAAAAACAAAATTGATTTGAATTGAAAAAACAGTTTGTTGATTCACATCGTTTGCTTAATACACTGTTATTCAAGCACAGTTGTTTCAAAAAAAAACTTCCCATGATGAGATGCTCAAAATCTAGTTTTTTTATTATAATGCAAAAGATGCAACAGCAGTAAAAATAAAACTAAGGATATTTATAAAACAAAACAACAATACAGATACTTCTAACGATAAAAGCTTCAATAGGACGACACCAAAAATAGCATCAGCAAATTCAGCTATTGTATAAATGGCACGCGGAATATATAAATAAAAGTAAAATTCTCGAACACTACTTTCGAGTCTACCAACTACACAATTCTACTAGCTGCAAGTATGGCATATTGGAACATGATTGTCAAATATACTGTAACAACTGACGCAGGGAGACTTAGCGAAAAGAAGCAATTTTGACGTCAGCAGTGCAATATTGAAAGCTGATTTCAAATTGCCGTCTCCCTGTCTACACGCTCTAGCCGACCTATGTAACTATCTTCACTGAGTTCATTGTCGTCGTCGTTGCTTGAATTCACCTCGAGCTGATGAGTGAAGAAGCCATCCGACTTGAATGGCTCTTTCGCTTCGGGAATTTGAAGGGGAAATTCTTCGGCTCGGTGAACAGCCAACGCTGGACCCCAATCATCTTCAGGAATCATCAAATCACGCAGTCGCTAGAGACGGAAACAAATCAAAGCAACTTGCACAACTCCAAAAAAAAAAAAAGAGAAAAAAACACCCACTTTGACAAAAAGACCTTCTTGTTGGATAAATTTGACCGCAAGCGTGATCAAGACGATTATTAAAGGCATGAATGAAAGTGCCCAGCCGGCGTAATTCATCCACTTTGGGAATACATAGCCTCTATAAACCAGAGGCTTGAAACTGATCAACGTGTGAGCAATCAATGCCTGAAAACAAAATCAGCCGTGAACTGATTGTGAATATTACAAAATTTTGTATTTTAGATTATATAACCAAAAGAATGAACGGCGACAAGAATTTCAGATGAATTTTCCAGAACAAATACACTGGAGGATAATAACCTGTCATCCATTTGATGTTGTCCATCACGTTATCAATACCTAAATGGTATCAATTTCAGTGTTATAAAAAAAAACTCCGAATTGATGATTTCTTCGCAACAACATATACATATAAAGACAACCATACCGTACACCCAAGAGAGGACCATACATTGCATGAAAGCAATAATCAAAATTGACCAACTAATCACGTAATATTCGCAAAATTCAAATATATACATGCCAGCCTGAAAATTTTGCATTTAAAGTGACACAATAAATAAAACTTCAGAAAATAAAAGAAAATCTGCATAATACTTTTGTGCAGAACACCAAACCAGCAGAAAAAAAGAGTACAGAGCAGAGAGAAAGCACGTGTCGTTGATTTCGTCGCAAACGTCGTGCATATTCATCGCACATGGCAGTGACCACACTCAGCACAATGAACATCTCAAATTGAAGCATCCAAATATGAAAATAATAAATTCACAATATTAAATAAAAAAAGTACCTGCGTGCTGATGCCTATCATTATGACTGTGACAAAGTACATCACCGCCCAGACTGGTGCAATCGGCAATCTGGCTACAGCTTCAGAAAAAATCACAAATACCAAATGTGGTCCTGAAATTGAATTGACAATTAAAATTTGCATTAATAAAAATTATTCCACATTGTGAACCTTGAACAATTAAATCGTTGAACTTTGTGCCTGTTTCACCGGCCAAAAAGCCACAGATGCAAAAAGTGACGAGGCTGATAAACAATGAGCAAACAAACTCGCCAGAAAGCAATATCCAAACATCTCTAAAAATTAAAAAAAATTTTTTCTTATTTGTAATTTTTTTTTTAAATTCAGAAACGTTATCCACATACAACATGCAATGCATGCTGAACAAATAAAAGGAAATGTTGCATCCATTAGTAAGATAAAACTAACTGTCGATTTTACTGCAGCTAATCAGTCGAATTAAATTTCTACTAATTGATACGCAATAATGTGCAACATAATTAATAATCATGCATAAATTCTGACAACTATTTTTAAATTAAACATCTCAATTTCTTGATTAGTAATCAATCAAAATAACGAAATGAAACAATTAATGACACTTGTTTAATAAAACGTTATTATTACACAATAATAGAAAAATCACAAATGTACAGATCAAAAAAAAAAATTCACAACAGCATGCAAATTAATTCATTGTCTTAATCAAGTTATCAGAATAATAAAACTTACTTAAAACAATCATTGTGAAATCGATTGTAACTGGATAAAGTAATGTAAACACCCCAACAACAGGAAAGAGAGAAAAAAGCTTGTATTGCTGCGTCAGCCCATACCTCAAGGATATAAATATGCACAGTTTTAAATTGTCAAACCAAACATATTTTAATCGTATAAATATAAAAATCAAAACATACTTTGTAAAAAAGCAGTTGCGACCAGTCAACTTGAAAAAAAGCTGTAAAACCTTCATAGCCACCTCTTTCAATAACGCACTTGACAAATAAAACGAGCAAAATAAGCAGAGGTACAGAAGTGAGCGGATAGGCAACCTGAAATGAAACAAACATAAACAACTGTTTATGAGGCAAATTTAATGTATCCAGATGTATTTTAAAATGCTCACTTTTCCGGCAGATTTGACATGATTGAAAAGGCAGAAGAAAATGATCAACCATGCAGCAAGCAAATACAACGTCAACTGCCATAACATTATACCGAAGTCTTCAACACTGCCAGACATTTCCAGAATTTCTAAGCTAAAATTAAAATACAACATACCCAATTATGCATGTAATGGCATAAAAAAAAATTTGTTCACATTTCTTACTAAAAATATTCCACACTAGGCCAAACAAAACCACTTTGGCGAGAAAAGTTGGCTTTGCTGATGGCGCTGAGCAGCGTTTCATTTTCATAATTATGACAAAAATTTGAAGAATTATTTATACAATCTATGTTGGAAAGTCCCAAAGAACAATCTACAATTAAAAATTAATAGCATTTGAAATAATTACAAAAACAATTAATACAGCTCCGAAATATACCCCCAAAGATATTTTAATATACTTCGTCACATCATACACATATATATATGTGTGTAAATTATATTTGTAAAACATGCATAAAATACTACACAAATGCAGGTTTCCATATTATTAAAATATCTACTGCGATTAAGGCTAGATGTTGATTAGCAAAGTTACATTTTCATTTAATAATGCATATTAGATTACAAAAATAATCAAAAGCAGCAAACGTCAAAAATAATAATTCTATATATAATAATGAAAAGGAATGCAACGCTTACTTGCAGTATTCCACGGATAATCACAGCGTGCCCAAGCAACATGTGGTCGCATGGAGGCTATTAAGTAGTGAATTGCCCAAGCAATAACAATATTATAATAGATGCTTACTAGACACAAAATAAGAAACATTGATATTCCTATGCCTAAATGAAAGAGCATAAATTTAACCAAACAAGTAAATGAAAAAGTAACTTACCTTTGAAAAGTGGGCAAACCTTCCAAACCGACATGCAGCCAAGACTGGAAAATTGACCAAGGGAATATTCCATAAGAGTAAATGGAGCAGCAATGAGGAGCAACATTGCAACATAAGGAACAAAAAATACGGCTGAAACAAGCATAATTAATGCAATAAAAAGAACAAACGAATAAACAAGAAAGTAAATTATTCTAACCACCGCCATAAATTGAGCAATAGTAAGGAATCGACCATAAATGTCGAAAATTTAATATAAACCCAAAAGATGATAGAATGCTATCCGCTTTGGATGACCAATTGCCGCGTATTTTGTTTTCTTCCGTGCAATTAATCGTATCTTCAAATGGATATTCAATTTCATAGTCAGCTGCAGGCGACAGCGGTTGCCTTTGAGTATCCTGCAATAAAAAGCATCAATCATTTTCTAAAAAAATGTTAATTTTTAAGATTAAAATAAAAGCAAATCATACGCTATACATCGCCCAGGCAATTTCACTTTACAAGCACCAACAAATTTCTGAAATTCAAATTAAAAAAGACTATTAGAGAGGAAAAATATATTTCAGTTGCATTTTCAATAAACATAGTTCAAATAATTTTAAATATAAATAAAAATATGCTTCTCTTACATAAAAATAAAGTAAATTATTTAACAACAGGCATAACTGTGAAGTAAGCATTATGCATAGCTTTTACGAAAAGCTAATTAAAATCTCAAAATAAATATTTCCAAAATTTCGACAAACAACAAGCAAACAATTCTGTTTACCTTAGATGAACCAAAAAAATACAATTAATAAAAATATAAATCTATGAAGTCAAAATAAATTTCAAAATCATAAATTTCTTCAAGCATTTCATTAATATTGTGGAACCTTAACTTTTTCAGAAAACATACCGTAAAAAGAAACATACAATCAAGTACGATAGGGATACGTTGCAATAAGTAAAATTAAATCGCTAATCAGCAAACTGTTTCAGATTACTGCAGCAGTTCATTTAATTTTTAAATTAATATTGAAACAAATTTAATATAATTAAAAAGTACATTATTATACGGTGTTTTTCTGAAACTATATGAATATAATTTTTGCCATTCATGACAAATTGCGCATGAAATATAATAATCTGCAGAATACCTTTTCAGAATCATTATGGATAAGCCAAAAGCTTTAATTTTAAACTTTCATCTCGAGCATTTCATATTAGTCGAATTTAACTTGCTTTAGCTTGTACTGTAATAAATATTACATGCAACTACTTCTTTTATAATATTCAATCCTTTTGTATTTCGTTTTTAAAATTCGATAACCTTTGCTTTTTCACTCAATAATGTAATTTTTAAAACAAATTCGATAAAGTATTCTGATCATTTTTTGTACTTTTCTTCCAATGAAAGATCATACTGAATACTAATATTCAATTTTCTAGTTTTCTTTTCCAGTAATTTCAGCATCAGTAAAAGAATCATTGCTTTCACAATATAATACACTAACAAAAAATATTTTATTAAATATTTTTTTATACAGTTCAGATATCATCCGCTTCCATCACTTCTATATCACGAGGAATGGTATGGTGAAGTTCTCTACGTATTTCTGGTGTTATCATATAATGCACTTGACTTTTAATAAGATCTAACAATGCTTCTCGTTGTTCGCTGCTCAAATCGCTTTTATAGTTTTGCACAAAACACAGCAATGTTTCATGCCACAGGACGGGCAGTGTTTTTTTGACGTTAATAAATCTGAAAAATAAATATTTTCTATATACTACATACGCATAATCTTCTTCTTCTTCATGACATACCTCATAAAATGATTAAAAATACCATCCAGCGCAATATATGGCAAAGTATATTTCTTCTCCATTAATACTTTCAAAAAATAACTCACTGCTAAAGAATACTCCTTTTCCGCTAAGCAAAGCATACCAGCAGCCGAATGTAAAACTGGTATTCCAGCTTTAGTGATAACACTTCCAAAAATTTTCGCTTCTCTGCCGTTGCAAGTTCCAGACTATTAAATAAACAATTTTAACGTTTTAAACAAAATATAATTATGTTAAAATAAATTTCCAAAATATAAACAGTAAAAAATCAAAATTATCTTACTTCACACAAAGGAATTATAATGCCTTTAAAAAAAGCAGCTGGCTTATAGACAGATTTCATCAACGCCTACAAAGAATAGTAATTTAATGTTGTCGAACAATCAGCTGCTATATTTTAAAACATTTTACTTCGTATAAATGTGGATTAAGCTTTTTAAACTGAGCAATGTCATCACGAAGGCGTGGTAATAGAATCATACTGTAAAACCTATAAAATTCAAAAATAAAAATAAAAGTTCAAAAATTAATATTATTAAAAAATTAATCTTACTTTTCACACGAACTAGCTGGCATATTGGATGAAAATAGTCTTGTAGCTTGATACATGGCAGCAGCAGTCCAACGATCAGGTTCAGTAAGATACAGAACCTGTACAAAGTTATCACTTAGAATTATTTTTATTTAGAAAATATATTACCTACCTGTTCCCAATTAGGCAATCTTGGAATAATTTTAAAAGCTTTTGGAATAGATCCACTTCTGTAGATTGAAAGCACTTTACCCACTTTCCTGTACATATCCACTAAGCGATCATCCATGTCGCGTACCACTAAACTGCTGCCTTCTGAACACTGAGAAGCTATGTCACTTATTTTTTCATCTACTTCTCTTTTTATTAAAGAAGCTAGTTCAGATCTATCATTTGCTTTAGAGGGAAAAAATCGTTCAAATGCTTCCATACACGATTGATCCACTTGGACTTCTTCCCCTTTTTCATCCTCAACAAATTCTTGTTCTTCATCTCCTGAATCCTCCGATTCTTCTAAATTTCCTTTAAGCTTAACACGTTTTTTATTCTGTTGGATACAGGGTGTTGATGGAACGCCACTAAATAAAACAAAAGAAAAACTTTCAGAAAACAATAATAAACAATGTACACTTTTCCAGTACATCTATAAAAATTTTATAAATTCTATAAAAATAATTTTACAGTTAATCATATACATAAATTTGTAATACTTAATAACATATGTAAATAATTTGAAAAAATGAAAAATCCTACTCAGCTGCAGACTCGGAAACCAAATCTCCTTCATCTTCACATTGAACTTTAGCTATTTTCAAAATTTTTGCACTCAAGTTTTCGTCTAACTAAAAAAACATATTAAAATTAAAACCAAATATAAACCACAAGTAAAATGCCTACAATAGATTCTTCAGTATCGATCACTTTATCTTTTTGGGATCGTTTTCTCCCTTTTGCTAATTTTTCTTCCAGCAACTGATCTGCCAAAGCACCAGGTCGAACGCAAGGATCACCAGAAGAAAGCTTTTTGCCTTTTCCCATTTTGTCCATAAATTTACTGAGTTGAAGAAATTCAAAAATTAATTTACATAAATAAAAATTAAATTAAAAAAATTTGCATTAATCTAATCAAATAGCACGTCTGGATATTCCACATAATGCAGAATATATACAAAAACTAATGTAAGAAATTATTTAATATAGCCTATCGCACTGTTATAAAATTACTAATCTGTCAATAATTTACTTGAGCATAAAAATAAAAAGTCAAAAAAAAACATTATCAAACAAAACAATAACTGTTGTATTACTGTAGAAAATAAAGTTATCTAAAATAAAACAGAATACGGTAATTTGTATTGAAACTTATTTTTACCAAATATTTACATAAAAGTTTAAAAATAACAATTGAGATGTCATTTTAAGCTATTTGAATGACTTTCATCATTATGATTATTTTAAATAAAACTTAAAATGAAAGTACTGTACAGTAATACATTCTAGCACATTAATGATTGAATATTTCGTAAAATAATATTACATGAAAAGCCGACGTAAAATAAATATTTTTAAAAATAAAATTGATTAGTGTGTTCACTTTAACTGACAACAGTAAAGGACTAGTTTGTTTTACAGTACTAATAGATAGAAGGTTTAGAAAGTATTAACGTGGAATGGATTTGTTGCATTTGTACAGTTTAGTGCATGATGCAAATTTTTATTTTTTCCAATTTTGGTTTATTTAGTGTTGCCACGGCATACGTCTATTGATTATATCATAATTCATTATGTAACGTTTTGCGTTTTATTTATAACATTTTATTGTTTAAGTTCCTTTTAATGTGAGCGCCTGCATTGTCTCTCGTTTATCAGATTAGATTGTCAGTTCTGTATTCAGTTTATTCAATTGGTGAATTTATGCATGGTCTGACCACTGTTTTGTAAAATCAGTTTGATGGGAGCATTTTTGAAAAGAAATTTCAATTTGTAGTTGTAATTTTACATTTTCACTTATTAACTAACGGCCATTCTGCACCATTAACGCACCATCATTTTTTAGTTTAATATTCAATTTAACTTTCAATGAATAGGTGTAAGGTAAGATGTTACAAAAATTTTTTGGAAATTGCTTTATGAATATATATTATTTATTTTAGCATGATTTCTATTTAATTGGCACTAACTCTGTTTAATTTAGACCTCATTATCAGCATCGCAATGTTGAATTTTACAAAAATATTTTTTAAGGTGTAGCCGTCGAATTGATTTTTACGCTATACAAACAGAAAAACTGGTCTATTTTTACGTAAGTTTAATGTAAGTTGTTGTCCAATAATACGTTAATTGTGTACGCATAGTTCGTTGGAGCTAATGGCTTATTAGTTTCCTCCATTCCTATGCAAAATAATTTGCTTTGAAAATTCTCTGCTTTTTCATATTTCTTTTGTGATAATAGATTATTTAAAAGCTTACATTTCTGCTTAAAAGATGTTACATTTGTGTATTGTAATTAATCAATATGAGTTGTTCAAACATCTGAAAGTTTTGATGATATTTCTTTTTCAGAATATGAAAGCGATTGGTTTCCCAATTTTAATTTTGGCATATTATGAGAAATGTACATTCTGCTGAAGGCATGTTGTTCAAATATTCTAATTAAACGTGAGTATTGTTATTGCATTCATATTGCTTGATAAGAATGATCGTGCAATTAGAAAAGAGATAAATGGCAAACTGAAGTAGTCTTTGAGTCTTAAACATTTGCATAATATCAGGCATTGGTTGTACGAAAACTCTTGAAAGTGATATGTTTAAAATTTATTTAACCCGAGTATAATACTAAAATATTGGCTTTACATCGATGACTAAGTATTGATGTTTTGTTCATTTTAATTCATGTGTTCCAAAAACATATTTTCAGTCACTGAATAAATCTAAGTTATTATTACTTAAACTTTGACTATACCTTCATTTGTAAAACATAGGTAAATACTTCAAATACAAAGTAATGGAATATTTTTTGATTGCTAATGCATCTGAGGATAGGTTTTGATTGAAAGTGCTCTTTTCTAAATTATTTTAATGAAAAACATTGATAGCGTGTTTACAGAAACCAATGATTGAAAATTTCATTTCTAGAGAAACGATTATTGTTAATTTATGAGAAGCAAAATGATAAATTTAGAGAGAACTTTTATAAATTGACAAATCTTTAGTTTAACTATTGGTGCATTACTTTCAGAATTGCAGAGTATACTTTTATTATTGTAAACAATTATTTTATTTTCTTATTGCGTAAATTGATGGTTTAAACTTTTTTTAGAGACTTTTGATCAGGTGGGTTATGTTTTTGATTATTTGATTATGGTTGCAAAATTTTGAATTAATTTAGTTTTAATATTGCCTTCATTGAAGCTCTTCCGTGATTAGATGAAAGCATTGCATCTCAGTTGAGAATAATTTTGCACAAATTATACATTGCAAATTAGTCTGTCTAATTTGATAATAGTTGTGCATATAGTAATGTGCATAGGCGTTTTTCAAATTCTTCAAAATTTGAAAGTTTCACTGCAGTACATTTGATTTTGCATAACATGTTTAGAAATACATTCATATTTATTTTAAATAAATATAAAAAAAAAATTCAATTTCAGCTTTGAAAACACTGCCGACGGATCTTTGAACGGAAAAAATGTAATTATCAATATTTATTTTATTATTCTCGTTTTGTTTATTATTATTTTTTGTGAACAGTTTGCTTCAATTTACACTGTTAAAATATTGTTTTTAATATTACTTTGCATGAAAGGAGAGAATGTAATAGACAGATTTTTTGTATGAACATTGCATTAAAAAACGAATAATTTAAAAATTCAGATTTTAGTCATTCAAATTTTGTTGATATAATTTTTTGAATTTGTTTCGAAGGGTAAACTTTTCTGTGATATGAATAATCGTTTTTGTAGAGTGTTCAGTTAGTTCTAATTTGTGCTAATGAGTTTTTTAGGTTATATTAAACTTCTTTATTTTGAATTAATGATAATTGATTAAATTAATACCCCTCTGAAAAAAATGGAAGTAATAATTTCAAGCACAGGATATATAATGTCTCACTTAGATTGTGTTTGTTATAGGAAACGTCAGTAGTATTGTTTTGGTCGTTGTCGAAGAAGATTTTTTTTTGTGGTATACTGATGTTAGTGCTGATTTTGTAATGAAGCTAACAATGCTACTTTTGTCCGCTGCTGGTGATGATTGAAAATGCGAAATGAATGCCAGTGTATTCAAAATGTTCATTTTCGTCATTCTGTTTACCATTGCATGTACAATGAGACAATGGATAATAGCAGAAGATGCTATTTATTTCTTTAATTATTATTCAAATTTACTTTGATTGATTAGAAAAGAATTTAAATTTTTGACATAGACAAGTTGGAAGATTGAAAACTTACCCAAATAAATATGGTGAAATTGAAGTATTGTTGATTTAATGAAAAAGTAGTCGATGATGAA
Source organism: Trichinella papuae (assembly GCA_001447755.1). NCBI lineage: Eukaryota > Metazoa > Nematoda > Enoplea > Trichinellida > Trichinellidae > Trichinella > Trichinella papuae. Next base: position 72,777 of record JYDO01000004.1, read on the forward strand.
TTTTATTCTAGTTCTCAATATTGCTTTTTTTCCTGTTAGATTAAGAAAAGAAGAAATTTCTGCTGTTAGCATCAATGGCCAGATTGATCTAGTTCTGAAAGCAGGTTGCTAATTCAACCAAAGCAAATGGCTTTTCCAAGTGCAAATCTTTCAAGTGCTGGTCTTTATTTGCAAGTAGTTTTTGGACAGCATGGTCCAAATTCTTGTGTTCATTAAATGCTAATCATGACGAAAAATTGGCATTATTATTATAATTGATGAAATGATTCCAAAAAAGCGATTTTATTTATTAAAAATTTTTTTTTTGAATATTTCACGGAATTTGTATTGAAAATGAGAAATTAATTATGCATCGATGTATGCAATTATGATTTCTGTAATTATGACTTGAACAGTCAGAACTATTTATTTCAAATAAACATTTGAACATCATTAAATTGAATCTAATTTGTTGAAAACTTCATTCATTATATATATATAGTTGAGAATGTATGTATATATTTATGCTACAACAAAGTTGCTTTGAAATAAAAAATATTTTATAATTGTATCAACAAATGAGAACGTATATTTTATTCAAATTTTGGTAATGTGTCTATAATAATCATATGAGAGCATGATTTGATAGATATTTCAAAATGTGCATTTGCACTGCATTTTTTTATTGTATGAAAATGGAAATAGCTCAGACGAAAATTACAATAGAACTTTTTTTTACAAATTAGTTGAACTAATGTTAATTTGTGGAAATGATTTTCTTTTATGTATTTTTACGGTCATCAATTCAAGCAGTTTATTGTGAATTTCCTCTTGAATAATACTGATATTAATTATTTGTTAGCATTGTATATTTTAATGTTTTTTTTTTGCTTGTACTGTTTGTTTTTGCTTTTGTTATGTGCAAAATTGTTGTTGGCTGATTTGAATGAAGAATTGATGATTGTTGTGGCATGCTGTGCCGGCTCTTGTAGTCAATCAGGTGTGTGTACACAGAATGGGAAGGATTGACTGTAGAAAGGGATTGGCTGCTTTGAATGGTTGACGTTAGCTTTGGTGAACAGTGTCAGTTTGCAAGAGATTGTCATTAGAGCTTTGTCAATTTCTTGCCAACATCATCAATTGCATTTAAGCCTTATTGCTTTTCCATCGTTGAACTTCGTTTATTTATTTATTTATTTATTTATTTGTTTATTTGTTTATTTATTATTTATGGTTTTTATTTTGAAGTTTATCAATGCCAAATGACCGTTACTTATTCATCTTCGTGTTCCAATTCAACGCTGAGCACTTTTGCCAGATTGTTGCTGCTGTGGCGTGGCAGTGTGTACAAAATTATATACAAAGATTTGCTAATATTTCTTCTGCTGCATTACACGCTCAATCTGGTGTACAGGCACGCTTTGGACACCAGCCAACAGCGCACTTTTTACCAAGTTTCTCAACTATTCGCCGCCGGCAAGGAATATATCCCGATCACATTTGTCCTCAGTTTTTTTGTCAATCAAATTGCCAGCCGTTGGTGGACCAACTTTTTGAACATCTCCTGGCCGGACAGGTGAGAACAGTTGGTTGGTTGTTATTCACTAACAAATTATGCAAAAATGTTTATATTTGAATAAAATGATGATGCAATTTCCATTTTGAAGAATTGCTTCAATAATTGGATGCTACATAAGGGGAAATGATGAACGAGCGCGGTTGATTCGTCGAACTCTGGTGCGTTACATCAACTTGTCCGCTTTGTTCGTCTTACGGGACATTAGCACGGCTGTGAAAAAACGTTTTCCAACCATGAATCATTTGGTCAGTTCTGGTGAGTTCTCTTTTTTTTGGTAAATTAATAATTTTATTTTATGAATAATTTCATTTCAGGATTTATTACTGAAACGGAATTGAAAATGCACGAATTAGCCGTGGAAACCCACTCGTCAGTGTATCTCTTCTGGTTGCCGCTTCAATGGGCAGTGAATTTGGTCGACAAAGCTCGCATTGAGGGAAGAATTGAAAGCATGGTCAATTACAAAAATATGATCAGGGTTGGATATGAAATGTGAAATTTCTATTTGCATTGTTCCAAAGTAATAAAGCACTCTTCTTGCAATACAGGAAATTACACGAATTCGAGGCACTATCGGCATGATGTCAGCTCTAGATTGGGTTCCGGTACCATTGGTATACACGCAGGTGAATATTATAATCAATTTAGTTGAACCAATCCCATTTTTAATACCTTTTTTTAAAGGTAGTCACTATAGCGGTGTACAGCTTTTTCCTCATTTGTCTCCTTTCACGGCAGTTTGATTTGAATTCGGACGAAACTTTGGAAGCTTCTTATTTTCCATTTTTTACTCTTCTTGAATTCACATTTTACGTTGGTCTGCTCAAAGTAGCCGAAGTGTTGATCAATCCATTCGGAGAAGATGACGACGATTTCGAGTCAATTTGTTATCCACATTGTTTGTTTGTTTGTTTGTTTATTTGAATTTTTGTTTACAGAGTGAATTACATCATTGACAGAAATATTCACATCTCGTATTTAATTGTCGACGATCTGTACGACCATTTGCCGCCGATCAAAGAAGATATGCACTGGAAGAAAGATGGAATCAAAACCCCGGACACGAAAAGCAAACTCAACCCCAAACGACCGCCATTCAAGCCATCAGTGGCCGGGCTCGAGTATTTCCACTATTCTTGATATTTTATTTTTATTTCAACAAACCAATGCATATTGTTCTTGTTAATTAATTTAATTATTCCATTTCAGAATTCCTCTTCATTTGCAGTCGGTAGTTGAAAGTAACGTCGAAGTTCGAGGTGCGACAGATAGAAGAAAACTCAGCATGGCCGACTTGGTCACTCAAGTGATGAACATGCGAGCAATTAGACAAAACTCTGTTCAACACAATAGCCGAATATTATTACCAACTACAAAAGAATAAAATTTACATGAAATCAAAAACAAAAAAAAACCATTTTCAACAACATATTTTGGAATTTATTTTTAAATCAGAAAATAAATTTAATAAAAATATTATGACTTGAAAATTTTTCAATTTTATCAAGATCATTCGTTTTGAACATTTCAAATTTCAATTTCAATTCAAATACGCAGTCCGAAATTGAAATTAATCTTGATTTACAGTAAACTGTAAAACTTCGACACAGTACGATATTTTGAATGAAATTTGATTTTATTAATTGGAAGAAAAATTTTTTTGTCATCTCAGATGCAACCCTGAATAATTTATTATTTTTTTCATTTTCAGTAATGTGTCATTTTTAACAGTTTAATTTATTACTCTATTCAAACGCAATTTTAACAATTTTGTTTGACGAATATATTTTTTTCAAATTAGCAGAGAAAGCAATTTGCATTAGTGAAATTTCTATTGAAAGAGAATTTTTTAAATTGCAACATTATGGTTATTTATTAATTTTTGAAATTCAATAAATTTTTTTCGCTTATTCTAACTTCATATTATAATGACGAAAATTGAATTTTCGCCGCCAGCTTGCTAATTCGCACATGACATACGTCAATCACCACGGTTGCAGTAAAAATTCGATTTGTTGTTACTGCTTGTTAGAAAAATGCAACAATTGTGCAAAGTAAAAAATTCTGATAATCAAAATTATGAATGAATAATTATTTACATTAAAATTATTGAGAATATTGTTTGCAATGTTGAAGATATAAATTGAGATAATGGATGAAAAATTGTTCAAATGTCCTGCTTTTCAGAAACGCAGTGGAAAATTTTCCCAACGCTGTTGCTGCTGTTGTTTTCTGGGCCGTTGAGACGTACGTGCTTGAAAACAAACAGGATTGTTACTGCTGCTGCTATTGCTGTTGCTGTTGCTGCGGTTGTGCACCAGTTTTGTTGATTTGTTCTGAACGTTGTGGTCGTTCGTTCTATCTCAACGTGCTCTTCAACAACGTTTATTCGGTAGATTTGCTTTTTCCAAGGCTAATTTTCTTTGATTATTATCTTTTTCCAATTTATTGATCAAATGGACGACAAGTATCAACTGCAGCTGATCGAAGAGGAACACTTGGAAGAGGTTTTGGAATTTTTGCTGACGGACTTCGTCCACGATGAGCCGCTGGACAAAGCGGTGCAGCTTACTGCAGAAGAAGCCCGTACCGGATACAGGCAGCTGATAAGCCGGTGCATGCGCAACGCCGTATCGTACATGTTCCGCGATAGTGGAACCGGAAAAATCGTCGCCTGTGCCCTGAACGAGCTGGGTACAGTAGGCCAGCAAACTCATGCCGACTTCAGTGGCCATTCCAAAAAGTTCCAAACAGTTTTCACTTTGGTCGACAATTTGAAATCCGACATGCACACTCTACTTGTGCCGGATTCGAAATATCTGGAGATTGTGCTGCTCAGCGTCGGCACCACTAGCCGCGGTCTTGGTCTTGCCAAACGCTTGACCGAACGGTCGATAACCATGGCCATGCACTGGCAATGTCGGTACGTGATCTCGGTGGCCACCAACGGCCGTTCGCAGTCTCTGTTCCGCAAATTTGGCCTCACTGTCCGCAGAGCTATCGCCTTCGAAGATTACTTCAAAGATGGTCAACAAGTGTTCGTCGTCGACGACAACACCACCACTGACGCCCAATTGATGGTACGCAAACTGTACGACTTTTCCACTGTTTGAAAAAAAAATCTGAATAAGCAAACATATTCTGTCTTCTTTTTTCTCTACAGTTGATGGGATTTTCTCTTCTTCAACCAATTCATTATCACTCTCAATTGCATCAATTACAATTAAAGACTGTCGATACTTTACAGTTTTCAATTCAAATTTATATTCCGAATACTACTGATTATTGTTCATAATATTATTCACCTACTTTTACTATTTTTTTTTTTCAGTAATACATTTTTTTCGCTTTGCAGTGTCTTTCTCATTTTGCATATAAAAATAAACTTTTAATTATTTATCTGCAGTGGAAGAAACAACTTATAATTCGTTCAACACACATTATCATTTGGTAATAATCACTTGATTGATAACTTTGCAACTCGAAGTGGAAACTAATAAAAAAAACTCCCTACTGTAATGAAAAATATGACAAGTAAGTTTATTAAATTGCAAAACATTTCATACTATCCCAAAATTAGGATTTTCAGCGCGTTTTTTCATTCGTCGATGAGAGCGTTATTTCATTGGACGCTCATCACGTTTTCCAATTTGCTCCTGTTGTCTAATTGTTCATTGGTTAAAAGTTTTTCCATTGTACGCTTACTGCTAGTATATTCACCTGTATATTGAATAGACCGCTTTTGATGGAAAATTTTCAAGATTGATGAAAGATGGAAGATTTTCTGACTATGCAAATGATAGTCAATTTTTAGAAGTTTCAGATGTATACAATGAAATTAAAATAAACAAAAAGAAACGAAATATTTTCTTCTTCTACTTTCAAAATAATCTGCTAAAATTGGGACCTGAGAATAATCAACTCGTTTTTAGCAAAAACTCCTAACACTAACTGTTGAACATTTTCTAACATCAAAATTGCTGTGGGCAAACAACAATTTACATCTATATAAAAAATATATTGAATGGGAATACTGATTTGAAATAAAAATAATGACTATTTAAAAATTTATTGTTTCAATTTCATATTGTATTTATATTTCTGGTAAATAACATGATCTTCCAAATAAACCATATGTCTATCATTGTGCATAAAATATAGTTCAGTTGATTCCATTGTAAAGGAAACATAAAAAATTCTTTAAGCATGTACAGTCCAACTTGTTTAAGCGCACAGAATTTACACAGAAATTCCATCCACTTATCCAAGTTATACACTTATCCAAAGCTGGAAATTATGTACAGTAATTGAAACGAGGAATAACTTTACATGCACAAATTGGTTAAATGTGAAAGAATGTCCATTTATTTAAAGTAGAATAGTCAGGAATGCAGGTTCAAATTATATTTTGTAGCACCAGCATTACTAGCGGATCTTCAATTTACTCTAGGTTTGTCTGATTTATGTTGTTTTCATGAAAATATGACTAAATATTCACCTGCTTATAGCTTCCTTGAGAGTAACTGCTGTGGTGATGACTTCATTGTCTATACTTTTATTTGCATTAAAGTCAAAATTGATTTTTCAGACATCTTCAACCATTTTATGAATAATCAATTGATCATAACATTCCGATTCAGAATCACACTCTACATATTGGTCTATGTTGGCGATAGAGGTGTCTGATGGAAATATAAAATTTGATAAGCAGGTACAGCATTTTCTGTCATGAAATGGGCTTTTCAGAAGCAATTTCTAACCGTAACCCCTGTTACTAATTCCCACGCTTGCTTGATCATCAAAACCAAGGAAAACATAGTCACCATATCTGTAAACATACTGACAGTGTTTCCTAATTCAATAATCAACAACTGCTTTCAAACCATACACGCTCTGTGGTATGCTTTAAACGAACGAATCATGCCTTAGTCAAGTGGACGCATGACAAAACTTGCTTTAGCTGGCACTAAATGAATTTCCATATTGTGGAGAACACCACCATCTCGAATTTTATACCAAGGTGCGCCGTCCACGAACAATATGATTCATATGTTTTGCTTAGCGAGTGTATTCTATCCATTTTCACCAATATTTCAGACCATAAACTTTCTTTGATTTTCAGATAACATGAATGTGTTTTTCTGAACTATAACTAAAGCAGAAAATTATCGATAGAATTTACAAGTGCAAGAACCTGTTTGCATGATGATAGTGCTAAATTTTTTATTTAGCGAACTGCACATTGGCATGCCTAAAATAATAATTTGTGAAAATGAAAATTCAGAGAATTGCCACTTGAGTGGCATCATTGCCCCTTGAATTTCAATAATTGACTATATCAAATTAGCGCCATTGAGAACATGCAAATCAAATACAATCTATCAAGGAATATCATTGCTATATATGAACTATAATTGGTTTTCATAATTCATAAAAGTGATTATTCTTCATTGCAGCCTTACTGAAATTGATGTTCATACTATAATTTATAATACCTGATTATTTTTAACTGTACCAAACATTAAAGGGAATTATTGTTTAAAATTCATTTGCGCTTTGTGTGTTCATTGCGAATACTTTTATTTTCTGATAACTGCGTGATTGCGTCACCACCTAACCAATATGTCTGATCGTCCATCACAAACAAAAGGTAATCAGTATTAAATTAAGAAAATAAGTAATTTTAATAAATTCAAACATAAGTTTGAGCATGTTATGAAATTTTCATTTCACACTGTCTGTAATGAGTTCACATATAAATGTTTAATTTTGATGACTTCAAAAATGTTTAGGTTTGGATTCTGTGGAAGGAAAAGAAACCATTCATTTCACAGAATTCCTTACAGAAGAGCATGGCAAATTGCAGGGCATGTGTACACGCTGCAAGAGAACAACTGCTATTTGGCATTGTACCATCTGTGTAGTACGTTTATGTTTCTTTTCAGTTATGCTTTGTTCTGTTTCAGAATTGTTAAAGTGAAAATGATTTTTATAGAATTTTGATTTATGTCAAGCTTGTTATGAAAATCCCAATCACGAACATGAAATGGAAGAGATCAATCCAGTGATAAGCAGTGATATTATGAATCTTGGTGAATATTTAGCGCATGATGCAGATTCAATAAGAAATGAATGCATTTCACGAATGAAAGAAGAAGAAAATCATTATGACCATTGCTTGGATAACGACTGTTCATTGTTTTATTGTCAAAAGAAAAAGCGCATTCTTGATCATATGCTTGTCTGTTACCAAAGTGTTAACTGTAAATATTACAGGCAATTTCTGAAACTGCGTTCTCTGCACGCAGGACGTTGTAAAGCGAAGATTTGTATAGTCGAAATTCATCAGAAGATGCTACAGGAATCACGTAAATTGAGTCTGCCGTGGTTGCATTGTAATATGAATTTGGAGTTGCGACTTCAGTCGATGTCATCAGCCAGCGGGGAAGGTGATCTTCATCATCATGCAGACCTAGGTAATTTCTTTGTAGACTGTAGACTGGCTCACCCTCGAACTGCCCTGTTACGAACTGAAGTGGTTAATGGAAGAATTTGTCCTCCACTGACCTACCGTGAAGATCAAAATGCAGAATTGGAATGGCTGGCAGCTTTAGATGGTGCAGACGCGACATTCACTGAAAATGTGATGGCAGCCTCCATTATGGAAGAAGAATCAGCAGTCTATTTATTCAATCCCGGCTTAGAGCAGCAAGATTCCGCCATTTCGTGTCAACCTGCTATTACTACGAGTGTGAAAGTGGTGGAAGAACAGATCAAAGACATTCAGGAATGATAGCAATTTCAGTTAAATGATTTTCTACAGAATGAATGTTTTATCAATAGTGATAGAAATAAACTTATTGTCAGAAATATTAGTTAAATTATTTAAATTCAGGTTATAAAGGTAGTTTTGAAGTGTTATTTCATCAGATTCTTTTAACATCACAGTTATGATTTGTTTATACCTTGTTCAACAGCTTCAGGTATTACAGTGTATTACAAAATTACCCAGCTGTTATACTTTTCAAATAAAAGCAATGATGATGAAAGTCTGCAAATGATGACATGCCTACATTAAAGATCTTAAAATCTAAAGAATTTAAATTACAAATCGAGTAACAATTACTTTTGTACAAGCTATTATACAGGCTTTCAATATAATGATTCATTATTTGTTTTCATGTAAAAAATATGATTCATCATTTCAAATTACGTTGGATTCATAATCATTTGTGTGAAAATGAAAGATGCTTAGTCACTAATTTTCCACACAATAATTTTTACTTCATACCTCTTATGTCATAATATTTACAATAAATTTATAATTACTACAATTAATGATATATGAAAATTATTTTTCTGAATTATTTTCATCGATAGCATTTACAAGTGCAAGAATCCGTTTGCATGGTGATAATGGTAAATTATTTATTTAGCCAACTACACATTGGCATGCCTAAAATAATAATTTGTGAAAATAAAAATTCAGAGAATTGACACTTGAGTGTCATCATTGCCACTTGAGTTTCAATAATTGACCAATCAAATTAGCGCTATTAAGAACATTCGAATTAAATGCAGTCTATCAAGGAATAATCATTGCTATATATGAGTTATAATTGCTTCTCATAATTTATAATAAAGTTTATTCTTCATTACAGGCTTAATGAAATTGATATTCATGTGTAGTTTTTAATACCTGATTATTTTTAACTGTACCAAACGTTAAAGGGTATTATTATTTAAAATTCATTTGCGCTTTGTGTGCAAATTGATTTCTTTCCTAGAAAGTCTGAGCTTTTGCACTCTGCTTATGTCGCAACTGTTGTGGCTCTTGTGTTTGCGATACACAGATTCTAATGCAGGAAATGTGATTGACACTACTTTTCACCTACTTTTCTATATTTGAAACTGAAGTTTTGCATATGCCTGCTATTGCATGAACAACTATTGTGCTGCTCTTTTTGCATTGCTTGAAGTTTTATTTATATCATTTACTAATGACCTCTGGGAATGCTGCGTTCACGGCATACTTCCTACGAGATCATGCACGCTTGTTCACCGCATGGTATTTCACTTCCCAACAACAAATTGATGTGAACTACAGTACATTATGTACAATGTACAATTTTAGCCTACCCATATAATAACTGAATTCAGGTTTTATCAGCTTAAACGCGAAACGCACTTTGTCCTTTCAGGGGAGTTACAATCAGGGGAAAAAAGGTTTTACCTGATTTTCAGATGCCATAGTCGTAACTCTTGCAATCTTGAACAGAATTGAACTGAACAAAATCTTGGAATTGCATCAGCCAGAATTTCCATTCACTTTCAGCATTCAGAGTCGTAGAATCGACAGCGAATTTGTTCAGAGTGAACGACTTATTCATGATAGCGAAATGTCTAATAAACTGTAATGAAAACCCTCAAGTTAAACTTTATTAGATAGAAGATGAAAGAAAGAAGATAGTAGATAGAAGATAGAAGAAGTTAGATAGAACAAATTTACATGTGATTGAATAATAATATCGACAGTATGTAGAAATAATCTGGTGTACGATGCATATTTGTTACTGTATCCATCACAGATTCATTAATGATTGGGTAAATATTCAGTGATTAAAGTATTATTTACTGAAATTTCTGAATGTGGATTATAAGTATATTAAATATGAACTCTGCTCTTCCAAAAATGAAATTAAACTTCTAATGACTATTTTTTACCAAAGTTGACGCAAGTAGCAACTCATTTATTTTAAGAGAAATAAGTTCAGTTATTTGCCACAGAATTTTAATAGGTTAATAAATGCAGAGTAAACTGACAGCTGAAGGAGCAACTGCTCAAAGATTAACAATGGCAAATGTTGATCAAGATTTAAAAACATTTTAGTTATTAGGAAAATATTTGTGTAAAAAGTGTAGACAAAGAAAATTCTATACAGAGAGTGGAAAAGGCATTCATGTGAAAAAATCTTTGATGGACTTCAGAAGCCACATTTTATTCAGATTTTATTGTCTGCATGAAAGAGAATGCAAAATTAAATGAGACGCAGCTGCAGAAAAGCCTTTTCTTTTTTTTCATGAGACGTCTTAACTTAGCATGCGTGATGTATATATAGAACTAGCTGACGACGCGAATAATGAACATGCTAAGTTGGATCGAGGAATACCACACCTTTGTAATTATTATTGCGGCTCATCAAGTAACAGTATATCATTTCTCGTGTATATTTCGATTAAAATTATAATTCATGACGAAATTGCTAAAGGAGCGTGCATGAAAAACTTTGAACAATGACTAGAGTATTAGTTAGTATTGGGAAAGCAAGGCTCACGTCAGGCTTCCGTCGGTGTGTAATAAATAGTGCTTTTGACGCAATTAACAGCAGCTTAACAACAGCTGCGTTTGAATTGAGCATCTGATATTTTCTGAAATAATTCAACTTATTATTTTTGGAACGTCAACGCACAAAAAATAATTTTTCATTCAAAGACAAGAATTGAAAAGAATGCAAAGCAAGATTCAAAATAAGCATTCAAAACAATATTCAATCAGTATCAAAATCATATTGCCGTGAGTGTTTGTTTTAAGCCATTTTGCTTAATCTGGATCCAGAAAAAAAGACAAAGCTTGGTAAATAAAAATGAAACAATAGCACAGAATAATACAAAAATGAAAAGTTGAAAATTATTGCACATATGTGAAATTGTAATCAACAAAAGTGGAAGTTGTTTGACCTTAAGGAAATCTATCTTTGTCTTTTCTCAGCAATCTGTTGAATTATCAGTAAGATAAGAACAAGGTGGTATATTTATTTAAAAGAATGTCCGGAGTTTATCAGGTTAATATTTTAAATAATTCAAATTATTTCTTAATTTTACAAAAAATTGAATTAATAATTTAGAATTTTGTTTGTTCACTTCCCTATTGCAATATTTCAAAATATTGCAAACGTGATGATATTTGCAAAAACAAATTATCAGCTTTGAAAAATATTGTTTTAATTCAAAGTGATTCAAACAATTGTATTTTCATTTTCGAACAACAACGCATCTGAACATCAATCATCAAAGTTTAATGACATCGTTGAGCGGTTGACGAATAGCGTAATGGCTTTTTTTTTTAGTTTTAAGCATCGTCCAAGATTTGCAATTTTCAGAACCAACCGTTGCATCGTCGCAAAAACATGCGTTACTTTCAGCTTGTTTTCTTCTTCTTGCTAGCATTCACCTTTGGCATAATACAGGTGAAATATTTTTGATTCGATTCCGATGTTCTGATATCTGATAAATTAACAGGGGTGGCATGATGAAAGTTCGAAAAATGGTGATATGCATCAAATAAAACCACATCTAGTAAGTATTTTTGATATTTTTTGAAAACCTTGTTTTTACAGTTAACCTCAAACGTATACGTGTATTTACCTCAAAAAAAACGGTTCTTACACTTCAATAATCTTACATCTTTGCAATGCATGCAGAGATGTACTGTTGATTATTTCTGCAATTAATTACAAGTACAAGCAAACAAAAAATACACTTTTATAGTAAAAAAATTAAGCACATTTCAGTATAACAAAAAATTTGAAGCGATGCATTTTTGAAGAAAATTTTATTACTAATTTGAAATGTGGATTTTCAGCCAACACATGATATTCATGGTGAATTCCAACCTCGACCAGGAAAAACTATCGGTGGACGCAAAACACTGACAAAAGAACGTGGAGAGGAGATTGAGAAAGAAGCCCATCTTAATCATAAGATGGTTATTGACGAACTGAACAATCGCTTTAGAGATTACAAAGAGAACTGCTATCCACGCCCCAAGAAAGGATGCCGTTGCACCCAGCCAGATGGCTCAGTTCTTCTATATGATAAAGAAGAAGAGTGCAAAATTTAAATTTTAAAATGATCTTAGAAAAGAATGCTTTGCAATTAGTTGCCAAAGGATTTAGTTATTGTTAAATTATCCTGATTTTGAAAACATTTAGAATAATAAAGAAATGCAATTCTCAATTTGTTGCATTTAATGAAGCAACATTTCAAATAAATTTCAAAAGCAAACGAATGTAACTTTTGAATTAATGTAACTTTAATCACTGAGGTTGTTCATATTCATATTATTTAAAATTTGTTTTATCCAGAACTTGTTGATTTTAATAACTAAATAAATATATAGAGATAGGAATGATAAATTCTTGCTAAAATTATTTTTTGATGTATAAATTATTAATATATTAAATAATAATATGACATACATTTTTAATGTAATAAATAATTGTTTCATTTAAAAGTAAATTTATTAAAAGTTTCCATTTTGAAATAAATCAGGAGATGAATTTTTTTGTCGCTCCTGTCAACAGTTTCATTTTTTAAAATTAATAATTGCTCTATGTCACTTTTAAAGTTGTTGCAATTTTTGAACTATTTTAAATTTATTTGAAAAATAACAAAGCTAGTATTGTAACAAAAGCCATGAATGTCAAATGTGATCCTTGATGCAAAAATGTCAGTGAATTTATTTTTATGCAAAATAATGTCAGTTTTTTATTGTTTTTTCTTTCAAAATGTAAATCAAGTTATTCACCATGTTTGCGTTGTTCTTTATAATCATCGCTTTTTGGGTGCACTTTATACTCAAAAGTTTTTCAATTGAAGACAAAATTCAATAATGCATCCAAGCAATTTTTAAAACAATCTAATTCTTCATAATTATCCGTAATTCATAATTAATTTTATAACATATCTTCATGATGCAATGTATAAAAAATTCAAATTTAGATTCTTAAAATAATTTAATTATTAATCATTCATTTAAAAAAATTTAGCAAATAGGAAATGAAATGGTCGAATATAATGTATTTATATGAGCAACTTTTGCTTAAACGTTTACAAAAAATTTTTAAATCTTCACAAAAAAATGAATTTTTTGCTACTTTAAACGATTTTGAACTTCTGCAATAAAACAATAAAATAAAAATAATTAATTATTTATGGTAAAATTAATATTAGACAGTGAATATAGTGTAAGTGTGCATTTAATAAAAAAGAAAGAGGAAATTCTGATTTATTATTTTTTTGTAGTTGTTGTAAATGCGACATCATTTAGTTGCAGGTATGTTCGAGAGAAAGTTTCTCTGTACTAAAAACGAAATTAAAACTATGAGTTATACAATGTTAAAGTCAAAATGTATCAGATTTCAGTAAATAAATGTATTGCATTTTAATGTTGACAAAAATGCTTTTCTCTTAAAAGCACTTTTAAAATATGTGCTAATCATCAACTAAATAAAAATGACTAAAATTTCAACTAATTATTCAATCAAACTGGAAGTGTCGACAATTCTACTATTCAATGTAGGCATTTTGCAATTATTACTGTTATTAAAAACAACATGTATTATATATTTTAAAAGTTTGAAAATTCAATACATCTTTTGATAATAATACGTCGTGGAAATCTGATACAAACAGACAGATCACAATCGAAAAAAGGTGTTAAATGTCATAGATATTTTAAAATGGCATAAAAATACAAAAAATGCAACCAAGGAGTTTTTTGCTTTTTTGATAGAATGTGTTGAAATTTTCATCTGCCAACCAACAAGTACATATTAATGAAAAAAAGTCATTCAAAAAATTCAATTCTTAGAGAATTTCTGAATACCTCCAAATACTATCAGCTTAATTCATTTTAAAATTAAAAATTATATTAAAATCTAGTTTAATAAAGTTATATCAATATTTATGATAAAAGTGTTTTCGTCTTCACATGAAAACTGTTATTAAGGCCATAGATGTTTACATCAAAATACATTTTTACCTAGAAAATTTATTAAAGCAACTTATAGTCGAAGAATTTTAATTTGTTTTTACTTAAATGAAAATAATATTAAAATTCAAAGTACAAGTAATTTTTTTAATCAAAATTTGTTAAAATAAATTTGAACTTGAAAATCTACAGTAGAGTTAGCTGCAAGTTGCGGCATTCAGTTGACTGCCGCGGCCAGTGGCTCATTTCTGAAGCTGGTTTTGACTGTTGGTGAGCGTCGAAACCAGTTTGCGTAGCTAAGCAGCGTTTTTATTTGTTATGCAAGTTTGTAGTTAGCAATATTTGTTACTTTGAATTTGCCTGTTTTACAAGTTAAAAATATGCAGCTTGTCATCTTGAATGATTATGAAGAGATGAGTGAATTTGCTGCAAAATTTGTCCGTCGAAGGATACTTGATTTTAATCCTTCTAAAGATCGTTATTTTACTCTTGGTTTGCCCACAGGTATGAGCATTGATTTACTTGGTGTTTTTTAAGTGCAGTTAATTGGAGTTATTTTTTAAATTTATGAAGATATTTTACATTTGTTAAGTATGTGAAACATTTTCCGCCAAATTCTTTTAAAAAAAAATATTTTGTTGACATGATTGCACTGAAAAAGTTGATTTTACTCATATTTTGAAAACGTATTTTCGTTCATTTTATTTATGTTTCTTAAAATTCATTGAACAGGTCTCAAGCTTTAAATAAACTAGTTGTTAAATATAGCGATTTTCCATTGTTTAGTTTAGTGTTATGTAATTTTACTTTTGTATAATTTCTTATTCCATCAAGCTTTGCTATGTATGAAAAGCAAATTTACAAATGAATTATCCATTTACATTAATGACATTTAATTCAGAATAACTAATAAGGTTTTACTTACTAGTTGCAATAAATGGAAATGATGGATTTTTAAATTAAATTTTATTATTTGTATGGTTTTCATTTTTTATGTTTAAAACTTAATATTAAACCATTTTAGGGAGCACACCGCTTGGTATGTATAAAAGGTTGATTGATTATTGCAAAAATGGTCAGCTATCTTTTCAATTCGTGAAAACGTTCAACATGGACGAATACGCAGGTAGTGAAGTTAGACTATTTTACGCAGTTAAGGTCAATTTATTCAGGTATTCCAAAAAATCATCCTGCCAGCTATCATTCATTTATGTATCATAATTTCTTTCGCCACATTGATATTCATCCATCCAACGTGCACATTTTGGACGGCAATGCGGCTGATTTGAATAAAGAATGTGAAGAGTTTGAAAAAGAAATCCACAGCGCTGGTGGAATTATGCTTTTTGTTGGCGGTATACTGTTTTATCATGTTTTTTTTCACGCTGTAACAGTGATGCCTGCTGTTGCGGTTTCTTTAATTTTGTTTGTTGTTGATGTAAGGAGTTGGTTCCGACGGTCATGTTGCCTTCAATGAACCGGGTTCAAGCCTTGCCTCTCGCACTAGAGTGAAAACGTTGGCCCAAGAAACGATTATGGCCAATTCGAGATTTTTCAACAATGACATCAGTCAAGTACCAACACAAGCGTTAACCGTCGGCGTCGGCACTTTATTAGATGCCCATGAAGTAATGTTGCATTTGTGTGTATTTGAAGTGTGAAAGTAATTTTTTTTTTTTGATATTAAATGTTGCCTGATATAAATATGAAAAGTATCAATGGTGAACTTTTTAATTTCAATTATTTTATTTTCCATTTTTGTTCAGTTTATGCGATTCCGTTTCTCACCAGCATTGTTGTTGTTTGTCGATTTCAATTTGGCGGATTTGATAATTGAAAAATTAATAAAGCATGTTGCTTGAACATGAATTTGGTTGTGATTTTTTGAATAAAACAATACAGCGAAATAAACCTTGTTTTTTTTTTTAATTTGCAGATTTTGCTGTTGATCAGCGGCTCGTTGAAAGCGCACGCGTTGCACAACGCCGTCGAGAATGGCGTCAGTCACATGTGGACGGCGTCGGCGTTCCAACTGCACCCCAAAGCGACCTTCGTCTGCGACGAAGACGCCACCTTGGAGTTGAAAGTACGTACAGTACGCTATTTCAAAGGTCTGCTCCAAACGTACCTGAGAATCATTGAAGAGCCAATTGAAAAGTGAATTCAACTCCGATGACGTGACGAATTCTTTATTTATTTTTTTCTTATCCTAATTTTATTCTACATCTTCGTGTAAGTTATTATAGGTTTTTTTTCTTGTTTTGTTTCTTCTCTTTTACTGTGACAATCGACGACCGATTGTCCCTTAAATTCAACGTCAACGGAGAAAAAAAAAAAGAATTTCTCAACTGAAAATAAAAACTGACAAATGATGCAATTTGGTTTTTTTTTCTGGTTTGATATGATCAACCTAAATTTTGAAAGTTGCTTTTATCAATCAAAGTGAACGAAATCATGATTGCATAATGGTCTCGTGTAGTGGTGAAGAAGAGAAATCGAACTGGCCAAGTAAGTGATGGTGATCGTCATTGTCGGTTGGGTTTAAATAAATCTTTTTCACGTCGGTGCGATGACGAAATGCATGAAAAGAAAATTTTCAGTGGGTGGTGTCCGCATTCGTGATGAATTCCGTTATGCATTGGAATAATTAGTTTTGGGCCACGGTGCGCTTAAGACATCCTACGCCCCGCCCTGCCTGTTCCAGCTGCCCACTGCAAACTGAACGGTGGTCACACACACACACACACATAATCGTCGATTTTGTACTTTCGACAACCCCAGTCGACTGCAATGAATCCTCATTTTTTCTTCATTCTTCGTCTTCTGATTGGAGGAAAAATGATATTAGAAAAAAAAATTAAAATTTCCACAAATTTTGAAAAATGACCTGCAGCCGTTCTCTCCGGTTCGGCTGATCGCCTC
This sequence comes from Trichinella papuae, assembly GCA_001447755.1. NCBI lineage: Eukaryota > Metazoa > Nematoda > Enoplea > Trichinellida > Trichinellidae > Trichinella > Trichinella papuae. The sequence goes on from JYDO01000004.1 coordinate 90,029, forward strand.
CGCGGCCGACTTGCGTGCGTCCGCGCAACCGGGAGGCGGCATTTTCATAACCTTATAACCTAATTTTCATTTTTTTAAATTTTCCATACTTTGCCCTGTCCATCAGAAACAAAAACTCAAACATTTCTCCAATAATAATCATGATGTGCTCTTCTTTGTCAGTGTTCTTTTGCCTTTTCGCCATCACTTTCTTCCAACAGGTAAGCAAAGGAAATTCGTGAATCTTCTTGCTATTTCCAATTGAAACTTTATTTCCATTTGATCAGGCAACGTCTGATGAAAATGTGCTTGACAAAGCGATGAAATCCGGTGATCAAGATGAAGTTAAAAGTTTATTAAGTCAGCTTCGTTATGTGGCTGAACAAAAATACCTCGGAAATGCCCAATCCAATCAACCGACAATGATGGTCAGTATAGCTTCTTCTTCTTCTTTTTCAACAAATAAAATCTTCACTGAAAGTGATGAATCTTCTTGTTCAGGCTAGTGAAGATGGCGCCAAAGCTGTTATGAAAAGTCCAGAATCGAGTTTGCTTTTTGAAGGGGATATTCTGCTGACGCCTGCCCAAGCGAACGCAATATTGAAAGATCTGAAGCAGAAGTTCAAAACTGTGAGAAGGAGTTTACGCAGGCGTCGTTGATTTTTCACTTCCGACGCTTGCAAGCAACCACTAGAAACGCCAAAGCCAAATTTACTGTATACTTTAATGTATATTTGACTTTATGTATGTTTCTTAATGTATCAAATAAATTGTACTTTCTTTATTTATTCGCTGATAAGTTGAACAAAGAATTTGAAAATGAAATTAAAAGCAACTCACAAAAATATATCAATATAAAAGCAAAAACATCAGTCAACAAATCAGTTTTCAAATCATGTTATAATTGTGTAGAAAAAATAAACAACGCAACTCTATCAAATAATACAATACAAATTTTGTTATTTGGTGCATAATATTCTTACGTAATATAGGTAAAAATGTACAAGGGAGAATGATAATTAGATTGGAAATTTATGCCCTAGCTTCATGTGTGTTTGCATACATATATATATTATATTATACAGCTGAAAAATAAAACCATTGTTCAGCATCAGTATATAGCAAGAATGAATAGAATCAAACAAACACTGATAAAACAAAAGGGTTTTTGATTTAGAACTATGATAACTGTTATTCTGTTATGCTTAATTTAAAAACCTGATTCCTCTTGAGATGATTCGTAAACAATATAATACAATTCACTTAATAATAATAATAAATAATTTATTAAATACCATCATTCGTTGCTGCTATTTTTGAACGGTATTACTTGCACAACTGTACCTGTAAATTTATACATACAGTACACTGTCTGAAAAATAAAGTATAATAATATTTTATTTTTCGTAAGATCCGTATGAAAAGTTATTAAAATGAATTTCAATTTAGTCAAATTTTATTATTAAATTTACACTGATAATGAGAATAAAAGATTTTTCGAAATTATCGAATCGACATGAAGTATTACGTCGCGTTGCGTATTATCGATTGCGTTTCTATTATACTTTTCGTAAGCAACAAAAATTTTGCAATTTATAAAATAATAAGTGAGTGATGTGGCTCATGCAACGATCGATGTCAATTATTACAGTTGTTTACCACATTCACAATTGTAAAGCTTTCATAACACTGAAAGCAGTTTACGATCAGTTGAGTTGGAGAAGAAAAAAGAAATATCAAAACGTTACCGTGCTTTAAAAAACTTTCACAAACACTTCCTGGTATACTTTTCTTTTCAATCTGACGCGTAATTTATTTTGCACAATGAAATAATGCACTGAATGATTCAACTTCTCGTGTCTGGTTGTTTGTGCGAAATCTTTTTTCCAATGCTTGAAAAATAATCTCGTTGGGATTGCATTGAAGAACAGAATTCAGAGTTGTAATTAGCATTGGTGAGAGCTAGTTCGGTGGCAACGATTGGACGAAAAGCCTACGGACCGTGTGACAATTGATCGGATCGATTTGGTTGAATTCAATTTGATCGCCCGAACGATTAGAGCAAAGAAATATTTGCAGAGCATTTTCCGTTCAATAAAGGCGATTGTTTCCGATCTGTTCTCCATCTCGCTTTCAAATTGTCGCATCGGGAAAAACGCACATGTTCGACCATTGTCCAGCAAAGTGTTTTGCATTTGCTTCTTTGCTTTGCAAAACGATTCTTCCCATGCGTTTGAAGAAGCTGAAACATGCAGTAAGTGTACAATATGACATTTTCACTTGACAATTGTTTGCCTCAACCATTAAAAAAAATAAAATAAAGAAAATACTATTCAAAGCTCTTCTTTAAAGTCAGAAAATAAACTGCAAACTCTGGGGAAAAAATTTTCAATTCATCCAATTCGAGATATTTATCAGTTAACGACGATTAGGTCGATTTGCTGTCAAAAGTGACAACTGTTGTCCATTTGCTATGTGCCCTACAAGATCATGTACACGAACAAAATTTAAGCAAATCAAACGAAAAGCGTAACAAACAGACAGACAATCCACGGTTTTGTTCAACTTTTCTGACTGTTTTTTCATTTGCATATTTCCTACTTTCACTGTACGTACTTTTCACTTTTGGGACACTGTATGTGGCATTTTCAAACTTTCTACTGTAAACTTGTCCGATAACTTTTTTGCCACTCATATTATCGGTTGGAAATGACTTTTAATTTTAAATTTGTTCAAAATATTTCTCATTAATTTTATTTTTTGTGATTATTTTTTTTATTCTACATGTGATATATTTTTTGGCGCATGGCTTGAAAGTTCATTGTTTTTTTAGCAATTTTTTACCATTTGATCGACACAGTGAATATTGGTGATGGAAAAAATGAGTGAAAAATGTGATGGCGATTTACCGGAATCGTCGACCGAAACGCAACTTGCAAAAATCTACGACGAGTTTGTCACCAGTGAACGTCATTATCTCGAACACTTGGATCTTGTCATACGGGTAGTTTGATTTTTGTGATATTGTGTTATTATTATTTTTTTTGCAAGCATGTATATATGTATTTTTGATTTATTCAAGTATTTTGCCGATCCTCTTTTGTGTTCAAAAATACTGACACAGCGGGAAGTGGCGAACATTTTCGGAGATTTGCGTTCAATTCGTCTGGTCAATCAAGTGCTGTACGACCGTCTGATGGCCGGCTTGGAAATTGCCGAAGCGTTTGGCGATTTGATTCATTTCATGAAATTGTATTCTGCTTATGGTAGAAATTATTCCGCATCGCAGCAACTTTTGTTACAATTGTTGGAAAAGAACAAACAATTCCGTCAGTTTTGTGAAATGCAAGAATGCTTGCCCGTTTTGAAAGGTCTGAAATTAGCTGCTCTGCTCATCACGCCAATACAACGCATTCCTCGGTAACTTGTACATTTGCATATATATATATTTGTTGCTTTTGTTGGTTTCAATGAATTTCAATTCAGATACAAACTTCTACTTGAACAAATTTTGAAATTGTTGGACAATTCTTCGAGACAACATTTGCAAATTTCCAGTGCGTTTTTTATTCTTTTTTATTTTTCTCTATTGTTACATTATAACAGTAGTTATTGAGTGAAGAAATTGTTTTGTAGAATTGGTTCAACAGATCGGTGCATTGGCGGAAACAGTGGACAGTTGCATTGAGGAGTTTGAAAATTCGGCCAAGATCATTGCCGTTCAAAATATGCTCGACGGTTGTGCACCAAAGTTGGTCATGCCGGGCAGGAAACTGCTGAAAGAAGGATTGTTGAGCAAGGTCAGTGAAAAAGAGAGAAAAAATAAAGATTTTTCTCATATTTAAATTTTAATTATCCGTATTATTACTGTATTGAGGAGGGAAAGAGTTTTTTTTTTCTTCCAACATCCGAAGTGGTTAACGTTTTTCGACAAATATAATAAGAAAACTCCCGCAAGCTTTTTCCCCAAAATTGAGCAAAAATTTTGATGCAAAGTGAAGTGAACGCAGAAGGGTGGAATTTGCGATCGATTGTTGCAATCTGTCAGGGGAAGTTAGCACACAATTTGAAGCAATTTGAATAGATATCTCAAAGTATAGTTTTGATCAGGGAAAATTGAGCGAAAAAATGTTTTGCACTAGAATAAAAAATAGCTTAGCAAGTTACCGAGCGGAAATGCATGATCAGCAGTAATTGGTTTTCGATTTTCCAATTACTTCAATGCAAATAGTGTAGGCTGTCATTTTTTTTTCATGTAATTGTACATTAGCAGTTTTTTTATTTTGGAAATGAAAATTGCATTAAAGAACTGTGTTCAATTATTTGTGTCATTCTTTTTTTTATTATTTCTTTTGAGATGGAATAAGATTGTGATGGATTTGATTGTCTTGGTGTGCAATAAATTTTTCATTAGATGAATTTCGACAATGGAAAGTGATTAATCTAATCTGATTAATAAATTTCATTTTTACGTATTAATAATTTTTGGGAAATTTCTCACAGTGTTCAATATTTGTCTTCTCTTTTCTACGAGTCGGAATTGTTCAAAGAAAATAAAAAGTGGAAATAATTTTTAGCTTCTATTTTCCAGATGTTGGCAATTTGAATAGAATGAGGTGAAATTTTCATCTTTAAATACCCCATATGTTCATTTTTCAGATGTTCAATTTATGATTGATGTTCTTCAACAGAAACAAAGCCGTAATGATAATTGATGCAGAAATTTATTTTGTTATGCATGCTATGGGAAAATGATCTTGAAATTGTAACATTCTTGAACATCGGTTGTTTTATAGGTTGCGATAATTGTTATTTGCATTGTGTAACTTTTGTTAAAACTACTTGTTATTTGAAATGGAAAATTTTTAATTTAATTTTTCTTGTTCAAACTTGGATATTTCATATTACACTTATTATTCATTATTCATGATAATGAATTGAATATTTTTTTCATTCAGATGAGCTCTTCAAATTCTGGTTTTCGTCATCGGATGTTTTGGCTTTTCACCGATATTATACTATACGCCAAACCTGCAATGAAGAAAAAGAATCGTTATCAGTGTTGTTGTATTCTACCCTTACGACATTGTATGATTGAAAGAATTCTTGGCCGGAGCATGTTCAGAGTATGTTTTTGAAAAAAATTCAATTTAAATTTAAATAATTCATATTTTCAGTTGATCTGCAAAGATGAAGTATTGTTGCTTCATGCTGAACAGTATTCGGTGATGGATGAGTGGGTGGTGGCGATTGAAAATGCCATTCAATATTTGTTGGAATGCAGGAAGAGTTTGCGCAAGGAGAGTTCAAACAGTTTTCCAATGCATCGTCAGGCATTGAAATTGCACCGAAGTCGAAGTTCATTTTCTGAAAAGCTGAGCTCCAGAAAAACACAAATTCCTAATGATGATCCTGTAAAGTGTTAAAACAAATTATTGTTCAATATTAATTACGTTTAATAAGTTATGATTATATTATATTATATTATATTATATTTTTTTCTTTTAGAAACCTACTAAGAAACGTCGAAGTTTTGTTTTATCATTATTATCAAAACTTGGGGGAAGATGGTGCAGTAGGAACAGAAGACAAAGTGCTGATGATAGTTCGGCTCAAGTTGAAACGACCAACAGCCGAATGACAAATTCTGTTTCATTATTTTCCACTGGCAGTCGAGTAAATTATATTATTTTATTTTTGTTAAAAATTTATATTTATTTCAATCAATATTATTATGCTTTCTCTTTTCAGCTTCCATTAGATAACATTGCTGAAGAAACATCCAGTTTGGATTTTGTTTGTTCATAAAAATGCATATATTTATTTATATGCTTGTTTTATGCGAGCTTTTGAGACGTTCTTTTTGTATTCTCTTTTACACGGGTTTATTATACTTTTATTTTTTAAACCCGCGTTGAAAATGATAATCAATTTTACAGTTGCAACAAATAATTTTAAATTTTTTTTTAATGCCCTGTTTTAGTGAATAGATATTTCTATTATTGTTTCTCATGTTACAACAATAAATATTTTTATTTGCTTTTTTAATTAGTTTTTGAAAAGTTTCATTATCAATGTCGACTAGCAATGTTGTTTCTCAGAAAAACGAAGAATGCATTCATTGAACATTAACATCTGTCAGTTTACTATCTAACAAAACTGGAAGTGAACATTTCAATTTAAAATTATAATTGTACTTAATTATTTCATTTGTACTACCCAAGTTTTCACTTAATTCAACACTGTTTTGATTATCAATTCAATTCATCTGTGAGATTTGACTTAATCCTTAGAAGAATATATTAAAATGAGAAGTCGAAATATTATAATAACTTTTCATAAATTATTCTTTAACAGTTTTGTTCATTTAATATGCAAATTTTTTAGCACATCAATATTTCCAATTACCCGAACCGTAACATGACTGTTTGAATTTAACACACTTATGTAAAAATATTCAATCAGAAATTTGTTCCTAAAGTTGTATGCATTATTAAGTGGTAACTTTTCGTTTATTAAAGAAATAAATGACTTTTTTACGTATGAAAATTTCTATTACTGTGCACTGATTTTGTCATAAGAAGCTTTTAAATAATTACAAAAGTGAAAAAAAGTTTAGAACAAAATTTAAAATATCATGAATTTAGCTGTATTTATATATTGAACTATTAAAAAAAATATTTTTGAATAATTATTTTAGTTTCTAAGTTTGATTAATTCAAAAATCAATTCATATAAAGCATTTTTTAAAGTAGAACATTTCACAGAGCAATTTTTTGTAACATTTCTGCTCCATTTTGTAAAATATCTTGATTGCTTTTACTGTATACTGTACTTGTGATAGGAGAATGATATTGTGATACGTGTCGCCTATTCCAAATAAGAATGGACACTTCTTCAAGTCCTCGGAAGACGTCCAAAAGAACCGCCGACGAAAAATTACCAGTAATTATGCTTGTTTTGCATTATTCATTATCACATGTTTGATTGCTGAAAAAATTAATTTAAAATTGTCATTTTCATGTATTATGTGGATTAAATTTAAAAAAAAATTAATTTTTTCTGTAATTTCATCTGAAATGAATGTGAAAATTGTTCTATTTACTTTTTCAGTGCAAAACTTTTTATTAATTATAACCAAATTTCCCATTATTACAATGAAGTTGAACTTTTGATTTGAACAGAAAATTGTTAATTAAAAAAAAATTTTTTTCAAATTTTCATAAAAGGCATTCAAAATCATGATTTTAATTTGAATCATTTTACTGCTTTTATTTTTATCAGTTTAAAATTCACCTAATTTTGCTAAATCCCCACTTGACCTGGTTTTCATTGCAGCTTCACAGTTGGGGCCGCGTGAGCTTTTGTTTCGCTGTCAGTAGAGGCGGGAATTTTTTTTCCACCAATAAGACCACCAGGAAGTTGCTGATGGGTTAATTGAATTGTCAAGCAAAAATTATTTTTCAATCAATATCAATTTGAATGTATTTATTTCTTTTGCTTTTTGATACATTTGTCTTTTATTTAATAAGAAATAATACACTAGTTCTGTTAATATTTTTTCTAGAATATAGAAATCGGTTTTACACAGTGTTCAATGTTGTCACTCATTATAATTTCTGTATTGAAACTTCGTGAATTTGTACTCAATTTTTGAACTATAATTTTTCTTTCCAATTTGAATTCATACAGTTGCATTATTGATTATGGTTTTTATGTATTTTAATGAAATTTTCAGCTCTTTGGATATGATAATTATAGTTTGAGACTTATATTAGCAGTTTCATTACAAAGCATGTATTTATTATTTTAATTTTTTGGATTTTCTTCGTGCTTGTAGACTGACTTTAGTTCTTTGCAAGAAGAGTCGAGTGAAAATGTCTCCAAATCCTCTGGGTCGACTTCTCATAAGCAACCGTAAGTTTTTATTTACTGAAATTTTAATTTATATTACAATTCAAATGTTATGATCATTGTAGTCGACTGGAATCATCATCATCATCTGAAATTAAGTCTTCTGTTTTTGAATTGTTTGGTGAATCTGATGATTATGTATTGGGTATGTGATATTGTTTGTTTGTTTGTTGAGTGATGAATTTAATTTGCTTAGATTTTGGTGAGAAAAGTTGGGCTGATATCATGGAAGAGGAAGAATTGTATGAGAAAGAAAAATTATCACGAATGAAGTAAATATTTTTTGTTCATTTTTTTTGTATACTGATATAAATTTTAATTATTATTCATTATAATTTTATGAAATTGTTTATTTGATTAGTGCTCAACAAAATGAAGCAAATGTTATTGTGCCGTTTGTTGAAGAAAATACATCAGAAACAATCGTTCAAGAACGTGGAGTGGCAGCGGTAGATTTTAGTCAGCTGCATTCTACTTATGCACAACAGATGCCTTCCAAATCGTAAGAATTGTTTGGAAAAAATTTTTGAATATTTGTGAACGTTTATCTGATTTTGATATTTTCTTTTCTTTTTCAAGTAATAAACCACCTCATGAGGAATCGTCGACATTTTCGAGGCGTAATCGTCGAATGCGACGACCAGTTCCTCCTGGTCCTCGTGCATCGAAACAAGCAGAAGTTGATGCAAATGAGGAATTGAAACCAGGAAGCCAGTGGACAAAAGCCAGGAAACCCCATTTGCTGAACGAAGAAAATACATTGGAAGCAGGCGATGTGGAATCTGCTGCCAAAAGGTTTCTTTGTTTCCCCTGTTCTTGAATTCACTTTCTTTCTGATTCCATCCATTCAGGAAAGAGGAGACACTTCCTGAAGTGGTAAAGCCTGTTGGAGAAGCACCAAAAAAGTAAAGCTTGCAAATCAATTGTCACCAGTTAGATCAACTGAATCAATGCATCGGATTTTTTAGGAAAGTTGGACCTCCACTTCGATATCCTTTGCCAGCAACATGGCGTGAACCGACCAACGGTTGGGAAGAGGACGAAGCGGTGTTGATGCGACGCCAGAAAGATCTGGACAAAGGCTACAATAGTGAAGCTTATAAAAAATATATTGCTGCTGTTCCTAAGTATTTTTTCAAAATTTATTATCATTATCCATTAGTATGAGAAATTAGTTTTCATTGAAAGGTCGAAACGAGAAAAAGGAATTCATCCAAGGACTCCAAACAAATATTTGAAATTCAGCAGGCGATCTTGGGATTCTCAGGTTCGTCTTTGGCGTAAGATGTTGCACGTAACTGTCGGCGAGGAATACAGCAGGTAAGTTATTAGAGAAGAAAAAAAAAATATTTTTGCGTTTATTCTGTCTGCTTTGCATTTATTCGTTTTTTTAATTTAGCGATGCCTCGTTCATCTCATCATCGTCATGCAGCGATGCCAGCAGTGTAATCAGTGAAACTGAAGTTGTATCTCTTGGAAGTAATTCTTTTATTATTATGTTAAAAAAAATTAATTTCATTTCATTTTTATAAAATGATTATGTGATGTTTGTTCAATTCATTATTGTTTCTCAATTTGTTTGCCGTGAGAATCAAATTATTATATAGTTATATATCATTTGTAGCGTATGCATTTGTTGCACAGGTGATGATAATATTTTACCCAATATTGAAATATGTGAACTGCGACTGTATTATTTATTGTTTATTTTAGATATATTGATTGTTAAATGTTTTTTTTCTAGGATTGAGCGAAAATGAAGAAAGTGTCGAAGTTGGTAAAAAGATTGATCCTGTCGATGAGCGGATACCAACTAATCAGCAGGATGACGAAACACTGACAGGTTTTTAATTCATTGTTCATATGTGCATTTTTTTTTGTTTTAAAGTTATTTTTATTTAGAAGAAAATGCTGCATCTTTGGAAGGAGCAGTTGATTTCTCTGATCTGATGAAGAAATCTTCCTCTTTGGAAAATCCTTAAAATATCCTTTTTTGTTTTCTCATCAAATTATTGTTTTATTATTATTGAATATTATCATTTTTTCAAACTCTTTTTCATCTGATATTGAATTTTGTATTTCTTCAGCTATCCTGATTTACGTTGTACGTTTTTTACTACTTGGTAAAAGAAGTACATGTTCAGGTTGTGTATATAATCCAAAGAAACCACTATGATATGCGTTAGCAATTATCAAAAGCATATATTGCATTATTTTTTTCAATAAGCGCACTGCAAGGTAAAAAATTAAAAAAATTCAAGGAAATAAACGTTAATTGTTTGATTTATGAATCAAAATTTTTTTTTCTTTTTGACAATTTCTTACTGTAAATTTTGAAATAATTGTTTCACGTGTAAAATACATTTATCCGTGTGTAAATTAATGCAAGCAAAGAAAGTATTTCAATTCCACTTTCAGTTTTACTTATAAGTATAAATTTATTTATTTATTTGTTTATTGTTTGTTTTGTACTTTTATATTATGTTCAGTTGATTTTATTCAAAATGTGTGCTTTTGTAAAAGTTTGAACTTGTGAGTCACTGCTCTTTTGGTTACTGTATTTGAATGATAGAATTTGTCAAATTTTTGAGTCGAAGAAGTTTGTTTCATAAAGAGCTTCTTATAGCAGGTAACCTTTTTTACATGTATTTTATGTTAGAAAACGTTTTTTAAATGAAAATTTTTTTTGGATTTGGGCTACTTGGCTGTGTTATTAATATTTATAAAACAATGTGCTGTTGTATTTCTTTATGTCGATATTTTCATGTTGAGCACTTGTCACGTATTTTTAAAGATTTTTTCATTAAAACTACTCTAGAAGTAGCCCTTTCTTGAACAGTTTACATGACCGATGTATGGCACATTTTGATTTCAATAAATTTTCTTTTTCATACTTTTATTAATTAGTTAGTAGTGACAAGACGGTAAATAATGAACTATCGAAACATTTTCTCAGCGTTCAATTCAATTAGCTATGGTGAATATGTTAGTCAGTAATAATACATTTTTTTTGCAATTATTAATTATTTTTATTTGATCAGAAATGCAGACAGATATGGTAAAATAGAAAATGCTTTATAAAAGTCGAAGATTGGAATTCGGTTTGCTTTCTTCGTTTTTTTAATTTGTTGATTTTACAGTTTTTTGTAGAAATTTCGGTTTTTTCTTTTGTTATTCTTGATTTAAATGAATGTAGTAATTTTGATACAGTGAGTGTAGTGGTTAATTTTAATCGTTCGATAAAATTGAAAACAGTGTCCTGACAGTTTTATACTGAGGTATGGATATATCACTGGGCTATTTTCTTTTATTTTTTGTTGATCAGATGAGCAGTTAGTTGTTCACCCGTCACCGTGACCAAATTGTACCATCTTTACATGATCGAACAAAGTTGAGATGTGGCCTTGTGACGTTTCCAGCGTCTGTTGCCTTCCATAACTGAAATGTTTGTTGTTCTTATTATTATTTTTGTTTATTGGGGTTTGGTTTTTATTTTTGCAAATTCGATTACTTTGATGTAGAGTGGATATGATGATAGAGCTTCTTCGATTTCTGAAAGCAAGACTTCCATTGCAAGACAATGGAAAAAATTGGCAAAACAAAATTTGCTTACTCTTGAATTTCAGGCTGAACGTGCACTTTGAAGTGAGCGAATACAGGCTTGTGATCAGATGAGCAGATATTGTACGCTGTGTTATAATTAAGGCACTCCATGAAGTTGTTGTCCGATTCTTTCTTTTTGAATAATATGCGATCCTGAAAATGTGAAAACGAAACTGCAAATTTCATACTTTCGGTATCCAAAGCTCAATACCGTGTAGGCGGGCAGTCGAAATTGGATCGAATAATCGCTTGTGCCGATGATGAACTTGTACGAGGGTAGAAATTCAATTGGACACTCGTGAAATTTGCTCAACAATTGGCCCTGCTTCATTGCCGACAACAGTTGATCCCGTTTGATCAGCTGAGGCACATCTTTGAACGTCGGAGGCGCACTTTGCAACGTATCCAACAATACCGGATCGAGGTTCAATCTGAAATTCATGTCACCAAACCAAAGGACGTAGTCGGATCCGTCGAACACGTTTTCATTGGAACAGCCGACCATATTTTGACGCAAGAAATGCAATATCCTGTTGCATTCGGCTATCCTCGGACGGGCATCTGGGCCATCTAGGACAAAATTTCAATTTCAATACATTTGTCGATATGTAAATTTCTACAAGCACAACTGAAATGGGAATGTGTTGTTTTTTGTTTTTTTTTTAATTTGGTTTTCATCAATTTTGTAATCAGTTGAATTTGTAGCAATTACAAGGCACCAAAAGGCTTTGGTTATTGATTTTGAAATTAAAATTTTATCTTCCCTCTTCATGTATGATTAAATGAATACTTACGACTGAGATGACAGGAGATGAACAAGAAGGTTGTTCCGAACAATTTCATGAAAATCGATACTGCTCCTTTTGTTCGCACGTTGGAAATTGGCCTTGTATTTTTTTCGTATGTGTTCGATTCTATCAATGATAACTGTGCGTGATTTAATATTTCACAATAATAATAAATAATAATAATAATATTAATAATTGATGTTTTTGGTTTTGCAGAAAAATATTCTTTTTTTCCGGAAGATTTTCCACTAACAACATATTTATGAGATTGAACTTTTTTTTTCAAAAAAATAGTTTTAACACATGATGATTATTGTGATGAGAAATTAATTTTTAATTAATTTTCACTTGCTGCATAGTTGCAATTTCAATTGCATTGCATTTATTATTCATCGTTGTTAGTGAAACGATTCTTCAATGGCCTTTGGGAATATTTTGTTCTGAGATTGAAGAGTAATACAAAACAAATTCACACAACAATTATATATGTTTGTTTTATTGATAATATGCATTTCGATATTTCTGATTTGAATAATTTTTTGATAATATGATTGAAATGAATTGCACTTACCGGAGATAAACCAGACGAGCTCTCGACGAATGAACAATGCCAAATGTTGAACGCCCATCCACACCGATCGTACTAGCACTTGTTTGCACGTTGATAAGCATTTTTGCAAACTCTTTTCCCACATGCGAAATTCTTTTCTGCACGCACAGATTCAAATATAAAAATACAATCAAATTCAATTAAAAAGGATAAAAGAGGGGAAAAATTTTTTTTTTGTTTTATACGAGCTGCAATTAGCTGACGCTTCTTGTATGCCAACGGCATAAAGATCAGCGGCATGTTCCATGGCTGTTGGCATTAGCCAATCTTTTAATTCATTTTCCGTTACATTCTAGAATGGATAATTCATATTTTATAAATTTTGTTTTTATCTTTCAGCGTTTTTGTTTAATAATAACTGAATTTACAATTTTTGTAAATAATTGAATTTAAAAAAATGAAAAATATTTATTAATTATTGAAGTATTATTGAAAAACTGTTTACAGTTTTATTTAATTTCAAAATTAATAAATTAGAAATTGCCAATGCTCAGAATAATCGTCGGGAAAATTAATTTTTCGTTTAATGAATTCTCTATCAAAGGCTAATTAAAAAAGAAAGGTTCTTCTAACGTCAGTTGAGAAATTTCAACTCACACTGATCCAACTGCTATTGATTAAATTTATTATTTATGACATTGAATATCACTTTTCACTTACAAACGCAGGTAAAGAAAATTGTTCCACACTGTTGAATATGAAAACTGATGTGCACTTTGAAAAGTGGATATTATTAAAATCTTATTAAATCTTTTGCTTAATTGAATTTTAACTTCACATGATGATCTCTGTTTGGTTGTTGTATTGATTTTTTGTCTATGTCCTGTTATTTATGTTGTTCAGTTATTGTAAAGAGAGAAAATATTTTTACCACATGCTTTCGCAGATTTAAATTAGTTTGTCATGTATTAAATTATTTACAACGTGAAATTGGAATACCTTTCCTGCCATGTTGAACGTTGCAACGAATAAGTTGAGCTTCCGACCTGGCAATATTCGATCTAGCTCATCCGGACCAAGTAGAGTTGCAGTGACAATGCTTCCTCGTTTGCTTAAATTAAAAATCAATTGAATGTTTTGTTTATTTGTTTATTTATTTGTTGTTCAATTACTTTTCGCGTACGTCGGAGAGGTAGATTTTTGGCAGTTGTAAATTTGGTGAAGTGAGCGAATGGCGGAGTTTGCTTGTTCGTTCGGTTGGACAATGTTCGTTCAAATCCGCATCCCAAGATTGACGATTGACAGCGACTACGGTGTTGTGCCTGGGCGAAGGCGCCGTCGCCAGGGGTCGCCGGGCGTTGTGGGGCGTGTCATCGGTCGGGGTGAGTTGAGTTGAAGAGGAAGTTGAAGTTGAACACGCAGGTTCTGTCGAATCACTCCGGCCATTTTCGCGTGCTGCTGCCAATATCCGTTCGGCGGTCTTACGGGCGAGGCTCTTGCCGGCTCGCTTCCGTCGGCGCTCCATCTCCTGACTAGACGGCTCATCTCCTGCAATTTTGCGGTCGCATTTGGCTGCGGCCGTGTTAACAGACTGGCAAGCGCACAGAAAATAGCATTTGACCAATTGCAACGTCGTTTTTCAGTGGTTGCGTGAGGCAGACTGTGCGCACCGCTTCATTGATCCCATTGGTGCGGTTCCATCCGTCTGTGGCGTTGTGCAACTCCGCTGATCTGCGTGCATCTACTTTACAATCTTAAACGTTCAACTCTGCCCTTGTGCATTTTGTCCACATTTTCTCTGCTCGTTGCTATGGTAAAGCATGTCAACAATGAAGCCTGAGCAGCTTGATCGTTCGTCATCAACAGTTGTCGGTTGGTGAAGAGAAATGAACGAAATGATATATATATTTCGCGATATATTTTCCAAACTTTAACAAATTTGTCATGAACATATTTAATAATAATATTTTTTTTTCATTAACTGTTGAAATTTGCCTTTGATTATTTCTATTATTTTGGGTATTTTATAGATTATTATTATTATTGTTTGTTTTTTAAAGTTTACTTGGCATTTTTATCACATTAACGGTGATTCTTTTTTTATAATGATTTTTATATAAAACAAAAGTATGATTTCAAAGAAATTAAAATAATAATAGTAATACATAATTTCTTTTTCTCTTCTCCATGCAAATTATTTATTCATTTATTCATAGAGCTTATTAATCTGCAGTAATTTGACGAAAGCTTCGCAAATGAAAGTTACAAATAATTTATAGAAACAAGTGAAAATTGAATACGATCATTAGTTAGTAAGTTAGTTGGCATCGTTAGTGATTTTGAAATATGACACACAGTGAAGTGAATTGATTCAGTTTACCAATTATTTATTGATTTTCAACCGTTCACATTAGAAATTGCAATTTTTATTCGATGCAAATGATATTATCCAAAGCACTGAGTTGTAACTTTAAAAATGATGAATAGGGAAATTAAATTACTTCTACAAGTTGTTCAATGGGGAAGAATTGCACATGGAAAAGAAGGGATGTTCTTTTGCCTTTTTTATACAATAGGAAGAAAATTGCGTGTAATTCGTTTTTAATGATTAATTAATTTGAGCTAAAGCTGATTGAAGCATATATAATTTTGTTGTTTTGCCATTTTAAAAATCAACCTTTTTGTTGCAATCAAATGCAACAGCAGTTCTTCTTCTTTGGCTATCATTCATTAATATTTATTACAGTTTTAAAGTGCAAATTTGCGAATTGTTAACCTTGCATCGTCAACATTTCACTGTTAGCATGGAATAAATATGTTTCGATTTGTTAATTTCAGTTAATAGCAGTCCTTTGGAAATATTTATTGTTCAAAAAGTGTATAATTTTGTTGATGTTGTTCACCTGTTGTTCAGAAGTTGAATTACTAATGATTGGTTGATCTTGACTTTGATTCATTTATCAGTAACGAGGAAATGCTTTCTGTTCAATATTATTATGCTGTAGAATATTTGAATGTATTTCAAATTTAAAAGGTAAAAGTGAAAAATAATGATTACTTTCTTCATCTGAATGACATTGAATCTTGATATGCTGTTTCATTAAAAAAAATTAAAATGTTATTAGTGTAATTCATTCGTGTAAGATTTAACTTTTTTTTAAAATTTTGTTTCAAGAGAAAGGGTATGTCGGCTGGATGCAAGTCGACGACGACACTGTTGAAACGTCTGCTGTCTGCGAGTAGTCGGTTGGAATTGCGTTCTTGTTTGCTCGATATTGGCAATTATGTTGTTGAAAATCAGAATTTTGGTTCTTTCTTTCGCGTCGGCGAAGCTCTGTTTCAAACGTTGAAACCGTCGACGTTCAACATGCTGCTTGCTGTTGAACAGGAGGAGTTGTTCTATTCGATTTTTTTGCGCGCCAATCCGGCCGACGTGGTTCTTCTCCTTTCCAAACCGCCGGACAGAATTTCACCGTTCGTGGTTCCGAAGTTCGTCTTGGCCGTGGAACGATTCTGCCAACACAAGTTCGACCAGTTGTTCACTTCGATGACCACTGCGGACGATGGACACAGGCCCTGCGACCGGTCGATGCAAGGGCAGCTTTGTCAAGCGTTGTTCTCGATCCCGGATCGTCTGGTTTGCTTGTTGAAGCCGGACGAGGCGAAGAAGCGCGTCACTGTCTATTGGAATAATTTTTGCTCAGCTTACGTGCGCTCGTTGAAGCACATTGACGACCAATGGACCGAGGCGGTGGTCAACTCTTCAGGGCTGGAGCTGAGCTTTCACGGCGCCCTGCTGGGCAAAGCTTGCCTCACTGGTCGGCAACATCGCTTGCTCGAAGCGTTGTTGCCGTTCGCGTTGCGCAGGGCGAGAAACGCGCGGCGCCGAGGGCGGAGGGCGTGGTTTGATCAACTATTTCGTGCTTGTCCAGCTGATGCGGTGAAGCAATTGTTCACTGATTTGATATTGATGCTCAAGTCGGCTTCGGATTTGCATCTGCTGGTCGACGATTTCGGTGTGGTCGACGCCCAGGCACGGTTCGTGCTCAGTCGCAGTCTGCTTTTCACTAGCCATTTCGACACGGCCGCCGTGCCAAGATTGGTGATTGGTTATTTGAAATTGGTCGGCGGTGAACAGGAGAAGGTTCTGTTGCAGGAGATTTTTTTGCTCAGCTTGCAAAATTGGTCATTCAAATCGAGCATCGTCAACACTACCGTACAGCAGCAGCGCTACGTTGCTCAGACGCTTCTGCTCACTGCCAAAGAGCTGGTACGTCGTCATTGGATGGAAGAGCTGGAAAATCAAGCAGTACCTTTTGTTATAGATGTGAATTTTTGTTTTTTTTTTCAAATTTTTTCACTCTTGCTTCTTATTGTTGTTGTTTCATTTGTTCTTACAGGGGATGTACAATCATCTCGGCGGATTGTCGTTGAATGTGCAACAATTAGGCATGGTAGTTGGTGAAGCTTTGGTTAGCATGTTGAAAATGCCAGTTGAAGAGATGAAATTCAATTATGAAGAGGACGATTTTGTTGCATCGTTGCGTGCAATGTTGGAAGATGAATTGCCATTGTGTGAACAAGAATCGGCAGAGGATATTTTGTCAGATTTCACAATGCTGTCAGTTGATTCAACTGATGAGATGATACCGATTCAGGTTTTAATGATTTTTTAAATTTATTTTTTGCTCTAAAAAGAACATTATTTGCAGATAAATATATGGGATAGTGATGATGACGAAGATGAAGACAATTCAAAAACAATGACTGATGATCAGTTAGAGGAAGAGGAGCAGTTGATGCGCAGGAAAGGACAGTCATCTCAGTTGTCTTACATCGAAGACTGTTTGGAACAGTTGCTGTGTGTGGACAATGATGATTACAATTGTTTCGAGATGGCGTTGGTTTCGTTGGAAAAAATTCTGTTCAAAGAACGCTCCACGCCGGGCGTTGGCGAGTTAGCTGGCCATGTGGCGAAGGTGCTTTTGCATTTGGATAACAAATTCGCGCAGAAATTGCACGACCAACTCAGGGTGAAATGTTTGGTCGGCTGTATGATTTCTGATCCTCTGAACGTGGCCGCTTATTTGTGCCAAGAATTTCATTCTCGCGCACTTACTGTTGGTATGCGCGTCGAAGTGCTGCGTATATTGTGCACAGCGTCGGAATTATTGTCTCGAGATGTAAATAACAACACTAAACAACAACAGCATGTGGGAAATAGTTTGCTGAAATCCGGGGCTTTAGCACCACAACAATGGGTGCGTGACGGTTGGCGAGCAGTGATACAGCAACGGATCGAAGCGAAAACCATTCGACGACGCCAGAAGAATGATGACCAATCAGTGGACCGCTGTCGTGTGAATCGATTTGCCGGTATTGCAGCCAACGTTTTCGACATGCTGGTCAATCGTGGTCACACTGTGCACAGTACGGCACTGCGAGAGCCGTTGGTTCTTGGAGTGTTCGTGCACACGTTGGCCAGGCTATTTCTGGCCGCTGGTCATTCTGCAAAGCTACGTTCTATGGCAAAGTTGGTGATCACTGTCGGCTGGCCTGAACACTGTGATCACGAAGAGCCATTGGTTCGAGCCGGTTTGTTGTTCGCCTTTTTAGCGGTGCTAAATCGTCTGCCTGTTGAATTGCTGTCCGTTGATTTGGGAGAGCAAAATCTGCGGCAACACGTTGATTGGCTGGAACGGGTACGCACTGGAGATTTGGATCCAAATTGCCGTCAACTGGCTGAGCTTACGTTGAATACTTGGAATCAAGCAATACTGCGCATGGCCGAACAAATGTTCACTTGCAATTGAACAGCAATTTCTAACAGCATCGATTCTCATTTGATTATTATTTTTATTATTCGATTAAAAAATGGTTGGTATGTTTTTTTTCTTTTTCACTTTTGCTTGCGCATACTTTAATTTGATAACAAAAACATTACAAGCTGCGTTCATTGACAATGTTTTGATGTTGAGAAAAATTCATTTTTCTTCCCTCCTTCAGCAAAAAATACATTAGCTGGAGAATTTTATTAGGCAATTAGTGGAAGTGCAGTTTGTTATTGCTGTTGGTTATCGATGAAACAATTTTTTTTTGAAATTCAGCTAACCGACAGCTAATTTTGTCAAACGATGAAAAAATTCATCTACTTCAATTTTCGTTTGTTTGAAGTGCTTACAATTTTGCAAAGAAGCTTCATCCAGCTAACAAAAGTTTTAACAAATTTCAATTTATTGAAAGCTTTAATTGTTGAGTAAAACTCTTATTGTATACAAATACTTTTACTTGATAATTAATAAATCTGTTATAATTCGAGCGTGCTTTGCTTGACCATAAAAATTGTGAAGTTTTCGAAAACAAAACGTACACTACAATAAATGAATAATAACCTCAAATAATAAGCAAGTTATGATAACGCTGATAATTGACGTCTCGATCTGGTGTTGGATGAGATTCGTTCGCCTCAGGTCAGCCTCACTACGTGAGATGGCCTTCCCGCACCGCCGGAGTACGCCGCTGAAGGCCCGCTTACCCCGCGGTGAACACTCCGCCCCGTCCACCAGGGAGCGTCCCCACTCTTCCAGGTCGCCATCACCTGTGTCTGGTTTCCCCTCAGTGGTCTTCTCAGCTCCTGCCTCCCAGGAATTCGGTGTCACCAATGCACAACCGATGCCGAGTCGCTTATTTGGGGCTGCCTCCCGCTTGATCTCGACCTTCGAGCCGTCCGTCATGGTCATCCTCCGAGCTTGCCAGTCGACCACCTTCACAAACAGGTCGAAAAAATTCGTACCCAGGATTCCTGGGACGACTAAGCTCTTCACTACCACGACGGGTACCCGTCCACTCCAGCTCCCCAGCTGTAGCGGCATCACCCCCAGGCCACAGATACACATCTTTCGCCCGTCACCGAGTAGGATGGATCCTTCCGCAATCCTCAAGGGCTGGCCTTTGGTGGCACTACGCCAAGTTGACTCTGACACAACAGAAACTACCGCTCCGCTGTCCAGCAGTAGGGGAATCCTCAACCCGTTCAACTTACCAGCCACCAGCGGTGAGCATCCTGCTTGCGATTCCGTCATGGCCAGGAGTCGGCGATCAGTTGATCCACTGCGCTGTGCACCTGCCGGTCGAGTTCGGGCGCGTAGCTGAGGGCAGTCACGTCTGAGGTGGTCCAAACTGCCACAATGGAAGCATCCGGCTGCAGTCCTGGCGGGTCGTGCAGACGTTCGCTCCAGTTGTTCTACCTTCCTGGCAAGGTTGCCCATCTCTCGAATCAAGGCGTCGATGGACTGGGCCGCCTCGGCCTTCTCCGGCTTCGTAATGCCGGCGCGCGGCTGCTGTCTCTCCTGGAAGTCTTCTTCCACTTGGATGATCCTGATGGCCAGCTTCCGAGCTTCGGCGAGGGTCAGTGGTTCCTGCAGTCGAATCGCCCGATAAACTTCCCTCGACGCTATCCCACCGACGAAACGTGCCATAAGATCACGTTCTGACACGCCGGCTCTGCGTCCCAGCTCTGCCACCTCCTGGGCGTATTGCTGGATAGATTGCCCTTCACGTTGGCGCAGAGCTTGGAATCGCTCGATCAGCCTCACCGGCGACTCCTCCAGACCGTATGCGTTCAGCAACCGTATCTTCAACTCCTCGAAGGAGCTGTCCCTCGCTTGTCCGACCGGGTAGAGCACACGGCGTACCGGATCGCTCAACAAGTACCGTCCGACGACGCCATAGTTCGATGTTGGTACCCCACTGACGCAGAAGAAGTCTTCCAGCTTCTCCAGCCACTCCGTAGGATCCATTTCCGGGCAAAAGGCCGGAGGCGGGCAAAAGCAGGCGCCGCTTGTACTCACTTGTACAGGTTCCCTGACAGGCCCCCATCGTGATGGATTTTCCGTCACAGTAGGCGAGTCAGCCTCCGCCTTATAGTTCTCGTCCGGGCCGTCACTGTCTGAGTTGACCTTACGGCCACTTACGCTTTTTGAGGAAGACATTTGGCGTGATTGACTCACAAAACAAACACCAGACAATCGTTTCAACTGTTTATTACACCGCGCAATTAACAACTACCACAACAAATCACAACTAGACCGATCTCGAACCGAAACCGCACACCAACCACGCTCCCCACGTTTCTTCGCCTCCCTACCGTACTCCGCCATCGATCGTCAAGTCCAAATGTACTACGGTAGCCGAGTGCAACAGCGACGTGGTTCATGATCAGTTCCGCCTTTCCTCCTCTTCTTCCGCTGACTCTGGAATAGAGCAGGCGTCATCAGCTAGCCGGACTGTTACAATATTTTTTACCACTATTTTACAGATTTATACCTGAACAATGAAAGCGATAAATTTTAATGTTACCTCTTTTTCAATTTTGGATAATACTTCAGATTTATTAAATGTCAAAAATGTAACGTTAGCAAACTTCTCCCAGGCCAATTGTGTGGTAGAAGCACAACAACAGGACGACAGACCCTGAAAAACACCTTTTCCTGTCCATTACAATCGGCAGTTGTAAAAAATAAACAGCTGCTTGATAAACCACGAGTTGGAGCCATGTTGTTGAGACAGCCGTATTCTGGGAAGATATAAAACAAAGGAAGTACATCTGGCTTTATGGCAGAGAAGACCCCGTGACTGTTGGCAGAACTCCCCGTATAAGTTCACTGAAAAAGCAACGAAAAGAAGGGGCAAGAACAAGATTCAGAGAAGAAGCCGAAGTGCTGCCAAGAAGAATATCTGACAGAGAAACAACTGTTTTTGATCTTTAGTCGTGTTTACGCACCATCCGTTGTATTCTCGTGAATAAACTGTTTCTATCTATCCAGAGAATCTCAGATAGTACAGTAAGTTTTTGACTACGGATAATTCTGACACTGGTCTATTTACTGCATAAGATAAAAGATCAGTGAGACGCGCGATTCGGTAGAAGAACGAATTTAGCGAGAAGAATTACAGTCACTCTTTGAATCTGGTTGTTAGTAAGCCAAGTGTAGCAATTGTTCCCTGCCTTTGCTACAAAGAAAAATGCATCAAAAAATTATCTTTAACTTTTAAAAAATAAATTTTTTTTAATTTAGTATGGTTTGATCAATCGTTTCACGTATTTATAACTATCGTTACGTAGATTTAACTGTTTAAAGTAGAACATTTTTCATACTGTAGGAAACATCCTGTTAATCATTTTTTCATACTATAGTGCAGAGTAAATTACATTTCTTCACTGACGCTCATTTTATAATAATCTTTTCGAGCTTTTAGCAGGTACTTTATTTTATTGTTTTCATTTCATTATTCCCATTATAATGTAAAGTTTTCTTAATTTCTTATTCATTGTTGTTGTTTGCGTTGTTGTTTTAGTTTTCAGTTTTTTGTTTTTCATTTTTTTATCTCGAAATGTCAATTTCATATAATTAATTAATTTAAATAGTTTATTCATATTTTTATAATCTTGAATCACTCTAACTTGATGTTTGATTTTCTCTTCTGTGAAGTATATGTTTTCTTCATATTTTTATATGCTTAAAAATAAATGGTAGTGTTTTAAAATCTTTCATATCTCAAATGTATTTGTTTATGTATTTTCAGAATTTAGTTTGATTTCATTTCGACAATGGCAGGTGAGCAAGTGACTGTTGAACATCCATTGGCAAGTGAGAGGAATGAACCAGACGAGAATTCCATGGCCAGAGAAACATCCTCAGAGCAGAATCGGATTGATTTGAAATACGGAGCTGAACACGTTATTATGCTAATCACACCGGTATCTCTCTGCATGCTTGTCGTTATTGCCACCATGAACACTGTCGGCTATTATCGAACAAAAGATATTTACTTGTAAATTAATTTATAGTTTGTGATCATTGTTCATTTATTGAGTTTGCAATTTTTAAGAATCTACGCTCCATTCCACAGCGACACTGAAGATGTTGGTACTATTGTTTGGGAATCGTTAGCCAACGCCGGCATAATGCTGTGCGTGATCATAGTCATGACAGTATTCTTAATTCTTCTATACAAGTATCGCTTTTATCGGGTAAGTTTATTCCGCCCATCATTTTGTTTTTGCTGTAATTCAGCTTGTATTAGTATGTTATCTTTAAAACGGCATAGTATGGCATTCTTTGTGAGGAAGATTTTAAAATTAATTTCTCATTTGATATGAGATATAATAATGTATATTCTAGTTCTCTGTTTTCAGTATATTATAATTTTATAGTTTTTCTTCGATGAAAGTTTTTGCATTATTATACTTATTTTAAAAATTCTGTCAGCTTTTAATTTTAACTTATCAGAAAACATTCGCATCAAATTTTACAGTTGCTGGCTGTGTTTATACAAATACAGGAGACAGTAAGACAGGCCTGGAAAAGAAAATTAAGGTGTATTTTTTGTTGCTTTTAGTTTTTAGTTTTAATGTTCTCAATTTCGGTCTCAAGAAATTCACTAGTAAACTTGATAATATAACCCACATTGCTTATTTTTGCATTTTAATCCGTGATTTAATATATTTAAATAAAATGTTTAATTATTGTTTTTTAGTTTATACACGGATGGCTGCTGTTTTCCAGTCTCATTATGCTGTCGCTGTTTTCTTTAATATTTTTACGGTAACTTAAAATATCCTATAACTTTGTTTATGGTTCTTTTTTTATACTTTCTAACTAGCTCATTTTAGGCAAGTGTTTTTTACATTCAACGTTCCCATTGATTATGTGACCGTTACTTTTGCCATGTGGAACTACGCAGTGGTTGGACTGATCAGTATTCATTGGAAAGCACCGTTGCGCTTGCAACAAGCCTACTTGATTATGGTGTCTGCATTGTTGGCGTTGATTTTCATCAAGTTCTTACCAGATTGGACTACTTGGGCAGTACTGGTTTGCATTTCATTTTGGGATCTGGTCGCCGTACTCTGCCCACGTGGTCCGTTGCGTATGCTTGTTGAAATGGCTCAAGAAAGAGATGAGCCGATATTTCCAGCGCTGATATATTCATGTGAGAAAAAAAGTTTTTAAGAATTTTTTGCATAATTAAAAATTTTATTTTATTTCTTCATTTCAGCCACGGTTGTTTATGGGTGTACTGGCGGGGAGGATAAAATCAGTTCGGATAGTGGTCATTCGCAGCTTTCGTCTGACAGTGCAAAGCAAGGACCTTCTGATACGCCTTCGAAAGTGGTGAATGAGAATGGTGTGGTTTGTGTTCACAATGAGTTACGCGGAACGTTGACAAGACGACTGAAACAGCCGAAGAACCAGGATCCAGCCACCGGAGACGTTGCACATCTTCAGCCTTCTATTGATAGACGCGAAGCAGCAGTCGAAACTGAAAATTCAGTTTCAGAAGAGCCACGTAAGCGGACTGTTTTGCACAGATTAAAATTTTCCGTTCTATAAGATTGAAGACATACATCCTTTTTTTTAAGGTGGTGTAAAGCTGGGCTTGGGTGATTTTATTTTTTACAGCGTTTTAGTCGGCAAAGCTTCTTCTTACGGAGACTGGAGCACCACGGTCGCTTGTTTCGTGGCTATATTAGTCGTAATATATCAACTAATTTTCTTCTTCGTTTTGTGTTTCGTTTCTCTTTTTTTTATACTAATTTATCTGTTTCAGGGTCTTTGTTTGACGTTGTTTTTGTTGGCAATTTTTGAGAAAGCACTACCAGCTTTACCGATATCTATCTTACTTGGTATTCTGTTCTACTTTGCAACTTCTTTGATCATCTCTCCGTTTGCTAACACTCTGGCCAGTAATCAAATTTTCGCATAAATGCATTTATATGCCATTTATTATCACCTGGCTTTATTCAGTTTTTATTGTTCTATTAAAACAGTAATTTCAGGTCTATTTAATTCTGTGATTTTTATTATATAATATAGTATTAAAAATTTTTGATTTGGTTGATTATCCGTTTGATTCTTATTTTTCTGAAAATAGATCATGTTAAAATGCATTCTATTGAAGAATTTAGAGGACTTCAAATCCTAGTCATTGGGGATTCTACGCATTGAATGTTTTTATTTTGGCAGATGATACCCTACAGCTGAGAAGGTGGCGCATTTGAGTTTTTATGGGGCAGTTGTTGTTAAGTTGATCGAATCGTTCATCTTACTAGTCACTGATCTGTAGATAAAGTTGTTGGAAGAAATAATTAATGTACGCTGTAAAAAATCATTCTTTTGTGCAACTTTCCAGCAATTGCTGGTTGCTTAAGAGTGAGTCAATTTCTGACATCATAGATGATCTTTGTCAGTTGATAGAGGACACAGTTTTGTGAAGCTTATGATAAAGCATTGCAGGACTGACTGATTTGTTAATTTTGAGATAAATCATTCGTTTTTTGTTCTCACGGAAGTTCCTGAGTTTCCTGTCAGTTGAAGCCACTATTCAGCAGATTGGGGAGGTTTGCACTACTGCGGTTCAAATTTATTTTACTTAGCATTAGTTGAGAATGAATCACTGGCCAAATGTTACCTCGACAATGATGCTTTGCTGACCATCCATTCAGAGACTTGCGTTGCGGACATAAAGTATAAACACATCATAAGGTCAAGCACATTGAACAACTTGTACAAGCAAAATGAAACGACCTAGGAATGCAAACTCAAAGGCGACAATGATCTTCTTTTCATATTTTGACAGTTCGCTTGCCAATGTCCACGGCGCACATTGACGTTTCAAGGAACTCGCATGTACAACAACTTAAGCTGGAGACTTATCAGTCATCTCTTAATATCCCTGGAAGTAACATTCAAGGATTGCTATCTCAGATTAAAATAATGTAGCTCTAATCACTCAAAGCTGTGATAGAATTCTTCTTTCAAAAAATGTCACCTCTGAGAGGGTGCTTTATAAGATGGACTAGTAAACAATTGATGCATTGCACTCATTGGTTGAACAATGAAGTCTTGCAGATATTGTGAGAGTTATTTCAGATGGAAGATACGAAATGACGTCGATATCAGAATGATTAGAGGATGCTATCTTCCGGGACAATTTTTTGCGTTCTGTTATTGATACAATATCTTTACTTTTTTGATTATCTGTTTTGTTTAAAGTGTTCTTTGTAAAATTTGCTCACATGCCAACAATACCTTACCTTTCATTGGTTTATAGCTAAGCTTCCGGCTTTGAGCATCTAACTAACTGTAAATGGCTGCAATATTTAAGTGATCCTTTTTAATGCTAACTTAAAGCCACATGTAAATTTTGATGCTAAAAACATTTATTTAACAATGATGTTGAAAATATAAAATATTTAACTTTAATATAAAATTAAGAATCATTATAAGTAATTTTAAAAACATAAAATTTTTAAAGAGTTTTTACCAACAAAATGCTAAATATTACATCTATTCTAAAACGTAAGTACAGTTAGCCAATAAAATGCACCTGCATATGAGCGAATTATGCTAAAAGCACTTTAAGCCAATCAATGAATAAACCAATAAATGTAAATAAATAAATAAACCAAACAATAAATGTTGTATAAACAGGAGCATAATCATATATCTCAGATTATAATAAATGATTTCAGTTAATTATCCATTTATTAAATATAAAAAGTACATGAAATGTGCAAAACAAATACTGCTTTACAGAAAACATGCATTTGAAGAATGTAATTGAAAATAACTATTATAATAACTCTAGAAATATAGACCAGTTACCATTGAGTGAATAACAGAAAGTAAATATAACAAAACATTACCAGATAACACAAAAATATAGAATTTAATGAGCTGTAATGCTGAAAATCAAGCAGCAATCAAACATGAAGATATTAAATTAGCTTCATCAGTTAATATCGAGCAGATTTGCTCCAGCGATGTAAAATTCCAAAAAACGCTGTTTCAGTGATCACCTCCGTAAAACTTGTGGTAGAGTTGTAGATTGAATTTTCAGCATTGTTTTCTTCAGTGTCTGAATTTTCCATAAATAAACTGCATAATGTAACTCTTCATCATTTGATTTCTCAACCGTATCTTCAATGATGTTTTCATTTCCATATAAACAATGCTCAGGTATAAATTCATCTTCAATGTTTAAATTTTCTTCTTTTCTAGAACTATTTCTGTTTTTTTTCATAAAACGAAACGCATTCCACCTTATCAAAGAGTTCACTTCTAATTTCTGCAGATCACGGATTTCATTTAAAATGCATCCCATTTTTGTTTTCATCTTCACGTTGTTCTTTATCATCTGCTCTCCATCTGGTGGTAAAAACAATGCAAAACTCAAATTAGCATTCTCAATTACATCAATTATTTTACTGGCACAGGTTAACCACTTTTGTTTATTTGATACTATTAGCAGTAGAGACTTTTCACTTCCACAGTTATCTGCAGCTATATTTTTATTGTTGAATTTTAAAGTGACGTGAGCCATAGTCTCAACAAAATGTAAAGCAATGCCATCCAATTCTGTGATCTTTCTAAGCGTTTCAAGAGAAATTGTTTTCAGCATCCATTCAGTTCTACTAAAGTTTCGTATGAATTCATAACGCGCTTCCAAAGCAGAAAATACATGTTGATTTGAAGTATTCTTAAGCATTTCACAGCTGATATCTTTCTTCATAACTGTTTTTTCACAAATAGCTAATTCATAATTATTAAATTCATCAGTTTCTTTTTCTTGATCAGAACACACTATCAATCGAAAATGAATATTTCTTTTCTTTTCCAAAATATCATGATTCTCAGGCATATTTCCACTAAGTAAAAATTCTTTGCAGTAATATAAACTATCCAAAGCGCTTTTGATGACATGTTGCATTTTAGTCAAATCTTCTGATGAGGACATATTTCCTAATAGTTGTTCATTTAAGTTGACAGGATAATGGAAAAACCAGTTCGCTGCTTGCAAATTATGTTCTTCTATCTGATTGAAAGGGTAGATTTCAAGTTTAGAAAAGTTAGCCCTAAATTCCATATTAATATGTATTAATTTATCTGCTGCATCCACTGCATCTTTAGTATATCCAAAAATTAGAATTCCTCGGAAATTTAAG
The DNA here is from genome assembly GCA_001447755.1 of Trichinella papuae. NCBI lineage: Eukaryota > Metazoa > Nematoda > Enoplea > Trichinellida > Trichinellidae > Trichinella > Trichinella papuae. The sequence goes on from JYDO01000004.1 coordinate 117,873, forward strand.
TCACTCACAACTGGTTTCAGAATAATCTTACAAGTCGTTAGATGTTCTAGTATCTTCAGTAGCATACCTTTAATGCCAATCAGAATTCCACATGATGACTTTTCAACAACAATTTCTCTGTAGAATACTGGTTGGGTAACTGTTTCAGCTTCTTCAAATACGTTTGTTGGAAATATCTCAGGCAACTGATTTCCAAATGCACTATCATCATTACCTAGCTCACGATATGAATTGAATTTTTCAATTTGAGATGTTGCATAATTTGTCTTCTCAGTTAAGAATACAACAAAAGGATCTCGGCATTTTGTACTGATTGTAGTTGTTCTGGTGGAAAGTTCTAATCCTTTTTGTCCACTATCATTCAGCATAAGCAATATGTTGTCCACATTATATCCCTTACAGTAGTAGTGCTTTTTCAAGAAGGTTTTTATTTTTTTATCTAAAGTAGGACTGAATATGGTTATTTTCTTCTCCAGCAAAGCATAGATAAAAGTGTTAAGCATGTCCATAGTCATTTTTGATGAAACATCCATCCTATTAGCATTATTATTCATAATTTTTATTACATTCTGAAATGTCTTTTCTTCTTCTCGACTTAGAAAAGGTTCATGCTGGCGGAAATACAAACTTTCAATAAATTTGATAGCATTACTCCAATTAATGATCTTCATATTTTGTCCATCATTACTTAAAAATTTAGTATATTTCTTTTCAACAATGCTCAACTCTTCCTTCATTGGCATATTTTCTTTATCAGGAATTGCAGAAGAATGATTTGTTAGGCAGCATGAAGTTTCATAAACAATTTTATATTCGTTAAATATCTCTGGAATCTTTTCCATAACTTTATTTTGGATAGTTTGTGGTAGATTTCCATTCTTTTCCTTACTGATGCTTTTGATATCATTGTTCACAAAATTCTTTTCACCAAAAATTTCCAACTTATTCAAATCAAAATTTTGATTATTCTCATGAATATTCCATTTGTTTTCACAGAGCTCCAATAATTCATTCAACAGTTGTTTAACACTATTATCAGTAGTGTTATTCTTTAACATTGAATTAAAAACACTGAATGCCTCATATAAGCTTTCTATTCGTTCCCTGGAGACAATTTCTAATCGCTTACCATGAACTTTTAAAAAAGATAGAATTTGCAGCAACTTCATTTGAATGTTTTCAGGAATGCGTCCTCGCTTAGTTTCCATGATGATAGAGTCTATCTTCTCAAAAATTTCATCACCCAGAGGATCCATTGCAAAAATGCAAGAAAAGGCTGTAGTAAAACTGCAGTTATGAAATCTGAAAGAGCAATGTTATTTTAATTATGAAATTATTTAGTTACATTAAACAAATCTATATTTAATAAATTATAAACAAACCTGAGAAGTAAAGGCAAAATTTATTAAAATCAATGTAACCAACAACAGATGACAACCGCTTACCGATGAAATGGACTTGTAATGTTTTAAATAGCCAACAAGAAGTAAAGAAAATAAAGCTGCGCCAACAATTGTATCACACAATGAAGTGAATGTAAAACACTTTCTGACTGTAAACGCTAATATTACTTTAAACGTAAATAAAAAATAGGTACAAATTTAAAATTCAGTTATACTGTATGTATATGCTATTGCAGTTCTTAAATATTATTGCAAATATATTTAAATTTTATAATTTAAAAAAATGCCTTTTAATGCATTGCTGAAAATTTAAGCGCATAAAATAAAAATTACATATATTATTATTTCTAAATAATTAACTGAAAAGTTTCAAAAAATTAGATGTTAACGGCTTACTGAGCATTTCACCTGATTTGCCCTGATATTTCATTACTTGATTGGTCAGTTTATGCTGAAACAGATGTTTAATTAATAGTCCTCAATTTTTAATTTTTTTATTTTGTTCTTCTGTTTTCAATGATCTGCAGATTAACAGATATATTGATGAATTTTATAATTTTTGAATTTTTACTGTGCTCATCATTTGCTCATCAATTGGCATTACTTTGCATTGTTGCATTGATTGCTTTTACAGTACGCTTTTACAGTAAAATCGCTTATTACTAACCGGATCATTGCGTAAACAAAAGCATGCTTTGGCTTCTCATCTTTATAATCAGAACGCCACAGTTGCGTAGAACCAGCATGATTTTGGCCTTATAAGTGTAACTGTGAAAATAACAAGGAAAGTATCATCTCATTGTGTCCATGCATGGAGGATGTTGTGATGATGATTAAATTTCTTGACGCTTTGTTGTTTTACAATATTATGCAATAGATAGAAAGTCTTTGCTCTGCCAGATAACGGATGCTTCAAATATAATTACTTCAAGAAAGAAGCGGCCTAAGGTTAATCACTAATGTTGGAAAGCAGCGTTTGAAGGAGGCTATAGTGAAAAATAAAAATAAATTATCATATTCATTACCACACAGTTGCAGTATATTGTAATAATTTAGTAGATGACTTGAGCCAATTTTTTAGAAAGAGGTTTTGTTAAAATTTCTTGTGACACTTAATACATTTAATACATAAGCTAGATTTAATTATACTCACCTTTTTCATGAATAAAATTGCAGCGCCGTTTGATTAAATAAGCGCTGCGCTTTGTAACAGCTTAATGTACAATTTTTTGGCTTTTAGCTGTTAAGAAAAGAAATTTACACAATATAAATGAAAATAAGAAATCTTAAAATAAGAAAAAATTATGTATGAAATGTTTAACAGTTAGTAACAAACAAAACATTAATTTCCCCCTTTTAACCAAATAGCCAAATAATATTTTAACCAATGTCTGCCACTCTAAAAACTATGACATTATGTTGAATGGAAAAAAAATAGAAGTCCTTAAGTACCTGAATATTCAACGCTCATGGCAAATTTTGGCAGCTGCAATGAAACAATTCTTTGTTTTAAAAAGACAGTAGTTCGAGGTTTCACTGTCCCATAAAATAGAGGCTAAAATACGGCTTATCTAAATTTAAATAGTAAAATTACTGCTTGCTTTGCGTTTGGATGTGTACTGCTGTTTACTAGAACTGCGTGTCCCATTGACAAGACAAAACACCGATCTCTAATAAGAATGAGAGACCAGAACTGACTTGCAGTAGGCAGAATCAAAGAAAATGATACTGTCAGCCGCATTACAGTTGATAATATTTTTTCAAAAATGTCCTCTTCTAAATTATTTATTTTAACTAATTATTAAGTGTCATATATTTTGAAATGCCGATTAAAATTCATCATTAAAATCTGAAGCTGCAACTACTAGGAATGACCTAGGACCTAGGTAATCAAAAATTCAGAAGTAGTTAACAGCTTTTAAAAAATCAATAAAATTTGATTACATGCTTATTATGAGAATTCTTTTTCTTTCCTTCCTGTTAACTGTTAAAGAAAAATTCAGCTAATAATTATCGATTAATTAAAAATTTGATCAAATTAATGCTGAAGTATTATTACTCTACTAAATTTTTAATTTTAGTCGTGCAAAATGCTAATTTTCAGTTTGAATTTTTATTACAGTACCATCTGAGGTCAGATTTAACAAATTTAATAAATGCATTGAAAAATAATGAAATAAAATAATTTATTTGCTTTATCTTTTTTTACGTGGGTAAAATAAGTTTAAATTATGATAAATAATTTAGTGATACTAGAACAAATTACTGATTTTTGAAAATTCATGCACTCATTTTTGAGAAGATAGCATGTTAAGAATTGAAAACTTCTAAAGACTCAATTCACAAAAAAGTTAAAATAATAAGTATTTCTATAGAATTGTGTCCTGATAGATAAAACTGATTTCATCATTTGTAAATTTAGTTTTTAAAAATTACAATAAGATCGAAAAGACATTTAAAAAAATAGGGAAAAGATTTTAAAATGTGGCAATGAAAAAAGATGAGCTCTTAATTTAACATTTTTTTCTTCAGAAGACAATTAACTAAAAATAAATTTATCGTTCATTATATTAATGCTTATAAAAATGTCAAACGTTATATTATAATTTTAATGGATATATTTGAATTTTAGTCTTTTTACAACATTGGGAAGCATAACTGAGACGCATATATATTTCAAGCAGTGTAAGTCAAATTTAAACATGACTAGCTTAAAAAACTACTGTAATTCTGTCATATCACTTAGGCACATTTATTGCAGTGTTCTAGTGGCGTGGCACAAGCTGAATTTTAAAGTTTGAACACTCGTTTTGATAGGTAATTTGTTTTAGATACTTCTAGCACTCTATACAGTTCTATTACTTTGGTTAACTTTCATTTTCAATATTTTTTTGTCAAAATTTATAATATATTTTAATTTAATTATTAAATTCTTTCAATATTATTATATTTTTAAGGTATACGTTTGTAATGAGTGATTTCTTTACAAATAAAATTCAGTAATTTGGTGAAGTTTGAACTGATGAATTCAGTTTGTAAAGCATTTTTCTAAAATACTGTATTTTACTTGTTTTACAAGAGTGGTGATATAGAAAAATTGGTATATGCATGTAATGAGTGATTTATTTATGAACGAAATTTAGTAATTCGGTGAAGTTGGAAATGATGAATTCAGTTCATAAAGTATGTTTTCAAAATACTGTATTTTACTTGTTTTACAGAGGTGGTGATATAAATTATCGGCAAATACCCTATTTTATTATTGAATTTGACTGCTTGAGATATTAGGTAAAGTATTTTATTCACTGCTTTATAATACAATAATGTTAATGATTTTTATAAAATGTTTCTTTATTTTACTTTAGGTTGACTCTTTTATGAATAAACAGTGTAGCATCAATGACATGGGTGGTAATTTTAACTTTTTTTGTCTAAATGTTGAACTGACAAGATTGTTTTTCAGTCGATCAGGGTGAAAGTTTAAAAGAAGTTTATCATGGTAAGCAATATTTCAACAAATTAAATGAAATATATTTTACAAAAGAAATATAGCTTATTATTTATTTATTTATTTAAGTTGTGCAACGTTTTAACTGTGGTTATATTCGATGGTTGAATGAAGATGAAGAAAGTAGCTCGATTTACCTAAAACAGAGCACCGTAGGCGGAAGAAAATTCTACTATGAGGAAATTTTACCGGAAATGATCCAATGTTTTCTTGTGAATGAAGATTTAAGCACAGAAACAGCTTTAAAAAGCATAGTAGAGACAGCAGAAGATTGTAATGTACTTTTGCTTGAAGTTGTTTCTTTCTTAAATAATTCATTTCAATAATTCTTCTTAACCTTATCCCTCTTTAGTGTTGGGTTGAAATGATTACAGATGCTAAAGCGTCAGAAAAGGAAAAGTTTAAAGTTGTTGTAGGTTTAAGAAATGAAGGATATTTTTGGGGCACTAGCAACACAGTAGGTGAAGCCAGGAAGCAAGCTGAAACGGTACTTTTGAAGTATTGCAAATTACCCAAACCACCTCAAACAGTTGCTTCTAAAAAAGTTTCTGCTTCTTTAAAGGAATTGAAAATTTTAAGTATGTTTAAGGTGTAAACATTTCCAAATGTACACATTCCTTTACATTAAAATGTGCTGTTTTAGCGTTTAATGATGGCAAAGAATTTTTGGAATATCTTTGCAAAAAAAGCTGCATACCAATTGATTTAAATGCTACAAAAGATGAAAAAAATGTGTTCAGCGTAAAGCTTAGAATTGGTTGTGATTACGAACGAATGATAAGAAAACGTGATAAGAATATAGCCATAAAAATGATATGTAAGCAGGCTCTCGGTGAAACTGACGCGTGGTTGCCTTCTATCCGCTGGTATAGCATTTTCAAAAAACAGTCTTCAACAGATAGATCACCAAATGCAGAGATGGAGTTTGCTGGCCCTGAGATGATCTGCGATTTGCAAACACAGTCAGCAATAGACTTTTTAAAAACATTAGCGTCCAAGTATGGTTTCAAAATCACGTTCTTGGTAGGTTAAACTCAGATTCTCAAATTCTGAATTTCTTTATTAAAATTATATTTGAATTTGACTTGTTTTTTGTTGTTTTAACAGGAACAACCGGGAAACAGCAAAGTGTTTCTCACGCGTTGTATATTGGAATACGAAAATTTCGTTGTGATGACCGAATCTTTGGGAAAATCAAAGAAAGCATCCAAAATCCAAACCTCTCAATTTATGTTAGAGTTGTTGTGGCGATCCAATCTGTTTCCTAAAATTAAGGAAGATATTAAAGAAATGTATCTTCAATAAAATAATTAAATCTAACTTTAGCATGATACTTTGAAAATTTATAAAGTGATTGAAGCATACTTATATTATTTGTGTGTTATGTGTTATTTTATATTTCGCGTTTAATAATAATAATAATTAATATTTGAAAACAAGGAACCGACGAGAGTGGAATTCAATTTTATGTATATAATAAATATTAATAATTAATAATTACGCAAATAAATAAATATTTCGTGAAAACAGCTTAATACTATAGCATTATTTATGAACATTGTACACAAACATTATTTATAAACAACAGCTATTTGCTAAGGAACTGAAAATGTCATAAACATACCTTTCACAGGCTTCTTTGATAAACTGTTAGAGTAATCTTAAACAAAAATGCTTTCCTGTGTTTCAAACATTTTTATAGCATACACTTTCATGTAACTAAAAAATTTTTTTGAGTAATAATTTAATTTGAGATAAACTGATTAATATAGATTAATCATGAATATAAATTTACAAACAAAATTATTTTGTAACGTTTATCGTTGCTACAGTTAATTTCCATTTTTTAGTAATGCGTTATAATAAATCATGATATAACAACCAAAATTTACATTCAGAATTGATATCACAATGACGGTTTGACGGCTTCAGTTTGACGTAATATCGTGACAATCGCAAATATAACAGCTGTTTTGTAGTCAGTATTAACCAAGAAAAAAAAAACAAATTTTCTAGTTCAACAAGAAGATGACTGGCATATTACATTCAAAATGCATTTTTAGCTTAGCTTCACACCAGCTTTTTTGCTTCAAAAAAACGTTTCAAATGCCTCATTTGCCAAATACCAGTAAGAAGAAGAATAATCGTTTGAAGAATTGCCCACCACAGAACACGCTGGTTCGTTGACTCACTCAACTGTCGAAATATTTCTTCACGATACTAAAAAATAACATCAAACTTTAAAATGACAATTAATTAATTAGTTCATTTATTCATTCATTATAGTTCAGCAAATTGCAATTCTAACATTATTTACTACAGTTTACATTAACTACATAACAATTTACCAACATTATTATTACATATAACAAATTAGAAAACATTATTTATCAAACAGAAAATATTCATTAATTTTTATTCAAACTCTAAGCCATTTTCTAATTAAAGGTACAAATTCCAAATTTTCTGGTCAATGTGAAAAACAACAAACATTCCACTAATATTACATAAATATTAATAAATATACAAACAAAAAATCAAAAAATTGATAACTCACTAATAACTATATGAATATTAAATAGACAAGCAGCATAAATTCTGCAGTTACAAATGCAAATGCATTTGCTTAACTGGAGCAATTATTAGTGACGAATTATTAAAATTGCACACAAGACATTACCCTTTGATAACTTTGTTCTTTGGACATTTGTTCAACCTGATCAAGTAGTTGTCTTATTCGAATCTGTAGATCGTTAAGGCGTTCTTTTGTCGCAATTTCCACATAATTCTGAGCATGATCACCTACTTGAATGTTAAAATCAACGCGCTAAAATCAGAGAAAATTTTAATACCTATAAATTAATAATATAAATAATTTATAATCTTACCAATGTCATACCGGAAGTCCATCTTGTCGAATTTGAAAACAAGCAAATAACATGCTCTCCTGGCGTACTACTAGTGAACGTAAATTTGCCTTCAGTTGAATATAATTTTGACAGAACTATGTGACCCGAAGGATCAGACACTTCCACATGCATTCCTATATTTGGATGCATGTAATAGGATTTTGCCTGTGGATCAAAGACCGACACTTTATAATTACCTTAATATAAGTTTATTTATAAAAAAGGAAAAAACTGTGCAAAAGGAAGATTTCTTATACCAATAACCATAGTCTGATCAGGAATTTCTTCAACGAAGCATTTACGCTCCGTTTCACCAATTAAAAAATATATGGCAACGGATTCATTAATTAAAATGAAATACGCAATATAACGTATATACCACATGATAAATTTAAAAATATTAAATGTAAACGTTGCATTAAAAGATACTGTACATTTGCTACAAAATTAAGATAGGTAGGTATTAATTAACTCTTGCAAAAATTTGTAAACTTTATGTAGAGATTAAAACACAATTATAATTTTAAAAATATAGTATTAATAAAATACATTGTATTATAGCTTAAATAAAATATTTAAATAAACCTAAATTTTTTAAACATCAATAAAGTAGACAAAATCGTTTGAGAATTTATTATTAAATGTGCATAAATTATCAACGTTACACAAATTGAAAAGTAACGCTTCAGTACTTGATTCAACTTTTTATATTTTGCGTGTTTATTGATAACCATCAAAACCAGTGTAACTCACGTCACTGTAAATGTACTAATCTGAAACAGCGTAATAATATCAGAACTTCAACACAACTTTAAAGCATAACATAAACAGCATAACAACTAAGAATCAAATCGGATTTTACAAAACCCTTCAAAAACCTCTTTCTCAACATCATAATAAATAAACGTACAATCGAAAATGGACAATTTGATGTAACTATAATGGATGTGCTAAGAATATGTGTAAATAAAATAATGTTTTTTTTACATTTCTAATCGTAAACTTATTGATATGTATTTTTAAATATAATGCAACAAATTACAATAACAAGAACCTGGAAATAATTCATACGTATTAAAATCATCGGATTGTTTGCAGCTCTTTGATCACAATAGCTTGTTCCAAAGTCGAAGAATTCAATGATTCCGAAGTTTCTATTACAACGCTTTTCACCTGAAATATTCGAACAAAAATACATAAACGAATAAAAATAAACAAGCAAAGCACAATATACATACAATGTTAGTAAAAAACTCCACCTCTGCAGACTTTTCTTGATACCTGGCAAAATTGTCCAAATTTTCTTGAAGTTTTAACGACAATGTGACATAGCTTTGACGTACAATAGCCAAAATTTGTTCCTTTGACAAAACGTTACATCCGGCTGCATCCAATTTCGGTAAGAAATGGCTCAAAATGGCTCTGAGAAAAACAAAAATTATAATAACGCAAACTCTCAGATAATAGGCGCATACTTAACATTAACACAACCATTCAGCAACTTTTTAGCAGATTCACTGTAGGGGCTATCTTTTTCTGCATATTCTTGAGCTGTAAACAAGCAATCAGTGAAAAAGCTTAAGATTTGATCAGTTCAAAATTAATTCATCTTTCAGCTCACGCAAAATGCACATCGCTTGCAATGTAGAATTGTTGCGCAACAATTCATAATACAGTTCGTCATAGATTTCCGTTTGCGGTAGGAAAGTATCGCCAAACGTAATAAATACATTCAATATCACCAACACCTGCTCACAATCACCATCATAAGAATATTAAATTTTAAAAAAGAAAAAAAAACAGACTTGACTGCATAATTCAAAAACATCGCCCTCAGCTATCAACATTTGACTGTTGTTCACCACATAGCGTAACAATGTAAATAAAACTGAAACCAAACAAGTGTTTTAAAAAATCTAAAAATATGTATAAATTTTGTCAACCATTCCATAAAGTCGACCATTGAAATTCTAGACGAACTTTGCATCGCTTGTTGAAGCATAATATCCGATGAATTATACCTAACACTTGCCTGTGTAATAATGATATTAGTAAGAAATTCCATTTTTCATGAATCAGTAAACTGTCACTTACGAATAAAGATCAAATGGAAAAGCTTTCATCAAATGACTGACAATAAACTCAACGCACAGACTCAAAACACTACAAGCAAGTGGTCTCGCTTGCATGTGGTTCGTCCATTCCGCTTTACGATGAAGCATCGGCTTAAAAGTGATGATAAAACAAAATTAAAAAAAATTATTATATTACCCTTGAAAACAATGGCACTTTAAAAGATAAACTCAAATCCTGCATCAACATATTAGCATATTGATCCTTAAAGAAAAATGACATAAAGTAAATGAATGAATTATATGTATATGTATAAAACCAAATTTTTTCACTTCAGTGATACAAGTAAGTATTATGAAACACAGACGAGTTGCATTTCTGTGCTTTTCTTCTGAAAAGAGATAAAAATATTAATAATGAGCAAAGCGTTTAAATATACTGCTTTAATACCTTTTAAAGTAGAAATAACACATGAACAGTAGGATAAAAACGTTGCGAATAAATTAGAGCTGCATTCCATTGCCTTATCGTCTAGTGAAAAAGCTACATCAGTTGAATGCATTTCTACCTCTTCACATTGAGCAGGAACCTAATTGTTAAAAAATCGAAATTTAAATTTTTTGTGACTTGTTCGGCAATCTTTTATTATTACCGTAGTCAATGCAGTGATAAAGTTTCGATTCAAATGCACTGCTTCGTAAAGGGCTAACAAAACTGAATGATCAATTCTATAAGTGAAAAAAAAACAAATAAATCAGAATTAATATTATCGTACTGAAAAATTGATAATTCATAACTGAATAGATGGCAGTTGTTCTACATCGCTAGAAAACACACTTCCAAAGAATGTCCACAACGAAGGAGTGGAATTTGGCAATGCATTCTCGAAAGGCCGATTTAAACGATGCAGTTCACGCGACAGCACAAAGCTGTACCCCTGCATCATAAATAAAATTTTAAAATTACAATTATTATTTGAATATGAATTACATTCAATGCCAAATCATTGTCCAAAATTGATAATTTAACCATGTACGGATTTTCTCTCTAAAATATTAGTCATTGCTTTCAATAGTATTTTTAAAATAGCAAGATTATGATTATAATTAATTTCAATCAACAAATAAAAATTACCACTGATTTCTGATAGTTGATGAGTAGTGCTAACAGCACAACTGCGGCACGGCCATGAATATTTCCGTCTACACACTTTTCCAGTATCTGAATATGATCACAACGGTAGATTGATTCAAGTCGACAAAATTTTACCAATCATTCAACTATACCGCTTGATAAATATCACAAATAAACTTACAAAAGTTAAAGCTTCAAAAATACAGTTATTCATGAAATATTCCATAAGTGGGTTTTCATTGATATTTTCTGTCACCTCAAATTGATCATCTTTTTAAAAACAAAATCCAACATTCACCCAACTTACCGTAGCCATTGTGAGAAAAAATTCCAAAGTGCATGATTTTAAAACAGGGGAATAGTTGCCGGTTAAAAATGAACATAATCGTGCAATAAGTATCTATAAAAATAAAATTATTTAATTTTTAAATCACTTTTTGATGAAAAATTGAACAAAATTACCTGCATATAAGTTTTATCATTATCAATGCGAAACAATATATCTATCAAATTAAAAGAACAATGCAAAACTTCTTTCTTCTTTGCAACTGCATATATCAAAAAGCCCAATGTCTAAAAGGAGGTATCGATCTTCCTATCAATATATATGAAGAAGCAACAATATTGCTTGGATCAAACATTATTAAAAAATACCAATTGAAATTTCTGACCAAATATAAACGTTTAATTCTGTACTCAAATTAATTGAACAAATTTAACATTAAGAAAATCAAATGAAAAACAAAACAAAATTCATATTAATTGATACAATACAAAAAATAAGTGTAACAAAAAATGTCATACAAAAAGAATATTACTTGTATAGCATTGTAGACGCGAATTCCTTCTTGATGAGTAATTGTTGCGATGCATTTACATACAAAGCAGTTAATAACCTGCTAAAATTGAAATATTTTATTTGGAAACAGGCTTCATCAATTCAATCAAAAGTATACTTTTATCTGTTGCATCTGATCTATCGAGATTTGATCAATAATTAAACAAAGTTGAGACTTATTCGCCCAGAGCAGAAACAATTCTTCCCAAAATTCATCATTGTTATCATCCACTTCTGACTGCAAAATCCAACGATGAAATTTAAAATATTACATTCTTCAAACACCAATACCTTGAAAATCTTGTCGTACATTGATACCACTTTACAAACTAATTCATTAACAGATTTTCGTCTTTCAATTCCACTTTTTCCCATGGCTCGATTTATAATTTATTTAAAAAAAAATTCTACAACAATAACAATAAACACGGTAAAAAATTTCACATGCCTAATTCAATTGCAATTTTCAAGTTCTATTTGTAAAACTTATTTTACAACAATTTATCAACTTGTTTACAAATTTAGAAAAAAATATAATAAACATCAGTTCTGATCTAACATTCAAACAAATTGAGTGAAACTTAATTGAAACTTTCTTATGTACTTGAACTACACTACATACGTTTATAATAAATTTCTTCCTTAAAACGAATCGTACATATTTTTTCTCATATAATATCAAAAAATTTAGATCTTATGCATGCTTGTAAAATTAAAAAATAAAAATAAATCCTTCTCGACAAATTTGCAAAACTTGACTTACAGTATAATTATAAAAAAAGTATGTAAAACAACATGAAATGTAAAGAAACTGTCAATTATTGTTAGACTATCGTAAATAAGTGAAAAAACTTCCGCTGCATATTCTGATGAATTAAAAATATAATATGATAAAATAACAATTTAAAAACAATTAATGTTTTTTTTTTGGATAATTACTGTGAAAATTTGCATTAACACGTATCTCATTGAAAACTTGCAAATCATTACATTCTGTAAATGTATTCTAACGGTAATTAGGAAGTGAATTGAAAATTTGGAAAATTTTATTATTAACAGAGATGAAATGTTACAAAATGTGAAATTTTTATTTAGAAATTATTCAAAACTGAAAAACACCTACACGTTGTTGTTGTTGTTGCTGTGATAGATTATTTTACATGAAATGGTGGAAGAACTGTCTAACGAAATTGAAAAACTTTCTGAAGCATTTGGAAATGATGTATGGTATTCAATGAGAGTGTTATTTTATAACAATGTGTAATTTAGATGTCTATTGAAAATGCATGGGCAATGACAACATATGACAATTGCCAACTGCATATGGATGTAAGTTGTTCATTTCAAAATTTGATGATATAAAATGAAAGTTTCAATCACAGATTTTATCATCATGCAATCCAAAATATTTACGTCTTTCCCGTTGTGATGATGAAATTTATAATGCATTTCGTGAGCAATTTCCCGACCTAAAAGTGGATGTTGTAGACGAGCTTGATTTGAAAACTGAAGAAATGAAAGAAGTACACAACTTTTGTAAATAATATTTTGTTGAGTTCATCTGTTTTGCAGAAATGGAGGAATTTTGCTGATCAGTTTAAAGATAAAGTTGCCGATTACAATTTTGGTACATTATTGCGTTCTGACAGTAATGGTGTTTATGACTCAGCCAACACCTTCCTGGGTAAAATTAGATTTTACAGTTTTTTGTATTTATTAATTTATTGTTATTTTCAGTTCCAAAAATTCAATTTTTGGCTATTGAAATTGCGAGAAACAGGGAAAATTGCAATCAAAAATTTAGTTGCAGCTGATATAAGTTATTTGTTTTTTTTAAATGACAGTTTTGAAGTTTGACAGTTTAAATGACAGTGAAAATAAAAATAAAAATACATTATGCATCGTATTTACTTTGTGTATGGTATTTTTTCTTTCGATAATTTTGAAGATCATTTGTTATTCATTAATAAATTTTAAAATATTTTTTGAATTTATTTTGTTTTTTTATATTTTTCAAAATGCATGTCTGTTTTTCGGTAAATGATAAATATATTATTTTTCATAAAATTTGAAAATCACAACAATCATTAATGTGAAAATGCATTTTATTTGATGAGAAATAATTTGTTAAAAATTCTGAAAATTAATTTTCACATTTGTCAATATTGAAAGTTTCTTTGTACATGAATGATGTGTATTTCAAAAAAAGAAAATAAATTTTTTTAATTTTCAAATGCAAATTTTTAACAAAACTTATCAATGAAAAAAAAGAAATTTATTAAAATCTACGTAAAATTTTTTATTGCGCGCATTTATTTTTGATCTTGATAATCAGATAATTTTACAGTAAGAGTTCGTCATTATTAATTTCCTGTTTGTCGCACCTGTGTGTTGTCCGGGCCGGATCGATTTTTGGCATTTGGCGACCGTGTTTCACTAAATGCTCTCAAATTGATTCATAACAACTGCACGGCGGCTCCTTTGCCGCTAATTTCTCGCTTCTGCTCCGCCGAAAGCGTTGAACGTGATCACGTGCGTGTGCGTGATTGGTTTCTTTATTCTTTTTTTAAAATTTCATTCCATTGTGTTTGCAATATGTTTTTTTTTTCTATTACACCATTCAATCTGCATCTTCCCATTTTACTGTGATGTATTTTTTTAATCATAAAATTTTTTTTTTTAATTTCAAAGTTCATCAACCATAATAAAAGGAAAAAAAAACAGCTACAGTTGTTTTTAATTGTTGTCTAACAATTTTGAAGTTGCTTTTGTTGGTGGCTTTGTCTTGTTATTCTTCTTATTGTTATTTTTGATTAGCTTCTTTTGTCCGGAGTTAATAGTAAAAAAAACAAATACATTTTTATTTTTAATTTTCACTTTCTATTATTCATTGTCGTTTGAGTCGACGGAATGTCGCGTCCACTGGACGCTGATGCGATTTATTTTTCCTCAGCGTCGGCGTTTTGTAGCAGGCGTCAGTCAAATTAACGCCACATATTCGAGACGAGATGAGGTTTAATTTTTCGACTTTTCTCGTTGATTTCCTATTGCACACGCCATTCTCCTCAGAGACTCTTCACCTAATCGAATCGAAAAGCGTCGAGCTCGCTTTTCACTTTCTGTTCACTTGTCTATTATTACACATAAGCTTAGTATATACAGATTTATTTATTTATTTATTTATTTATTTATTGCAGATTGCACAGATGACGCAGAATAGTAAAAGATGAAGCGCAATAGCACTGGCACCAATTACAGCGCCAACACTTTCGGTTTTGCTTCTTTGAAGGTAAGCGTCAGGTGATGGGATGAAGAAGCCATCACGGGCAATTTTATTACCAACAGACAACTTTTGGTGTTTTAGTGTTTCTTTTTGTTTTTTTTTTCTTTAATATTTTCCCATTTGCATCGAGTGTGTTGCTTGTTTGCTATATTTTTTTTTTGCGTTAGCGTTATTTTGACGTTTGCAGGCACACACGGAGACGATGAAAAGCATGTCGGTTTGCCATTTGCACGACTGGCAAAGCTTGCAAAGCTGCTGCTCTAGTAGTTCTTCTTTCTCTCGTGGCAGTTTCAGTGAAAAATCGTCCAGACCTGCTTCCACAGATTTGACAGTGATGATTGCTTCTGGTTTGCCGGTTGGTTTTGTTCAATTTTAAATTTTTTCTTTAAAAATTGTATATTTATTTTATTTTATTTGTTCACTCATTTCAGGATGCAGAAATTTTACAATCTTGGTTGGATAGTTTCAATTGTGGTTGTTATGCGGTTCTATTTTTGAAAGCTGGCTACGATGTGCAGACGGTGTCGAAAATGACGCCTGAGGTAAGAGCGATTTTCGATTTTATCCTTTTCCGTTGTCGTCGTTGATTGTTGTCAGCTTTAATATTGGATGAAGGAGGGGAGAGCAGCAGTCCATTTTAGCCATTGTGTAAACACGCCTCGATTAAACTGCATTTAATGTAATAAATAGTCTTTGTGTGCTTGCAAGTGGGGGGAAATTGAAGCCTGTCACACGCGGTATCGAAATCGAAATCGAGACCGACCGATGTTGTCATTTTTCTTCTCTTATCAAATTCAACATTTCATTTATATCTGGTTTTTGAAACTTTTTAATCCGAAAATTGTCATCATCTATAAAATTTTCAATTTCATGTATTTTATTTGAAAATGATCCGATTTTTGTGACAAGAAGAATGTAAAAATTGCAAAGTGCACACACAAACAACAATATAATAGTAAATAATATTTTATCAATCTGCGAATGTTTTGACGTAGATATTTCAACTCTGCTGCTGTTTGTACAAATTGTCAGTGTTTATTTTGTGCACGGAAAAGTGACGTGAATTGACATTTGAAGAGCGTCTCATTTATTAATTTTCACTCTCACCATTTTTTTTTTTGATATCACAACATAATCAAAAGAATATAAAATAATTGATTGTTAAAGTTTTTTGTTCAAAATTTGTAATCTTGCAAATTATGTTTCACAATTTATTGACATATTGCTGCTGCCGATTCAGGAGAGAAAATTATCGAAATTAATCATTGAACAATAATAATCTGTTTTATATATTTATTTATTTGATCGTCTGTATGATGAAAAATTGAAGCAAATTCTCCGTATTGACATTATTACGTTTAAAATTTCCTAATAGCAACTTACAAGTGAGAAATGAATAATACTATTTTTTTCTTTTTGTTGAAAGAAAATTTTCATTCATCATTAATGAAAGTTAGTATTTTTGCACCATTCAACTTCGGACACGTCAGCAATTATATTGTTGTTCAAGTAAACGATGTCAAAGCGTGTGACAGTGATCTTGGCATAGTTTTTTTATTACTATGATTATTATTGCTTGTAATTTTTGACAACTATTGATTTGTTTAATAAAAATGTATACATTAATATAAAATTTATTGGGAAATTCCATGGTTGAATTGGTTGGTCTGTACAAGAAACAACAGTTCATGAATAGAGCTTGTTGTTGATGCTTGAACGATAGATAAATAGTTAGTTGGTTAGGTCATATTTGGTTGGCATTGTGACTAGCTTGTACGGTTTGTAATGGAACAGGGTCAACGATATTGAAAGAAAAATTTCAAGAACGGTAATTGTTTTCCATCAAACGTTGTCTTCTCTATGCTGAAGAAGAAGATTTTCCATTCTTCACTTGGGCATGAATTCATCGTGCCCTTCAAGCACACGCATCTGTTATAAAATGTTGATGAAAAAGCCAAAACGCTCTTGCAAATAAATTGCCAGCTGTGTGTTGTGTGTGAGTGTGCTTGATTTTTGGAATGAAAAAATAAAAGATATATGAACATCTTTTGAAATAGAGCTCTAGTTGTGTTTGATTTTTAAAGGATCAAAGAGAGATAAGAGGATTTTTTTATAATAATAATAATAATTTCAATATTTAGCATAAAAGAGAAAAGATGATGATGAAAAATGATCGACATTGATGTGAAATGATGATAAATTTAATCGCTGCGCTTTTCAGTAGTCAATTATATATGCCCTGAGAGTTTAATGAGCAAGCAGCAATTGTGTCAACGCAGAATTGGTGAAGTATTTCAAAAATTTCGAATTGATGTCAAACGGGCGTGATAAAGGTGTGGGGCAAGTGGGATGTTGTAGAGAGGGGGGGGGTGAGATGTACGGTTGCAGAGAAAAAGGGGGAAGGGGGCTTGAACTGAATTGGAAACAAAGGATGAACCAACAACGAGTATGTGTGTACAATCAGCAGGATCAGGGTAAAATTTAACAAATTCTACGACTACGCATCAGGGGTTTTCAGCTACGGGATAGATGTTCGACGGTCTGAGGACAATTTTCTAACCTTGGACAATATGAAACATCTGCGTGGAAGAAATTTGCATGACTTTGTATGTTTAAAAATAAATAATGTTGGACAGTGTTACTGTTGGTCAGTAGGTTTATTTTTGAAAGCATATGTTGTTGTTGTTGTTGTTGCACAGTGCTTGAGAGAATATGTGAAAGATGAAGCCAGTGTTGGTGTTGTTTTGGTTGTCCTGGATGCCCTGGCAAGAGAAAAGCCCCCCTCTGTTGTCCTTGACAATCCACGCAGCAACCGGTCAAAAGCGTTATGATTCATCACGTTTAGAGGGGCTAGATTTTTGTAATTCTTGTTGCGGAAATTTTCACAAAGGAAAAAAGAAGAGTGAATTTGCATTTTATTTCCCTTTTTCCGTTGTTGGCTCGATTGATTGATTGATTGATTGATCAGTGATAAATGTGTGGTTTTATTGTTGTTTGTTGTTCTGATTCATTTTTTTTATGACAATACTTTTTGTTTTTTTGGTTTTCAATAGACAAGCATAATTTATGCTGCGAGATAACACGGAACAATGCGAGAATGCATTGAAAAGATTATTGACTGTTGGTTACAAAGATGATGTGAAATAATTTTAATTAAAAAAAAATTTTTTTCATAACAACGTCAGTCCAGTGGTTGTGAATTTCCAAGACTAGTGCATTTTATAATAACTGCTTTTGCTTTTTAGTTGATTGTGGTTAAAATTTGAAATATATTAATTATTTCATTTATTGAACAAAAGTTGAACATGACTTTGTCACGTGAAATTTCTTTTTTTTTTTTTTCAAAAATTAATATTGAAATCAAATCAGATGAGAAGTTGAAGTGCATTTAAATGGTATGATGTTGAACAATTTTTTTTTTTTTGAAGATCAGAAAGAAAGATTAGCTTCTTATTGAATACCATCGCAGTTTTTATCATATTCTGGGAAGATAAATTATTTTCAAAAATGAATCGAACAAGTTTTAAATAAAATGAAGCTTTATTTGGATAATCAATTTTGTACAACGTAAAATTTTTTGATAAGAAAAATGTGCAACGCAAACTGTTGAAAAATAGGCTGATTTGAAAAAAAAGCGATTCATAATTCAATTCTATATTGTTTGTGTTGGATGGATATTTATTCAAATTGCTAATTTTAGGACTTGACCGCTATTGGTATCAGCAATCCAGACCATCGCAAAAAAATAATATATGAAGTGCGTCGAATGAACATCACCAACACATGGCCGTGCTATAGAAAGGTAAAGTATATAATTTTATTTGTTGCTAAAAGAGAATGCATGGGAGATGTGTGGGTGTTGTTTTGTTTTAATGTTTCTGTTTCATCAAAATATTTACAGCACTTGTTATATTAAATGTGAAAATGTTCACACGATAATTTATTTCATCTCTCTCCTTTTTAAAATTGCAATAATTTATTTCCTGCGACAAGTTTCATTTATCATCATCATCTCCAGTTCCACTTGAGAGAACGAAGTTGTTGTTCTCGTTGTTTAGTGATTGATATTGAAAAAATTCCATCATAACCATTTTTGATTATGAAAATTTTCATCGACATTAGTGATGAAAATTTATTTGCGTTTCTTTTTTTTTGTTTCATAAATTCTCAATTGGTTAATAACGACATTTTGTCAAATGATTATTTTGAATGACATGATATTTTGTAAAAAAAAAGAGAGAGAACAAATAAGAAGAAAGAAATATAAGAAACAAATCACAGGCAAAATGTTGGAAGTTCAATTTGAAATTTTCTTTTTTTTGAAAAATATATTTCATATAGGACTTTCCGGTTAGTCAGTGGTTGGATGAGCTTGGATTATTTGATTATAAAGCGGCCTTTGAATCGCAAGGCTGTCACACGGTGGACGACGTGTTCGTACTCAGCTGGGAAGATCTGGAAGATATGGGAGTGGAAAAGCTCGGTCATTTGAAGCGTCTGTTGGCGGCTTGTAAAAAGTTGAAAGATACGAAAAACGGCCGGCGAACCATGTCTTCGGACGAGGTGTGCCGCTATTCAGAATTGTCCAATTGCTGCAACTTGCAAACTGGCCGAGGAGGAGGAGGAGGAACAGTGTTGCAACCAAGTGCAACCGATATCCGGCCGTATTTTTGTGTTGGTGGTAGTGGTGCCGCTGCCGTCGGGGTTGGTGGTGGATGTGGTGTCAACGGAGGCCCTCAGTTGCAGACATTCCAGTCGTCGCCAAGGAAAGTGCCAACAACGTCTGGCGTTAGTCGGCTGTCGATTTTCCAACGCATGCAAGCCAACAACGGTGGTGCTTGTTCAACAACGGCTCAACAACATTTGACTGGCAAAGCGCGGGCAATTGTTCATCCGGTGCCATCGTCGGTGGCGAAGCCGATTGGCAAGATCTACGGCTCGCCGAGGATGGGCGAAGATTTGAAGAAGCGCAGCGAGCCGGACCTGAGGCGTGGTCGCTTTCACAACGTCGGCAGTGTGACCAAGCTGTCGTTGGCCAAGTGCGATTACAGCGGCGCGTCGGATTCGTGCCCAACCTCTCCTCCGGCCAGCGCCCGTTCCTGGGATCACGGTGCCTCTGCCTGCACCGGCGGCGGTGTCAGGAGGTCAGTGTTCCGCCTCAGTGCACACTTGGACGAAATTGCCGAAAGAAACGGCGGCTGTGTGGCGCCGTCGGCGCCTGCACCGGCACCGGCGCCACAGTTTCCGGTCGACGAACTGTTGCCACCGCCCACACCGCCCAGCCTGCGCTGCGAAGCATCCATACAGCAGTTGCGCAGCATTCGACGAAATCCACCAACTCAGACGAACATTCTTAGCGATTGCAGTGAAATTCTGTCTCGTTCCGACTGCTTTTCCTCGCCACTGGGTTCCACCACCACCAACAGCTCCGGCAGTTGTTCGTTTCTAGGTAAAATGCCCGAAAAACAACCTTCTCTCACAATTTGCATTATTTTGGTATAATTTGTGTTTTTTGTACAGTCGACAGAAGCATTTGCTCAGAAGATGAAATTCAGGCAGACCGAAAAGCGAACACTGTTGGTCAATTTCAATTTCGTAAATCTGAAAATGACTTGCATCGTCATTTTGACACTACAGTCAATACTGATGAGTAGGTTTAATTTTTTTTTACTTATTTTTAAATTTTTCATGAAAACTTCAATATTAAAAAAAAAAAATTCTGATCAAATTGATTTCACTTTACATTATGATTAATGTGAATATTTTTTTTTCTTTTTGGTTAATCAAGGCCAGGTGGATCGTTAGATCACATTGGTAGTATGCTTCAAAATCTCACTGAAGAATTGGATGCCCTTTTACACGAGCCAGAAGCGGTGGTAGGTTTTTTTCTTTCTTTTTTAAAGAAAAAAGACTGAACAAAGTGCATTTTTAGAAAATTAAATGAAAAATTGCAGTGTTTTCTCGAATGAAAAATGGCTTCTGTATTGTATGTTCAACAAACTTCTTTACCATCGAAGGAAGTAAGAAGATGTGAAGGTTTATCGAATTTGGAAAGACCAAAAAACTGTTGAAACGGTTAATTTAAAGTTATCATCAGTTTTTCCTACCAACCAGCATTCGTTTTTCTTTCTGTTTGTTAAATTTCAGAAATAAATAACTTCACCATGGTCGTCTCACTTTATGTGTGTATAAAAAGCATTTTAATTTTCATTATTGGCCCTGTTTTTGAACTCTGCACACACTTGTTGTACAAATTGAAAAAAAAAACTTAAGCATCGATGAACTAACTAGCAAACAGTTGAAAAGCAAAAATAAGATATGGTGTAACAATAAATATATTATAAATGAATAATAAGGTGCTTTTGAGAGTATATATAATATGCAACATGTATTTTTGAATGTATGTATGTATATTATATGTACTACTAACTGCCTTTTCGACAGAATTGTGCAAATGAAAAAATGTAGCCATATAGGAGGAATAAACATCACACGTGGGTATGTGTGTGTGTGTGTGTGTACAGAGAAAGAGGTGAAAAAAACACGTGACAAGGCTTGGGCTATTGTGGGTAAAGAAAACTAGGTTCAAACCAGAGGAGGAGGATAAAAGAACCTGAATAAAAGATACACGATTTGAAGGAACCGTGTGCGATGAGTGAAGAGAGTAAGATTTTTGATGAGGAAGTTTAATTTTCTTTCTTGTTACAAAAAACTGTTTCTCTCTCAACGCAGAAGAAGCAGTGAACTCAAACTGTTGCGCCGCCTTCAGCACCATTCTTGATCAACGTCAACAATATCTGATCGGACAGCTCAATACAATTTTTCTCACAACGCGCCAGTGAAGTCAGCGGTTCAAATGATAACTGTTCCAATGGTGACATACCATCCGACTGGGTCACATTGACCAATTTGCTGACCACTTCCGAGTTCATATTTTCGCATAAAAACTATAAATAGATAAAATTAATTCATATATATATATATATATATATATAGATAACATAACATAACAGAGCAAGCAAAGTTCCAAATTTTAACATTACATGGAAAAAACCAAACTTACTTTTAATCCATTCATAAAAGTGTTTTTTTTTATTCTAGTATCAAAAACAAATTACACAACAACCTAACATTTAATTGTGTTCCACTTGAAACAACATGTGATAAATGAAACGAAACAAAACCCCTCTCACCTCAAGTAAATCGGCATCCAACTTCTCAACACAATAATGAATTATGGTCTTTCCATTCATATCCTGAAAAAATGAAAGCATTGATGATGTTCAAAATAAAAAAAAGTTACTATTATTATTATTAAAAACCAGCTAGCTAGCTAACTGTAATCGCTGTTTTTACTTGGCAAAACGGATCTGCATTGTGCTGCAGCAAGAAGCGAATAATGCGACGATTCTGTACTGTTGTCTGGCTTTGATCATCAAGAATTGAACCGTCTGTTTTCACAGCAATCAAAAGTGGCGTCAATCCTAAAAAATAAAAATTAAATTATATACAGACAAACAAAATTAGTCTCTACAAATTCATAATACTATAAATTAAAGCAACAAATAAAATATTTAAAAAAAATATATAAATTTACCAGAATTGTTCTTGATATTCAGATCAATTTTATCAGACGATGCGAGCACTTCGACCATTTCTGACATGCCATGTGCGACTGCGTAATGAAGCGGCGTGCCGCCATCACTGTTGTTGGCAATCACGTTCACATCCGCACCGCAGTCGACAAAGTATGCAGCAACCATTGTAAGCTGTTTCTGTACGGCCAAGTAAAGAGGAGTCTAAATTCAAAGGTAGATCATCATCATCATCATCATCATCATCATAAATAAACTGAAAAGCAAAAGCAAATTTCTTTTTTCTTCTACTTACTTCGTTCGAAGCATTTGGAAGATCAAATGGTGCAGGCAAAATTGGATCTTTCGTCTTCATCATCACTTCTGTCAATGCATAAATTCGAGCCAAGTTTTGATTCCAAACTGCGATGTGCAAATAGCTAATTAAGGGAAAATAAAATTCTTTTAAGTAAAACATGGCACAATTAGATAGATGATAGCTTGAAAGAGGTACCTGTCTCCGTCAACATCACGTTGGTAAAGTTTTCCCGGTGAGGTCATTTCGTATTTCAATGCCCAGGCCCAAGCTTTATCGAGCTCAGTTTCAGTGATCAGCTCTCGGAGACGATGTCTCGGTCCGCCGACAGAATTAGCATCTCTGGCACTCTCAGGTGTAGAAGTGGAGCACCAGTCAACGATTCCAGATGAAGCTGGACTTGGTCGATGCTGTAAATTCTGTTGCAGATGCTGCTGTGGTTGCTGCTCGTCCACAGCGCTGCGCTGCCTCTGCCTGACAATTATCGCTGCCCCTGGGCTGTCCACTGAATCTGGAGAGCTGCTCAGGCCAACCGTGTTGGAGGTGCCGGGCGAGAGTTCGTAATCGATGGTAAACTTGGGTGTGGGTTCGTTCGACGGTAGCCAATCCTTGGAACCGTTTCCTGATTGCTGACTTTGACTTTGACTCTGATACTGCCTCGAGTATTTCAATATAAAATCACTCAAACCTTCAGGCAACTGTTTCTCCTCGTCGACCGGCGGTGTACGCTTGATAGTCTCTTCAATACAGTAGCCGTCTAAATTGGAACCACAACCGCTACTTTCGGTCGACTGCAACGGACTGTCGCCGTAATCTGAAAAAGGCGATTCATCGACCATTTGGGTCAGCCGAGACGGAAAACCAACCAAATTTTGCGCATTGTAATCAAGCTGTGACTGCTGCTGCCGTTGACCAATATTAATGGAAAGTAAATCCTGCTTGGCAGGGGCCAAAAAAGTCGACGGTTCCAGACAGTATTGATCAATAGCCGGAGGTGGCAACCAACTTTGCTCATATTGGGCAATATGACGTACGCTGTCGTCCACCTGAGGAACGAGGTTGTTGTTGTTGCTGTTGCTTGGACAAGGCGATTTGATGAGGTAGACCAAATCATTTAGATTCTGCTGAGGTGGTTCCTGGATGAATGCATCCTGAGTGTAATCGACCGGCGGTGAATAAGGATAATTGCAGACTTGCGAATACGACTGCCTGGCAACTCGTCGTTCCGCATACGGGTATGGCGTCGTGTACACGTTGCGTTCCATGTGCATTCCAATTGGACCTCTAGCCAACAGTACACATCCATCCGACTCGTCTTCATCGGCACCTGTATCACCAATTTTCGCGATGTTTTTGCCATTTTCAGTAATTTTTTTCCCTTTTAAATGACAAGAATCGCCAACCCTCAAACGAACTGTATCATCAAACTTTACGGCCAACGTGTCGATTATATCGTCCACATCGACCGGTGACGAGGTTGTAGCTGAACCCTCAGACAGAAACATGCCGGCTATTTTCTGATGATATAATCTTCCCTGTTTGAAAAATTGTTTAGGACTTAGACGACATTTTGCCCGTTCCGGCAATGAATGGGATCGTTCCCTGAACTGTTCGCTGACATTTTCTTTTTCAACCGGATTTTTTTCAGTTTGCCCATCCTCTTCCGCATGCTGCTGTTTCTTCAATTCTTTGCTGATTTTCTTTTTATGCTTCTTCACCTCGTCAACATTGTCACAATTTGCCGCCACAGCCGTACTCAAAAACCCGCGTTCTGATTTGCTTTGCATTTGTCCGCTTTGAAATTTTTTATTTTCTTCAATTTTCCCTATTTCTTCAACTTTACTGAGACCTGAACAACAACAACAACAATAACATGTACATACATACAAGCATACATTTATTAATTTATACAAGTGGGCAGCTGTGTGCGAATGTACCTCCATCAATTGCCAATGCTAATACATTAAATTCTAATATTCATAAATTAGTATTAAAAAAAAATGCACACTTCGAATGTGAATATTTTCAAAAAAATCAAGTGAAACGAAATTAAATGAACGAATGAATGAATAAATAAATGAATCTACGTAATGCTATGTATTATGCAGAAAAAGAAGAGCTATAGGAATTTGCGATTAACCGCTATAAATCAATAACACTTTCACGCAAAAAGCAGATGAATAAGTAAAAATAAATTTTAAATATTTCATAAAATTCTTTGCATGAGAAAGCAAAAATGCATATTTTTCCAGCAAAATATTTTTCTGCCTAACTGCGTTAAATGAATTTCAGTAAATATTAAAATCTAATACAATTTAAATATATTTATAAATGAATGGTTTCAGTATCCGTACATGCGTGTAAGCGTGATGAGTTAAACAACAAAAAATAATAAAATTTAATCAATCTACTTATATTCAATCATTCACCATATGTATCATTCATTAATAAAATTTTCAAAAGTGCAGACAGAAAAAATTACTAGTTTCAATTTTTCATTCATAGTGAGTTATTTTCTATAAATAATTGATGCTCTGAATTTAATTTGATGAAATGAAAGTGAAATTAATCCTAGAAAATATAACTGAAATTGAAAACAAGAGACGATGGAGAAAAAAAAGCCAATCTATTCTGCTATTCTCTGCAAAAGCATAATGTTACAACTTCTGGATTAAGCAGCAGAAGCAGCTAAAAAATTTCTGCTTACGATAATCTTTTTTGCTTTACAATACAATTATAACATACTTTATCTTATCTCATCTCATATACGTGTTATCCTTCATGATGTCATTATATTTATGTAAATTTTGTTATACAAATGCAGAAGTTGAGTTGTTCAAATAAAAAATAAATCATATTTTTATTCTATTACTGAAAATTGCAAATATAAAATTCAAGACAATAATAATTTATTACCATTATTATTACATCGAAATAGCTGTATTTATTCAACAATAAAAGTAAGGAAAATGCTATCAAAATACTTATTTCGTTAAGGAAAAAATGGCGTTTACTATTTGAACTGTTCAAATTCTGCTTAATAATTATTAGCAAAACTCTCTTGGCTGTTTAATTTAAAATGATTTAATTTCATGTTAAGTAAAAGAAGAAAATTAACAACAAACCAACAATCAAATATACACACATATATATATACCGACTGATGATTGTCCGAAAAACAACGTCAAGTCATACTTTTGGGTTTTTGGAGAAGGAAAAAGCAAAGAGAAACACAACAGTAAGCTGAAAAACAACAGTAAGCTGATTTTGTTGTAATCTGATTTTTAGGCGTTCACGTTTGTTCCAAAAGCAAGATACAATTGCCTGAAAGATCAGTTGACACAAGACAACTGAAATAAATGCCAAAAGAATATGAATATAAAAAAAATTTCGCTCTGATCAGATGGGTAAAATTATTTATTCATTTATTCACTTGTCCAATATTTTCTAGAATGATAAAGGAAGAAAAAGCGCTTGATGTTCAAATAAACAATAATTTTAAAAAAAATCAAACAAAAATCGTCACCAAGCGGCTTGCAAGCGCAGTCAACGCGAAACCGCTTGAAAGTCGCTAGAAAGAAAAAACTGGTATCGAAATTTCCTTGCTTTTAACGCTTGCCAAAAAACATCAAATATCAAATGCTTTGAAATAAAATTTAAATCCAATTTCATTTAAATATGGTCTGTAATGCATGACAGAAGTGAACTTATTTTAAGACACTTGTTCCACTGATCTGATCTATTTATCTAAAAAAATCTTTTGAGAAAAAAATAAATTAATTAATTTGTAAATATTATTTAAAAGGTAAGCATAAGACATCATCATCATTATCATCATAAAAATTTGATATCAACTATGGATTGTATGTTTGCTTTTTGGAAAATGCTAACTAAATAAAAGTGCTTTTTCCTGCCTAATTGTCCAGTTTACGTAACCAATTGATGTAAATATATACAGTTCAACTTGTTTATTTTTGACCTTATTTTGTTCATATTTTTTCGACAATAAAAAAACTGCACTAAAATAGCAGGCTAAATCAAAAAATATTTATTGTATACAACATAAAAAATAAATAAATAAAAATTCAGTACAAAACTGCTCATTTTTGTATTATATTTAATATTTAAAAAAGGTTTGTCGTCAATTTTATTTTTAATAACTGTACTTTTCAATTCTACCAACAAGCTCATATTGATCTCCTCCTGCTGCTGCCAACAACAACATAACATCCGCTATTCGATCAGCCGCCGCCATTTGTGTCATACCTATACTCCTCTACATACCCAATACTACTACTACTACTACTTTTGCTAGCTTCTGTTTCTGTTGTTAAATGAAAAATATACCTTATTCTTATTTGTTATTTTTAAAATTATAATTATTCTCCAAAAAAATTAACTTGAAAATTGAAATTCACTAAAAAAAAAAAAACAGAAAAATAGTCATGCTTACATATTGCATGTAATGCTTATTTGTTCATATGATGGTGAGAAAAAAACTTACAAAATATCCAAGAATTAAAGAAAAAATATTCACCAAAAAAAATACACAACACAATGAAAAAAAAGTAAGAATTTTTATGTGCTTTTTTTAAAAATAGAATCGCTCACAGAATGAATAATTTTTCACATAACACTTTGATAAGAAAGTTGCATTATTGCAATCATTTGCAAATGGAACAGAGAGAAAAAAAGAAGAAAGCAAGCAGCAAGCAAGCAAGCAAGCTTTCTTTTCTGCATGCTTCTCTGCAAACGATCAACAATTGAAACTTGCATCTGTAGAAGAGTTGTTGTCGATTTGATTATGCAAAGACAAAAAAAAAGCAAAAAACAACAGCCGTATTGATTTCGAAAAAGTTAAACAATGTTAAGCACGCTTCGTTGTCGCTAGTTTGAAAACAAAATCTCATAGCTGTCAAAAAAACAAAATCAATCCGGCTTCATCATAAATTATATATATATATATATATATATATATATATACGCTACTTTGGGCATTCTATTTTTGGCAACTGAAATGCGCGTCATTTATTGTTAAACAGATTACTTGGAAAGGGGATATTCTACATAAGCTGTCACAAGGATTTATAGTTTCAGAACACAATTACAAATTTTAAAATTGAAAGCAAAACCAATGCAATATATTAATACAACATTACCAAATGTTGCAGAGCTTTCAGATAAGAAATGAGAAAAAAAAGAAAATTGAAAATTCAGAAAAGAAATGAATTTTCATTCAAAAACTGATCACAACAACAACAACAACAGCAACAACGCTTTGGTATTACGAAAATTGGCAGCATAGCTGATTCAGACAGACAATTGATACACATCAGGAAATGGTCAGTTTTATGAATCATCAAAAATTAAATTTAATTCATTCATGGAAGTTCAATGATGAAGTTAATACAATTGAACAATTTTTCAGACAATTAAGAAAATATTTTAATAATAAATCTTTGAAATAAACTAATTCTAGAAGTTAGTTGCAGCTCATTGTGTAACAAAAATAAAATACAAGAAAAAAAATTAAAAAATCCACGAAAAAAAAACAGAATAAAGCTTCTATTGTTGTTGTTACATAGCTTGCACAAAATATGTTACTTAAAATAAATCGTCGCTTCCAAGCCAAGTCGTACCTCGCACGTGAAGAAAAATGAAATAGAAGACCAGTCAAAATCAATAAATGAAGCATCAATCCGGTCCAGTTTTGCAAACTGCAAATTCTCATCTGTTGACACTGGCTAATTAATGAAAGCGCTTTCTTCATCAAACAACTGACGTTTTTTTTTCTTCTCCTCTCCCTACCCCTCTCCCCCCCCCTTCCCCCAGCCCCTCTCCCTCCCAACCGCTCCCTTCAACACGCTCTCAAAAGAAGTTTCATCATTGGCCACACCTTCAAAAATTACCAAACAAACAAAAATTATTTCAACTGCTCCTAGTAGAAGTATTCCTTAAATTCTTTTTTTAAATACAAAAGAAAAGAAAAGTCCCTTCCCCCTCATCTTCCGCAATTTTAATCAATGAACGACGACGACGACGACCACTGTTGTGCAATTTTGAAGAGATACTCAGAAATTGGAGACACAAAGCTGATGACAATTTGAAAAAGTGTGCTTTTTCCAAATCGCCACCCATCACTGCGCTGCTGCTGTTCGATCAATTTCGTTTTGTTCGCCGCGTCGTGCCAGGCTGTGTGAGCAGTTTTCAAAAAGTGCGATTTATTTCCTCCAATCAAAAGCAGCTAGCTCACTTTCAACAAAATACACCGTAAGTGAAAAAACCCCTCGTCAAAAAAAAAACAAAACAATAAGCTGCAGAATATATTAAACAAGAAAAATCAACACAGTTAAACAATGATGATCACGTGTGCTAGCAACAGTTTTTGCCATTTGCTTTTTGAAATTAGCAAAAAATTAAAAAAAAATTATAATAAATTTCTAAACTTTTTCGTAAAATAATTGAAAAGCACACTGCTGCCAACGTACGATACCACGGAAGAGAATGCAATTTCCAAACTGCAAACAAAGCAAAAGAAAAACAGCAAACAAACAAACTCTGCACAACTATATTCCACTCAACTGCACAAATTAAGAGAGCAATAAATAACCATGTCACTTTACGGACAAACAACATTTGGAAAAGCTTTTGCCTCGAGAAAACAATACTAATAATAATGATAAGTATTAAAGAAAAAAAATGGAAAGAAAACAGTGACAACGATAAGCTTCAGCAAAAAAGAGAAAACTGAAGCTGTTAGATTTTTGGTGTTAATGCTGCTGCTGCTGCTGCTGACAGCAAACAGACGAATAATAAAGGAGGGGGAAGCGGAGAGGGGAAAGCACTGCTGCGCACCTTTTGATAAAAACTACCACTGCATACACGATTTGTTTTCAAATTTCTGCAGGTTCTTCATGCGCGCGTCTGTACAATCTTACACGACCAACGCCCAAAAAAAAAATATTTAAGCTGGCGAAACAAATTATCACCAACCACTCGTTGAATTATTGATCCAGCTTCCGCCCCCGCTGATCGTTCACTCAATGCCCTATTAAAACGTTTGCATTAAATTTTTACACGCTACGCTACTGTACATTTTACAAAACACTCACCCTCTAATCTGAACTGCTGAAAAAATACATACATCATTAAAAAAAAAATTTTTTTTTTCTTATTACTCATTTTTGCAATTTTTCCATTTCAAATCAATTCACCTATTTCCAACAACTAACTTCACATGCTAATTTTGCAACTAGCAAAAAACAAAAATAACATAAAAACACACAAACATACGTCTAAAGAAGCATAAATACGCATAGTCATACCAAATATGTGCACATACATACATTTATTTATTCTATTTGTAGAGATATATAAGTTATTTTATTACCCGTTTTCAACATCCAGGTCGAAGCGATGAAAGTGACGACGCTTTCAAGCAATACGGGCGCACCGTCGAACAGGGCGCCCGTCCAGTTTCGCGCGACGTAGCCCTTTTAACAACTTGTCAACAAAGTGCTGCTTCACGGAAACAGCTATCAAACTTGACGTAAGACGAGCTTGAATATCATGTACTGTAAATTTCGTAAATAAGTTCAAAAAAATAATAATAACAACAATCCGCGTTTGAACACTTGTTTCACAATGATGCGTCGTTGTTTCCCAGTTTTAATTACATTCGATCACTCAGTCATAGCAGATGAATATTAATTCCATCAATATGTGATGCCTATCAGAGAAAAAATAAAAAAATAAACAATCCAAGTTACTGTAGAAATGATTGGCTGCGTTGTACGATTGATTTCTTTTTTATTTTTGTCCACTCAAAGCCAATTTGAAAAAAGTTTCATCAGAAAAGCAACAACGACGAAATGTAAAAAATAACTTAGTTTTTTTTTATTATCAGAGATAAAATTAGCATCAGAAATGAAACGCTTGCAAAGGAGAATGAATGTCTGTATTTTTCTTTTTCAAGAGACAAAGTTGGGGAAAAATTATTAGATGATGTTCTGACGCTGCTGACCTCGCTGGCGGGCTAAATTTATCAAACCACCAAACCAAACAGGTTAAAATGAAGAAAAAGAAACCTGACTGAAGTTGATCATGCATGTCCTTGGCTTTCAATCAGTCAGACAACCAATAAAATACAAAATTATATATCTGTATAATTTAAAAGATTGGATAAAGAATGAACATTTCACATATGAATATGAATGAAGCAAGTGAAAAACATTTTCCCCTCGTGTGTTCACAAAGCTGATGAAATATTGTTGTCTGCATTATTTTTGCAGATGCTTTATAAAAGTGCAGTTATCAAAAATCAAGTTTGCCTTTGAAAATAATGCCCGTGGCATGGAACTTTGAAATGCACAAGCTAGAATAGAAACTAGTCGAAAAAGAAGTTCAAAAGAATAAGAAAATTTGCCTAAACGTTGCAAACGCTGCACTTATTTGTTAGTTCCATTTTTGAATGTGAAACGTATGACCGATATGCAGTTGAAATAGACAGAATTGAAAGCACAACAACATTACGCAGTCAACAGAGCAGTTGGTTGGTTGGTTAGCTAGGCAAAAATTCGTAATTTGTCAAAAGGAAGCTGGCTTTCTCTTTTATCTTTTTTTGAAAATTTCCAAAGCAGTGGTAAAATTTGAAAAAAAAAAGCCCAAAGAACAAGCCTAACAGCAAACAACACGCCGTTGTTTATCTTTACCGCACATCAATCAGTATAGCATTGCTCTTTTCAGCTCTCCAAGCACACAGAAGCTCATGTGTGCAGTTTTTGCTAATCTTTTTGTTTTGGGTTTTGGAATATTTGGATAAATAACAGCTAAAAAATGAAATTTATCACTTGTTTTGCGTTGAAAATTTCAACTTGCTAAATATGTAAAATGACCCTACCATTTTTGCACATTTCCACTATTTGGCATTCAACTTTACAATGGAAAAAATAAAAATTAATCCTTTCCAATTTTTAGTAAAAATGAACTAAAATAAAAAGAAAAAAAGCAAAGCAACAATAATAATTTCTGCATTTCTGTTCTGCTTCATCATTATTCAGCATGCTCAACGTACAAAAGAAAAATTACTTTATTCTGATCGCTTCGGATGAAATGTTGTGTCGGCAGAGGTGTTGAAAGAGATATCAAAGAAATTTTTTAAAAAATAACAAACGAAACAAGCGAATATTTTTTTTTTGCTTTGCTTCCACTCTCAGCGACCGGCTTCTGCTAGTAGAGCAGATGTGCGACTATCGTAAAACTGAAGCTGCTTCTGAACATTGCCTATTTTTCATCTACGATTGTTTCAATTGCAATGACTTCAAAAACAAAATCAATATAACAACACAAGCGCAACTTGTAGCAATGAATAAGCAGGAGCAGCAACAGCAACAACAACAACAATTATAGTAATAATACTAATAATAATAATAATATTCATCGCAGACTTTCTATAATTGTCCAAACAAACCAACCCAAACTAATGAGCTAAGCATGGGAAAATGCCCGAAGCATTTGCTTATCAAATTCAACAATAGCTTAATCAGAAAAGTAAATTTTCAAATGGAAACACTCCTCTATTTTATACGATCATCATAATGCATATTCAAAATTAAATTTGAGCTAAAGATAACATTGAGAAATGTTTTGAAAATGTTTGCTTCATAAAACGTTTTTCCTTTTTTGAAATTTCAAACATCATCAATTAAGTTATGCAACTTCATCGCAGTAAATGCTCTTTAACGCAACATCATGTACTCGATCACACTGGTGACCGACCTTTGTATCACATTTTTGAAAAAGTTGCAATCACCAAAAGAAGCTAATTGATGCATAAAATTAAGTTTCTAAGTCAAGCAAAGCATGCTTACCAAGGAGAAAAGAAACTTTTCCAGTAAACAAAGAGGGGAAAAAATTAATAAATAATAATAATAATAATTGAATAATCAGTGATAATATTTAAATGGTACTCAAATGAACATGCTGTAACGTTGAAGGAAACTGTTTTTCACAGAAAATGAACTTGCCTACTTATCCAATTCTCATCCACAAATGAGTAGTGATTTTTACGTTCACGAACATACAGGGAGAGAGGTAGAACGAGCAACAACAGTAAGATTAACATTTTTCTTGTTACACGTTTGATTTTCAAAAAAAAATTTCTCAGCAATAAAATAATTTAATTAATTAATTAAATAATCTCCTCTAGAATATACTGAGAAAAGCAAGCCGCATGTGCAAAAATGAATCAACCTCTCCTCACAATTCCTCTTTGATCACAAACAATTTCACTAGTCGACTGATGGCAAAAATAGCAACTGCCAATTCACGGTTTTTTGCTTTGTTTTTTATTTATATAACACTTGATGAATGATGCAAAATTGAGCACTTCTACATTTAAGCTTGTTTTTCAATTCCTGACCTTCATTCCAATACTGTTGCTCCTTATCACATAATGAACGCTATCACAATTTTTTTTTCTTGGCGTTTGATTTCGTGCCAGTTACAAGCAAACAAAAAATCAAATATCTAAATGGAAAATTTTTATATTCTATTATAAAGTGTACACATGAATCGAAACACAAAAATCAAAAAAAAATTAAAATTAAAATTAAGCATAATATTAACACAGTACTGCGATCAGCAATATTGTCTCGGTATTATTCTTTTTATTGATATTTTTGAAAAGTGAATTTTTTTTTCATATAAAGTACTACAAGCATGTTTGAAGAAGAAGAAGAAGAAGAAGAAGAACATGTGTAAGAAGCGTAGTGACAATTCCGAGATGGTTAAATATTATGAAAATAATATTTAAAAAAAAATTATCAATGAAATAAATGAAAAAAATAGCTTGTTGTTTCCTAGACATTAGCGACACAAACATGCAACGTCAGATGTCGTCGGATAAAGATGATAAGTGAAAAATAATAATTTATTCTAAAAGAGGAGAATGTTTTCAAGGAAGTTTTATTAATATTTTTTTTATTATTACAAACTATAGGTTTTTTTTCTTGTTTAAACAATCAAAGTTTTGCATAAGTTGCGTTGCTTTAACAAGTAGTTAGTTAATTTTCCACTTTACGTTCACGTAATTGCCAAGAAAAAGTAAGGTACAATTATGATGAAATGGTCGAATCGTTCAAACTCTTCAACTTGGACTGTGTAATTATAGAATTCCAAAGAAAATTATGTTCAACAAATTAATAGTAAAATCAACAAACAAACTGCTTAATTCAGAATAGGAGAAAAATGCGTCGCTTGATAATTTGCTTTATTGACGACGATGCGTGATCAAGCATCAAATTGGAAAAGAAGAAGATTGATAAAAATGTCAAAAAGAAACAAGAAGCAATTTTTCAATAAAAACAAATAAAATTGAAATTAAAAGACAATACAATTATTATTTAAGGAAGCAAAAAAGAAAAGAGCAAAACAAAACGAAACAACTGGGGAAAGGGGGGAGGTAAATTTGAAAATTGAAATTTCCTACCTTTTGTGATTTGTGAAAGAAAATCTGCTTTCCAATGTATCAAAACTGCCATTCAGCAGCTAATAGATGATTTTTCAATAGCAATCTTTATGCATCAAAAGTGATAAAATACTTATCCCTCAGCTTTTCAATGCGCCGTTATCTATTTAAACAGGGCAAAATCAATAAATGCGCTAAAATGGTAAGCGCGACAAATCTGACGAATCAGAGCAACTGTTTTGGAAAAAACGCACAAATGGACGGGCAATTTTTTTACAAACAGCGTCACCTGGCGAGTTAATAATAAATATTGCGTTCAAGGTTTTGAAATGATAAATACTTTCTTGCTTTCACCTTTTCATGCTGAACTTACCACGTTTCGGCCAATTATTTGAACATTTTAAGATGCTGTCAACAAATCTGTTGTTTACTGTATTCTATTGCACAGTAGCGTAAAATGTTTATGAATAATATTTTTTTTAATAAATAACATTTACAAGGGCAATTAATGAATTGCTGCTGCGGTGCAAAGTCTGTTTAATGTGTGTTAACGATGTGAAGAAGTAAACAAAATAGAAAAATGCTTGAAACAATATACCATGTTTATACTGCATGCATTTATTGGCATTTGACAGTTTTCCTTATTTAAATATATCTTTTACGTTCCAATGAACAGATAATAGATAACATTTATACATTGCTAATTGTCTATCATGACATAAAACATTTCAACGTAGTATTGTTTTCATGCAAGTCAACTGATAATTTTTCATTCATTATCTATAATTAAGCTGTATTTTTTTCAACTATTACATCTAATGCTGCTGATATCTATTTTGATTTATTTTCCAAATACAAATACTCAGTCAATACTTTATCATTATTACTTTTTTACAATATTTCTTTTATAAAGTTGTTTGTTAATTTTTTAAAACAATTTTGTTTTAATTTTGGCAACTGTATTTAATACTACATCAGCATTTAATTTAATTTAATTAATTCAGCATAATACAAAACAGAATTAATTACATATGCTGAGAGGTGATGCAAAAAAAAACTTTCATCAAATTCAATAAAATTGAAATAAACATTCACGTTCAAAGTTATAATTCACTTCATATAGAAGTAATTAACAATTTTTCACTGAACTTAAAAGTTATAATTGTAAAAATGGGAATTTCTTTTCAAAGAATAATCAAAAGTATTTTCACATTCATATGACGAACAAAAGTCAGCGTAGTATAATTTGTTTAATTTGAATAATTCAAAATGTCCAATTATTTACTCTCAACATTACTGCATTATTTAGAGGAAAGCAATGTCAAAATTATTTATTTATTCGAATGTGATTTATTAATTATCATATCATAGATAGATCGTTTATGAAAAAATATTTTCTATTGAGCAGTTTATTAATTATTTAAACTAGCTCTGCTTAAAATAGGTTTGCTTTATGTAACAAATTGTTGATACCTTATATTAAATTGAGCTGCTTGTTCAGTAAAAACGAAATTAAATTGAATAAAATCAATATGAATAATTTACTGTTTACGTTTAATATATTCAAGTTTTACTGTTGATTAATTATTTTTTGTTCAATTTGCGCTATAAATTTATATATATATAATTAATATTTATGAAAACATTATTATTTGGTGTAAAATGTCAAAATATAATTTTCATAATGAATGTATGAAAATATCCTTATAAATAAAGTATCACAAAATATATACTTGGTTTTCAGAATTTCAACTTTTTAAAATAAATATATTTTGTACAAAGAAATTAACGTAAATGTATTGCAAGGTCTATGTTAGTGTTGACAATTGAAAGTAATTTGAAAAAATAAACCTAAATAAACCGTCTTTAAATATTCTATTGAGATAATTTTGTTAAAAAAGAAAATATTTTAAAAAATATTTCATAAAATATTGTCACAAAATAAATCGCATTGTAAAGAAGGAAGCAAAGGTAAATTAATCATAATGAATAGAAATAAAATTAGAATGGATTTAAAAAACAACATTATAAATAATTCCAAGATGCGTGAAATTGAGTTAATTAAATTTATTTCATACAATTATTTCTTTTTAACTCCCAGTGCTTGAAATCAGAAAAATATTATTAAAATCAGCAGCAATTTTCAGATTATGATAAACCAAGTTCCATTAATGCACGCTAATTCTCAATTAAAATGCAACAAATTATTTAAACAAAGCTATTCAACATTCACAGGCAATAAATTTTGAGCATTGTTGATTGAAAAATAATAAATTTATTTGCATTTTCCAGTAAAATAATAAAGTTAAGGTATGAATCATAATCGATTGAAATAGAACTAATGAAACGGTGAACAAGGCAGTGAGCGAATAATAAAAATAAAATATTCATTAAAATTATTCTTATTCTTAAATATACAATGCATCTAATTAGCAATGTACATGCATGTGTTAAAAAGCATCATCAAGCAAGGTTCTGCTACTTATTTTTTAAAATTATTTACCTCATGAGTTAAATTAGCATTTTTGGAAATTTGAACGTTGTTATGCGTGAAATTTTAACATCGCGCAATTGTGCAATTTAGCAACTTTAAAAATTTTCAAAACTATCATTTGTAAAAGTATAAAAATGGAAGTGAATTAAGAAATTTTAAATTTTCTACAGAAATGGAAAGCATGCAATAATATGTAATAATCAATCGAGCTTACCTTTTTATTTTAAAGCTGCTGCTGACGTGTTATTCATTGAGACTGTTTTGCATATTCTATTTTAAGCATATTATCTTCCAATAACGCAATGATCAATTCATAATTGTTGACCGTCCCACAAACAGGTATGGTAACAGGATTGCATTTTGCCACTTGGTTTAAATGATGTGAAAAATATATTGTTCAGCAGAAAAGTTTGCTTTGATTTTGCCAGTTTTCTAATGGTCATACTGTTTACAGTGCCAGCCAGGAAATAGTCTCAACTTTGATCGACAGTCAACCAGTTCTGATGATTTGTATAAACAGCTCGACCCTGAAAGCCAGCAGAGAGGCAAAGATGTGACAGCTCTTTATTCACTCGCTACAAAAGCCACATGTCAACTAGAGCAAGATGATAGTGCTTTACAAAATAAAGAAAACTGTTTAAATAAAATCTATTTTGCATATTTATTAATATATTTAAAAGTGATTTAAGAAAAGTTTGGTAATATATCTGGTCAGTTTTTCATTTTTTCATTAATACCAGAAATGTGGTAGTTTGTGTTCAAAATATGGTATCAATATAATTTTATGCAAAAAATTAATTGATATGCAAATAAGAAGCTTATAGTGATTATAGATAAGCTTGAATTCATAGATAAGTTTAATCCGCAAATGTAATTTCTTCAGTCACAGATCATTAATTATTGAAGCAATTAAATCTTATCAAAAATTATTTGCAATGTATTTTTGCTAAAAGGTAAAAAATTTGGATGAAACTTATTGGTTAATTTAAATTTTAGCTTTTTTAATCTGAAACGTTTTAAACATTTATATGTAGATAATTTACATCAGTCCGTAAAATATATAAATTTCTGAAATAATTTTAGAACTTTTGTTTATACTGAAAACAAAGAAGTGATATCAACTAACAGAGCGGATAGTTATTAATAAAATTCCGTTCTTCTAAATTTGAATAAGAATATCATAGATGATTTTACGCAAGTCAAAAAAGAATAGATAACATAAACAAAGCACTAGATTTCTAATTTTTTGTTTATAACTTTTAAATGCATCTATATAAAAAGTTTAGAAATACAAGCACTATAACCTTTTATATATATTTGTATTCAAATAAAGCAAATTGTTCATTGTGTGCAAATGTTTGATTTTCAGAAGTTTGGCAAACATATCAAATTTACCTAACGCTGTTGCTTTTATAGTATCAGATTTTTTAATTAATAATATATCAGTGCGATACTGTATACTTGATAAAAAATGTTATAAATTCAATTGATGATTAGCGAAGGTACGCTTTTGTTAGCTTCTTTCGAAACAATACAATATGGAAAATAGTGTTCTTCGTGTTGGTGTGTCTGTCTGGGATTATATGAAACCAGAATGTGTGAGCACTTCACGAGGCTGCAATCCTGGACCTGAGTTAGAAATTATTTACCTTGCAGCTCAAATGATGAATCTGAGCATTGAGTTTGTTTTATCTAATGAAAAAGGCTGTGGAATACGAAAACGAACTCCAGGTTTATCATATTGGACATCTCTTATGGGCATGTTAGCTCGAAATGAAATTGATATTACTGGAAATATTTGTTATTTAATGCAAGAACGTCTTCAGAGCTTTAATGCAAGTACACCAATTTGGATAAGTAATCAAGCATTTTTGATTAAAAAACCCATACCACCAAGCGTGCGTTTTAAAGCCGAAGCACCTTTTCACTGGAAAGCCTGGCTTCTTGTTCTTTTTTGCATGTTTTGTTGCGTTTTAATTTGGTCTTTTTATCACCTATTTTGCACAGGCAATAGCCGCGCTGCGTTGAACAGTTTTCACGACGCATGGGACATCTTTTTACAGTTCAAAACACCACCTAGAAGTATGTTTTGGCTGTGTAATATTTTATTTTTTGTCACACTGAAAATTTATTACACATCTTACATACGCGTGTCGCTGTTGTATCCTGCTGTTGTGCAACGCCCATTCAAAAATATTGTCGAATTAGCTGATTTGATGGAACGAGGTGAATATCGACTTATGCATTATCATCAACCAAAAAGGATTATTTTTGAATTCTGTCCTCCTGAAATATGTCTCAAGCTGCAATCGGCTATAGAAAAGCATGGCATTCATCACGTTTCAGATTCTAGCCCTAAGAAACTTCTGCAAACGTTAATTGATAATGATCAGTTAGTGTTAATTAGCAATCACATTTCATTGGAATTTTATCTTTCAAAATTTCCCAAACGTGAAAAATTATGGCTTATCACAGACACAATGTATGCCCAGTTGAACTGCTACTTTTGGAATCCGTCGTTTGGTCGTAAAAAAGAGTTTGATAATGTACTAACTATCATGAGCACTTTTAAGATGAATGTGCTGAAGCGGTATGTAGACTCAACAATGACTGATGACAGCAAACAACAATTTCTAAGAGCTGAAGTGTCTTCTTATGATCAATTAAGTTTAACTCATGCAAAACATTTATTCATCGAATTTGGTGTAGCAGTTTTGTTTTCCACTGCAGTATTCGCTTTGGAAACTTTGCTTGAACAATGGGTAACAGCTGTACTTTCCTTTCGATATCAATTCAATCTAAAACTTTCATAAAATTTATGCCAATAGAAATTTTTATAAGCATTAATTTTTTAA
Source organism: Trichinella papuae (assembly GCA_001447755.1). Classification (NCBI taxonomy): domain Eukaryota; kingdom Metazoa; phylum Nematoda; class Enoplea; order Trichinellida; family Trichinellidae; genus Trichinella; species Trichinella papuae. Next base: position 157,727 of record JYDO01000004.1, read on the forward strand.
ACGAAAGCATTTTTTTAGTATTTCTTATTCTTTACAGTGAAAGTTATTATCCCCTTCTTGTCAACCACGAGAACTAACCTATTTCGCTTTTTTTGTAAATTGCATTTACAATTTTCAATTTTATCTGCACAGATTAAATCTGAGAAATAAAAATTCATACAAAAATTATTTTACACAAGTATCAAAAGCAGAATTGGCAAATCATCAAAACAGTAATAAACAATAATGCTGAATATATATTAATCAAAAAACAGTATAACTGAAGAGAGCTCATCAATTATTAATGGTTGCAATTTATTAAATAATGCAAGTTTCTAAGTCAAATTAATTTTAGATTAAATTCCATATGAATAAAATACTGCACAGCAGCGAGTTAACAAATGTTAAACTAGCAAAACTGCAGACAAACAACAATAAAAAAAATAAATTATAGAACATAAAAAGAAATAGAAAAACTTATAAAGACAGAGTAACTTCACCTGATCATTTCATTAAATGTACAATTTACAAACTCTAAGAAAAAATAGCAGTAATTACAAAATAATTTGTGATAATAAATAAGCATTTACGAAAAAATAATGTGAAAATGTTTTTTCAAATGGAAAATATGCATACAGAGTGGATTAGTTGCACTGCATTACTTTTCGAGAAATTTATCAGTCTTAAAAATGACAAACGGTGTTGCTTTTACTTCAAAGTGGAAAAGTATCGAAATTTTAAATCAAATATCTTTTTGCAGTATATGCATAAATAATTTCGACTGTTAAGAATAATAAAATTTATTTAAATCTAAAACAAGAAAACTCAAAAGTGAAATTTAATAATAGTACAATATTTTAATCAAACATTCATTTGTTGAAAGTGAAAAAATAATTATTAAACAAATAAAAGCAAAACATGCATTGAAGTACACAATTAAAGGAATCTGCTAAAATAAATTCGAAAATGCAAAAAGCAAGCAGGTAAAAAGGTGCAATATAAAAAATGAATGAAAGATAATATAATGTTAGCAGTTCTAAACTTTGAACATAGTTGCAAAGTAAACTAATGTAAATTAATGCAATGTGAATAAGTAAACTAATGCAAAGTAAAATCAATAAATAATTCTTTTCAAGCTGCTTCTTCCTTTAATGTAAAATTTCTTGCGGCACAGCTTCAGTGATCAGCTTTATAACGTTCTTGGTAGAACAGATGGTTTGAATTTGCAGCATTTTTTTCTTCAAGTGCATAATCTTCCATAAATAAACTACTTCCCGTAATTCTTCATCACTAAAGTTGTTAGTCAAGCATTCAGCGACTGCTGAATTTTTACATTTGCCATTCAAGGTGACGTTTAAATTTTCATTCTTTTGATATTTATCAGTTTCTTTCTTCTTAATACACTTGAATGCATTCCAATTCATCAAATGGTTAAAATCTATTATCTCCAGACGACGAATTTCATTTAAAATGTTCACCATTCGATTCTTTGTTAAATAATAATCACTGGTCATGTTATTGCTGATTGGCCTGTTTTTTCCATCATCTAGCCATTCAAAATTTAAATTATTTTTGCCAATAAAATCTATTAATTTACTGGCAGAAGTCAATCGCTTTTTCGTGTTCGATACTATGAACAATAAAACTACTTCACGTTTACCCAAATTGATATTCTCATCATTGAAGCTCAATGTCACGCCAGCAGAATTTTCAATGAAGTATAAAATACTGTCATTGGAATCTACAATCTTTCTAAATGCTTCAACTGAAATTCCTTTAATCATCCATTCAGATTTTTTTCTATTTCTTAATTCATATTCTGCTTCCAAAATAGAAAAAATATGTTGATTTGAAGCATTTTCATAAATCTCATTGATAAAACTTTTCTTCATAAAGTTTTCTTTGTAAATAACTTGCTCATATCTATTGAATTCAACAGTATTGTTTTCACGATCAGGACATAAGGTTAGTCTGAAGTGAATCTTTTTCTTCTTTTCAAAAATATTTTCATTGCTTTCAGATGACTTTCCATTTATTAAAATTTTATTACGGTAATATAAATTATCCAAAGCCCTTTCAATGACTTGTCGCATTTTACATAAATCTTCCACCGATGACACATTGCCCAATAGCTGTTCATTTAAGTTGGCAGGATATTGGAAAAGCAAGTTTGTTGTTTGCGAATCGTCTTCTTTCATCGATTTAAAACCGAAACTTTTCACGTTAGAAATATTAACATCAAATTTAATCAAAAAATGAATGAAACTATCTGCTGCATCCACGGAGTCTTTAGTAAATCCAAATATTAAAATATTCCGATGATTCAGCTCTTCGATAGTAGGTTTCATGATGATTGTACAATTTGTCAAATGCTCTATTTTGAGAAGTGTTAAACCATGGTGACCAATTATAAAACCACAAAAGGGTCTTTCAACAGAAATTTCTCTGTAAAACACTTTTTCTACAATTGTATCTTTTTCTACAAAAATGCCCTTTGTAAAAATTTCTGCTGATTCATTTAGATGTAATGAAATACTGTCATGATCACATAAGTTGAATTTTTCAAATTCAGCTGTTGCATAATTTGTTTTTTCAGTTAAAAGTATAACAGAAAGATCTGTGCTTTTTGTATTGACTGAAGTCGTTCTGGTAGAAAGTTCTGATCCTTTTTGCCCACTACCATTCACCATAGGCAAAGCATTTTCCATATTATTCCCCTTATTGCAGTTTTGCTTTTTCAAGAAGTTTTTCATTTCTTTATATAAAGTAGGATTGAATATGGTTATTTTCTTCTCCAGTAAAGCACTGATGAAAGTGTTAAGCATGTCCATAGTCATTTGTGATGAAACATCCATCCTATTAGCATTATTATTCATGATTTTTATTACATTCTGAAATGTCTTTTCTTCTTCTCGACTTAGAAAAGGTTCATGCTGGCGGAAATACAAACTTTCAATAAATTTGATAGCATTACTCCAATTAATGATCTTCATATTTTGTCCATCATTACTTAAAAATTTAGTATATTTCTTTTCAACAATGCTCAACTCTTCCTTCATTGGCATATTTTCTTTATCAGGAATTGCAGAAGAATAATTTGTTAGGCAGCATGAAGTTTCATAAACAATTTTACATTCGTTAAATATCTCTGGAATCTTTTCCATAACTTTATTTTGGATAGTTTGTGATAAATTTCCATTCTTTTCCTTACTGATGCTTTTGATATCATTGTTCACAAAATTCTTTTTATCAAAAATTTCCAACTTATTCAAATCAAAATTTCGATCATTCTCATGAATATTCCATCTCTTTTCACGGAGCTCCAATAATTCATTCAACAGTTGTTTAACACTATTATCAGTAGTGTTATTCTTTAAAATTGAATTAAAAACATTGAATGCCTCATATAAGCTTCCTATTCGTTCCCTGGAGACAATTTCTAATCGCTTACCATGAACTTTTAAAAAAGATAGAATTTGCAGCAACTTTATTTGAATGTTTTCAGGAATGCGTCCTTGCTTAGCTTCCATGATAATAGAGTCTATCTTTTCAAAAATTTCATCACCCAGAGGATCCATTGCAAAAATACAAGAAAAGGCTATAGTAAAACTGCAGTTGCTAAATCTGAAAGGACAATAATGTTATCGGCTTTCAAAAATAGTAAAATGTTCACCTTTAAGAGGTTGTTTAAAGAAGTGCAAAGAAAACAAGCAAATAGTGCTGGATTTATATTACATATAATTTCTCTCAGAATGTGAAAAAGCAGAAGAAGCTAGATTAAGGGATGGAGTGTGCTAAAATCAGTGACAGCTGCTTAGCATAAGGTACAGCATTCTAAATTTGATTTTACCATAAATAAGTATTGAATTTTATATTACTTAATTACAGTATTGTATTTCACACTATTTGATGATGCAAAGAACATTTGAACATCTGAATTCAAACAAATGTTACAGCATTTGAATTTTAAACTGCTTTCTGATAAATACAATTATTTTGTGCAATATTAAGAAAACAACAAGCAATCGACGACAAACACTTACCAGTATAGCGATGTAACAGCAATGATTTGCAGTATGCAGCAATGTAATACTAATACAAAGCAAATTACTTGTGAATGAAGAATTGAATGTAAAAGTAGAAAAACTAGGTATCGCAGATTGCACAGCTTATTCAAATATGAACAACACCTGTTGATGCTAACTAAAAATTTGCTTTAAATTTAAAATATTTAAGGGTTAAAGAAGTACCAACTTTAAAATGCATTTTAAAGAAAATGAACTTTAAAATTTAACGTTTAAAATGCATTTTGACAATTTGCTGATTTAATTATTTTACTACAGTGAATTTTAAGTATGTATTTTACAAGTTCTAATAATGTTGGTAATGTAAATAATGTCAAATACTGAAAGTTGTAGTTAAAAATTTTATTTTCAACAAAATTATTGATTACAAAAATTGAAGATATAACACAAAAAATTCTTTTAATCCAAATAGCAGAGTGATGCTGAGGCAGTTCAGTCTCACTTTTATATTTATGTTTGAGAATATATTTTGGAGAAAAACTGTTAATACCGCAAAAAGTGATAAAGCCATTTTATTCAGTGTAATGAGAAATTGCCAAAAATTAATAACATAAGTTCGTTTATACATGTATTATGTGCGTCTTGCATTTTTCAATAATTTTCAATTTATCGACTACATCATTTCATCTTTTGTAAAATTAATCCGAACTGTTTGTACTGATTCAACTAAAAGGTGAACGCACATTAATCCGAATAAAACAATCTCGTCTAACTCAAAATCTTTTAAATACAAATGTGCCCTGTTAAAATGTAGAATTTGAATAAAAATGTATTGCGCTTTTGGATATTATATTACAATTATTTAGAAATTTTAAAATCTTAGTTAAATTGTTTTGAAAATCGTACTTGATTATCTGAAGTATACTGTTAGTTTTGTTGACTATATGTTTTATGATTTATTTTAATACATTGCTAATTTTATTTATTCACAATGTCTTCTCAAGCTGAACATGGAGACAGTGGAAGCAGTTCAAATTTAAATCAGGATCTTTATTACTACAATCCAGGACCTAAACTAAAAGCTCTTGTGACAGAATTAAAACACATTTATTCGGTATTAGTTGCTTTATTATATCTTTAGTTGTTGTTGTTTTTTTCAATTTCAGTTTTAGGCAGCTGCGAAAAATGCTGGTGATTTACTTAAGATGGCAGTTCAATCAGATGAAGGATCTGCGTGAGTATATTTTTTGTGTTTTTATAATCATTAATAATGATTTTTATCAAAGCTTTCTTATGATATTGTTATTAGCCGTTTAATGTATCTTGAAATATTTTTTTCTTGAAATCAAACAGTCACGCCTCTCGAACAGAGCTGTTTAAATCGATAGAAGCGTTCAATGCAATTTGTGATCAGATTGAGTTGACTTTGGTAAATTTCCACGCAATTTTCATGTTGTGCATGAATTTCTGTTGGTTTTTTTTCATTTTAAAGGTTATGACAGAAGAATGTGAACGCAATTGCAATGCATCAGTTTATTTTTCTCCGAGCACTTCTTCTGCTCGAAATTCTGCAGAAGAAAATGCTGAAAGTGCAAAGTCGGCAGCTGATAATTTATTTTTCAATTCTCAGTTAACATTTGCTAAAAATTTAATGGATTCTTTTTCAAATGCTGTTAACGAGATTGATAATATGCTCAAATAACATTACCAATTACATGTATTTTTTTTCTTTAATTTTTACTTTATTAAACATTTTTCATTTAATAAATGGTGGTGGAGTATCATTTTTGGAAAAAAATGTTTATTTTGTATCGATGAATAATGATATTGAAAAAAGGACTGAATATGAAAAGCCGACAACGGACAATGATACGATGCAGGCTATTAAAAGTGTTTGTTTTTAAAACTGAAATAATCTGTGAGCGACTGAATTAATGACGACGTAGATGTGAATGACAATTTTCTACATAACAAATTTCCTGCTGCTAAGAATGCTTGTAAAACTTGAATTATTTCAGCCCCATTCCTATTGGACTGCCGAATAAAAAAGTAAAACTGAAAAGTCAAAAGTACAGTAATAAAATCTAGTTTTTAGGTATTAAATATGAATTTGAAAATAATTTTTGATAAAAAAAAGCGTTGCTTAAAGAGTTATTCTGTGTGTTTTTGTGTATTGTTCAAAATATTTTGTGTTACAAATATGTGTAAGAATTACTGAATAAATGAATGTAATTTTTGACGTTTCGTGATTTATTGACGGACAAGTTCCACTGAAAATATAAAGCATTTATTAAATGCATAGGCTATGCTAATATAATAATATTTGAATGTATTTTAAAATGTTTGACAATTTTTTTTTAAATTAAAAATTAGTTGTTCAATTATCAGTTTTGAAAGATGACTGAAAATTTGAATCAAGAAAAATTGTTATATTAACTTGCAGTTCAGCAGCGTTAATTTTGTAAATAGAACGGTGAAAGTTGTTTTCTTTTGAACTTTTAGCTTGTTTAACTTCATCTGCAAACTGTATGCAATTTATTATAATTTTTCATTATTAATAACAGTTGATTGAATAATTTTATTTGGAAATTTATCGTTTGTGTTTTGCAAATGTGCAACTTTGTTATTTGGCCTCATGTGAACTCAATTTATCATTCAACCAATACTGAAGAATGTGTTCCATAGTTTTCGCTAACAATTGTAATTGCCGGACATGGTGGCGTTATTTTGAACGTTGAAGAGGTGCGTGTAATTGTTATTGCCGGAAATATGAATCAGGATGGAATATGTAGTTCAGCTTGCAATTGTGAAAGTTATTTAAATGGTATTATATTCATTCATTGTACTACATTCGCCAAATATCAGTATTGTAGCGTAAATTTCACGTCGTATGTTTGTTTCATTGAACAATGAATTTTTTTACTCGTTCAGCGTTTTTATCATTTTCATCTTCAAATTTAATCTTTCAATATTTTTAACACACAACAAACAGAAAGTTGACAATAGATGCAATTTAAGGTGCAATTATTTAATGCTTATTTAGATTTGGAAACTTTTGAAACATACATTTCGTTTGTCATTTGTAACAATTTTTGTCCTTTCAGATTTAGCTTGCAATCACCAAAGTTCTGCTTATTAGCATTTGGTTTTTTTTAAATAATATAATCAATAAGTTGTATTATTTTTAAAATGCACAATAATTATGAAAATGAAAGTATTGTTTTTTTTTGTATAATTGTGCTAACTTTGCAATTTTTTATTAGGCAATTCACTAAAATTTGCAATTCAAAAAAAAATTGCTCATTTTTACTAAGCAAGCATTAATTGGCGTTGCTATATATGCATAGAAACCTGATTTCTATTACAAATGTAAGGTTTTGCTTCAAATGAAGAGCCCTAGTTAACAAAAAAGAAAATGCTTTTCAAGCAGTTGCTTGCAATGCAATAACAACATTTCATTTTAAAAAGCGCAAGAATGATTGTTATAAAATCATGAATGATGATTCATCATTTTCAGCAGCATGTTCAACGCAACAAAATGTTCATTTAATAATAATAATATTCAATTGCACTGAAATGTAAATTTCTGATTTATCCGGCAAAACTGTTAATCTATATATATATATATATATAGAAGAAGCGTGCTGAATAATAATGCAAAACTAGTTTAACCAGTACAAGTAGATAAAGGATAGAAAGAAAATATACTGACGACCAAATGAGAAAAAATAGCTGGCCAGCTTTTCTTGTCCAAAGGGGCGTGGGAATGAGGCCAGTTGAACTGGACCTCCAGTACGGTCATTTATCACCGGACAATAGCCATCGAATTGAGCTGTTCAAACAAGCCGACCAAGAAAAATTTCACAGTAGCAGAAGTTGAAAAGAAGGCAAACAGTTTTTATTTGTGATAAAAGTTTGCAACCAGACTAATAGGTATTAAATGTTTCTGCAGAAGAATTAAAACGCGTTTGCATTTGTTCTTGTTGCATGCAAAGAAAAACATGACCGACCGATCGTGCCAGAATAAGCTTCTTCAACAGTTTGTCTGGCACAGGGCCAAGCCGCCGTCGTTCCAGCCAGTATTGTAAGCTTGCAGAAATAGCTTTCGCTTGTCAGTGCCCGCAGCCACAGGCAGCAGTTGGCCAAGATTGCGAAATGAGTCATCAGATGAAGCACCAATTGAGCACAGTGAATGGGTTGGTTCATTCCAGCCGCTTGATTGAGGTGATTCAGATTGCGGTCTGGTGAATGAATCCAATTCACTGCATATGGACAGAGTTTTCAAAAATCGGTTCACATTTTCAAGCCCGGCGGGCGAGGCGGTTCGACTTTTGCTAATGCGTGGTGGTGGTCGGTCGGGTTGGTTCACTTCCAACATTGCCACAGTGTTGGCTTCATTTCTGACCACCGAATGGCGGTAAGCAAATTCACAAACACGACTGGGCACGAATCCTTCGTCGCCTTGTTCATTCACCACGTACAGCCAGTCGTTGTTGTAACAATACACTCCGTACAGTAGATCACCTGCCGCAACTGCTAGCTCGTCCTTTTCCACCGGCTTGTACGATTCCATGGCAACCAATCTGACTGACCGTTTGCCATTGACGCGGACGTAAGCTTTGTTGGAGCTGAGCGACGTGAAAGAACCACTGCGTTTGATTGGCGACAGGCGATTCGTGCTGCAGCTCGATCCGAACCAACGTTTCGTCTTTTCTGCAAGAAAAAATGGCATATTCAAATAAATCCACTGGCACATTTGGCTAAAGCTGATTGCTTACCTAGAACACGACGGTTCCACTTTTTCGTCACGCAGAACAACTTCATGACCTCAACAACCACTACCACAATTCGACTGCAGCGACCCTGACGCGCTTATTGTATCAGTACAGTAATTGATTTGCAAGTTTAAAATATGAACGTCGAAACTTCAGGCGATCTGAGCTATAATCGAAACGATCACAGTGTCTATTTGTCCAAGGGCAAACACAAGCGATAAAACTGCATGCACCGCTGTTGAACACATGTAGCAGAGTGATATTGAAGCTCATCTGTTGCAACGTTGGCGCTGTTTTTTTTTCTTAGTCAACAAAAAACGTTCTTAATGTCTACTTCAATTTGAAGCATTATTTTTACTAATGCATTTATTTCTACTTGAAGATAATGGGAGTTATTTTTGTTTTAGAAAACTTTTCACTTGGTTCAGCTGAGATGAAATTTAAATTTGCTCGTTTAGAAAATATAAAAAGTTATAATTCACGTAAAAGTAGTAAAACACTTACTTACGAAATCTTTGAAATTATTTTAGCAATTGAAAAAGAAAAAACAATTTATTACATTTTCATGCATATTTATTCAGCATATTCACTGAAGATTGAGCTTTGTAGAAAACAAAATTTTCACTTCATTTCTATATAACAGAAGTGTATGTATTTCAAATGAATGACTACTGAATGCTTTTCAATACATCCTTGTTGTTATTTTTATGAGACTCGTCTTTTTCATAAAGCACTTTTTTTTGAACAACAATTTCTCAAAAAAAAAGAAATAATTTATATTGCATATTCTTTATTTTAAAAAATTTACTAATTTATGTTGTTACTATTTCAAAAAATACTGATAGGCTGGTATAATATTTATAGCTTCTTGGACATCAACGTAGCCGCCAATGCAGCAGTGCAATTTTATTTGAAAACTTGAACGATGATGATAATATTGTCACAAATTGAGTAGAAATAATTCAACATTTATTTCATTATTTATCAATTCATTTGACTTTAAACTGCCGCTCAGTTTTTTTTTTCTTCTTTTAAATTGTTCTTCGTGCAACTCTACACCAAGGCACCTTACGTAATTTTTCCAGTGATGTTCTGTTTTTTCTTAAAATATCTTTATAATGTGTTGTTATTTTTTGGACTTGCAATTCAACTATCCATAATTTTTTTTTCAAGGCTAAACAATTTAAACAGCAAGCTTATTCCATTTATTTACCAACAATGTTGTTTTGTTCAAATTTTACGACAAAAAGCTGTTTGCTACAACTTTTAATTGAAATTTAAATATTTTTAAAATTTATACTGATGCAGGGGGAGAATTTAAAACTGAAATTTACTTGAATTTGAAAATTTATTTGAAACGTTAAGCACTACATATGATGCGTGTGAAATAAATTTATAAATTTTTCCAGATAAATTACATAACCAATGAGGAATCCATGATTGCATAAGATTGTTTGGATGCTTTTCTAATTTTTAAACCGTAACTATGCAGCACTTTATCAATATATTCTTCAAACTAATTGCAAATAATAATAAACTAAAAATGTTTTACAAAACATCGAATGCAAATACCGAAATTCCTTTTATTATTTATGAATTCATATTTATACGAGCTATATGACAAACACAAAAAGTTGACGACTTCAATACTTTTTACTTATTAATTTGCAACAAGTAAAATATATCCCGAAGAAATTTACTGCATACGATCAACATTAAAAGGGTAACAATAATGATTTTGCTTGAAAACCCAAGTGATAAGACATGGCAGCGCACATAAATGCATTACATATTATCCACAAATACAAATGTGATGCAAAATGTTCTGGTGCAGAATTTGCGGTCATTGGAAGCATGTTTTGATTTGGATTGTTGCAGTGATTCCAAAATGAGGAAATTTTCATTGGGTAGCCAATTTCCACTCGCATAAAGAAGCTATTAAACCGATATACACGATGATTTTTAAAGAAATGCGTTACACCTTAAATAAGATCTATTAGAAGTTAAAACACATTAAATTATTCAAACAGTAATTCATTATTTATTATGCTATGCATAAGTATTTGAAAATTTATATCAGCTTGCATATTATGCTTACCAGATTTATCTGTAAACGCACCATCTACATCTTTCGGTATGCCTTCCCAGATTTTAATATTTCGAGGATAATCATGTTCAACTAAACCAGTTTCTTCATCAAACCGCCAATACTGTTCTCCGGAAAAAAAGTAAGTCTTTCCGTTATAATCCCAAACAAAAGCTGCGTCAATCTTTTCTACATCTTCAGGAAGACCTAACGATGTTAGATTTCTTGGATAGTTTGGCAATGCAATATTGGCAGAAAATTCCCAATACTGTCGACCTGAACACATTCATTTCTTTAGTATTATATAAATTAAAATTTCTTCAAATACAAAAATGAACTTAAACCCATTACCATTATTGTTCATATAAATGCAGCAATTAAAGTTCACTTTAGAAACATTAAAGCATATTCAGTTTTTGGCATTATAATTGTGACAGTCATAAAAAAGATTTCTAATTACTTAAAATAAGATTTTGGATTCAATTTTAATAACTAGTAATTTCAACCTCAGAATAGTTTGAAAATTTTCTGAATAATAAACGGTGATACCTTCCTAATGATATTATGAAAAAAATGTTTTATTATGCATTTTTATAACTTTAATTAGTTTATAGCTGCATCAACTGTTCTCAAACAACTGCTGATAAAGTAGATTTTAATCATTTTTTTATGCTAATAAATATTTTTAGATAAATGACTTTGCCTGTTAAATGATATAAATATATATGTGTGTGTCAGCATAAAAAAATTCCTTTTTGATGTTGATTGTAGATGAAGTTTGAAATTTCTATTTATAATGTAGCAAATGACTAGGCTAGTGTATGACTGAATTTTAATTTTTAGAATTCAATTTTTAAAAACAAAATTTTTTTTCAACAAATTCATCATTTCTTCTCTTTTCAACATTCAAATCAACAATTCACTACTTGAATATCTTTTTTCATTTTATGTCATTTATTAGCATTATGATTTTAAGTAATACTGATAAATTTTAATGAAAAATTAAATTTGTTACTTATTCATAGCAAAACCTTCTTTCCATCATACATATTTATTTAATCAATTTGACGTGTCGAACAATGGAACTATGGAATTTTTGGATAATATTTTGCTTAATTTGTATTTAAAAAATTTTCAATTACTAAATATGTATAAAACATTTCGCTCTATTACAAAATTAAATTGAATTTAAAATTGAATTTAATGCATTTTTTAAAAAAATGAAAAAGTCATTAACGAAGGGTTTTAGGAAGCAAAGCTAAATAAAAATTGTTTCACTACATCAGAAAACATTCTTACCGAAAAAGAATACAATTCTGTCTAAGCCAGGTCGTTCATAAACAGCATCAATATGGGAAACATTTTCATGAAATCCATACCAAAACCGATCGAGCAAAATTGGGTTCTCCACAAGATATCCATGATCATCTAGACGCCAAAAGTACTAAAAGAAAAAGACATAATGATTATTACAAAATAGTAATAATTAACAGTGATGTACTTTATTTTTAAAAATAAAGATTTCATTTCGAATATTTGACAATGCGTCAATATCACTACTGCAAGGATCAGGAACTTCATTTGGTATTTCTGTTACCGGGTGATCAAATGGCTGGTCATCATTTTCAGATTCATTATCATCAAACTTAGTTGGTTCTTCAGTCACTTCAGGAATTGATGAAGTTTCATACTTGCCACTTCCTATAATTAATTATCTTTGTTACAATAATAAAGAGAGAATGTTTGTTACCATAAAGTTTTTGGATAGCAGTGATGTCATCGTGCGAAAGCTTGAAATTGGGATCAAATCCAGAATAATAGGGAAACATAAGCGCACTCCTATCCCTAGAGTGTCCAAGACCCAAACTATGACCAAACTCATGAGCGGCCACGGCAAATAAATTTATAACTGAAATCTCATTTAACATTAGATAAACAATGTGAACACTTTAGATTAAATAAAAAAATCTATATTGAATAAAAATTCAAATTGTACTTCAGCATGTAAATAGCACTACAATAAGTGCAATAATCTATGATTGCATGATGAATGTAGCAAATTAAAAAGCACCATTGTTATATGGAGCAATTAAATTTTATAGATGAAACATTTTAACGTAAAGTAATTTAATATTCTGTTATACAGTGTTTAAAATATACGAATATTAATTATAAATATAAAAATTGTGTCATTAACATTTATGTAAAGAAAATAAAAGAAAAGTAATTTACAATAGATATTAAATGTAATTCATAGTTTTCTAATTTGATAAAATTGTTTTGCAAAAAACAAACAAAAAAGTCACATAATTTATAAAATCTGTAATTAAATTTTTAATTACTAAATTTTAGTATTCTTCTTTATAAATTGTTTTAAAATCGATTGTCATCATTTGATACTGTAATTTAAATGAAAGTTAATGTTATAAATTTTATTCATCTTGAAATAAATGAAATAAAGCAATTTTAATTGTTAGCAAAAATTAATCTTTATAATTTATTGATTTCATATAGCTTTTTCTAAATAAGACTGGATGGGAATTGTGAATTAACTTTTAAACTTTTATAATGATATGATCAAGCAGCTTGGAGTTGTTGTGTTTAATAACAACTGCCAAACATCATGTTGATTACAGAAATTTTCTTCATTGCATCAAACATATTTAAAAAATATTAAAAGCATTATAACTTTTTTTTACATTTACTTTCGATATTATAAATAAATATGCAGAATAATTTTACAAATTTTACAACTACTTTCATGGTATATATCTTAACTTTTCAATAAATATCAATAAATTATTTCAAATATTTTGTTATATTTATTTTATTTTATTGTTTAGTATATAAAATTTGAAAAATTTACCATCTTGTTGTGGTATATCAGACCACCGTTCGTCATTATCAAAATGCACATCTCCGCCACGGAGTGCCCCTGGAAAAAACGCATGCGCCAAAACTATATTTGGACCATCAAAAGGATATCCATCACCATGCTCGCCTCTAAATTGAAAATGTCTTTTTTTCGTTTCTAAAATATGAATAAAGAATAATTTTACGAGTGGAATTCAACTACCAAATCGGCATAATCATCTTGCGTTTCGGTAAATTTCAATGCGGAAACTTCAGACCATACAGACAAAGCATCATAAATAGATCGTCTTGTTCTGCCTGGTCCCATGAAAGGTGTGTAATTTGCCACTCTGAATTTTTCAATTCAAAACAATGAGCATAATAATTTCTGCATATGTAGAAAATACTGCAAAAGATTGATGAGCAAGTGAAATAAGTTTCTGTTGAATAACAACAAGCATAAGGTAGAAAGTGGTGTATTTTAAGTCGGCATTGCCTTACTCATAGAGGTTGTGATGAGCATAAGATTATTCATGACAACCTTGTGAGTAAGGCAGCGCCATGGAAAAGGGAATTTTTTGAAGCTATCGGGATTTCCAGCCACTGGTTCAACTTTGGAGCTGCAACAATCAAACAAACGACCAATGTGATTAAATGTTAAAATAAAAGAGAAAGCTTGCTAGAAGGAGAGAGACATTTGCTTGAGTGTGAGAGTATAAAAGCAAAAAGTGACGACCTTGAGCTAAATTTAACGAATAAAATTTGATCTCGACTGGGCTTTAACGTCGGTCGACAATCAGACCGCGAGCAAAGCGATAAGAACATGTGTGCACGTCAAAAGTTAAAGCAACAGCTGGCTTTCAACAGCTACAGCCATTTGAAAATCAAATCACCTTCTAATATTATCGGATGTTGACAATGAATTTTGCAATGCTTACTTGTAAGTTAAATTTAGTCGATCCCACTTCAAACCTTGCAGAGCGAATCGACGATTTCTGTTGGGCGATGACATTTCCTGTGAAAAGTCAGCAAGACCGCAACGTTTGGTATTCATCAATTTTAATGTTGCTTCGTCAAGATTTCCAGTTGGCTCCAAGCCGGCAAACTCTTGCAAACGTCCAAGGGCTGTTTTAACTGCATCTTCCGTACGAAGATTGCTAATTTCCGGATTACCACGTGGCAGATAGCCAAATTCAATCAAATAACTCAGCTAAAAATCCAAAAATCAAATCCATATCTTATTTGAATAATAATTTTTAAATATGCTGAAACTTTAAATTAAAAATGAATTATATTTCAATAAGTAAAACTTGTAGATGAAAGTGAACAATTTGAAAACTTTTCACTTTAAGCACTTGTTCAATGAATTAAATTTTTTGTATATTTTTACCAATTATTTTGGCAAATTATTTATTATTTGCTTATTAGTTTGAATATTTTTCACTTTGTCATGTTCAACTTTGCAATAGCAATGAGGAAAATAAATTGTGCAAAAAGCCAATTGACTATTGTTTATTTATTATCAACCACTAAGCTAATGCGTTTCAGATTTTAGCATCCAACATTTGTCATTTGCCAACGGTTGTCGACAAATATAAAACCATGAACAAAGTCAATAAATAACAATAGCTTGTTTATGGTTCATAAAAAATGCTTAAAAGCACTGCAATTCAAAGTTGTTAATTCAATTGGAATTTTTTCAAACGTTTACAAGCATTCGATTTCATCAATAATACATTGTTTATTGATTGCATGAAAAATATGAAGTTAAAAAAAAAGCTTTCTAAATAATCAAAAAATGAAAAATTGTACAGTTGCATCATAAATGCTAGAATAAATAAAAATAAAGGAAAAATATTTTTACAAAATTATTAATTTTATACTTTTAAACCGTAATTATTGTTTGATTTAGTAGAAAATTAAAACAAATAAAACGAAAATAATCTCATATATTTTTACAAAATGCAACTGCATATTTATTAGAGAATTTATGTGATTAAGCGTTCCTACATAATAAATGCTTTTGTTAATACAGTACTTCAACAATAAAAATAAACTGTACAATTATAGTAATATAATTTTAATACTAATATTTTCATTTCAGCTTTTTTGAATGCACAAAATGCCTGAAATGAGCTGTTTTGACTTTTACAATAAAAGTTCATATAAATGAAAAGAACTTCTTAA
This sequence comes from Trichinella papuae, assembly GCA_001447755.1. NCBI lineage: Eukaryota > Metazoa > Nematoda > Enoplea > Trichinellida > Trichinellidae > Trichinella > Trichinella papuae. The sequence goes on from JYDO01000004.1 coordinate 173,632, forward strand.
ATACATGGCTCAAATGGGAACTGCCGTTTACTTTTACATAGATCGATATTAGCAATGTAATAATTTAAAAATTTTCTTTGATTTTTAAAATATATTTTCAAAAGAAGAGTTTTCAATTTGCTAATTTTATTTCGTTTCCATTTTTAACAGTAAATAATATTATTTTTTGAAAATATAATTTTGCTTTTCATTCGACAGAAATTTAAAAAACATACATATAACATAAACTCAAAATATCATATATTTCCATCCATGTTTTTTGATCAGTTAAACGATTTTCAAGAATTAAAGAAGAAAGAAAGCATTTATTATTCTAAAATAATTTATAGAAAAATTAAAAGTAGAGAGTAGAAAGATTTTGCATACGAGCAAAATAAAACACCAACTCAAATACAAAAGAAACTGATTTAAACAAAATGCGTGACAAAATACGCAGAGCTTAAAATATTAAGTACTGTTTTCAAATGCCATTTTGAAATTTATTATGCTGGGTGCGATTAACAAAATAAAAATAATAAGAAACAAAAAAATTATCGAAAAAAAGCAAATTTTTAACATTTAATCTTAATTAATCTTACAATATTTAAAAGAACAAAAAAAATATGCATCAGAGCGTTTAATATTTCAACATACTCTACTTTAAAACAGTGTTTCTAAGAATATTTGCATTTTATTAATTTCAAAATTTGAAAAATACATTATTAATGTTTTGTCAATATTGGGCAATTTTTTTCTCGAGCAAAATTGACAACAGGGAAATAAGGAAGAAGGCCATGAAATAAATACAATCAAATAACATTAATCTTAAAAACTGACTGACACAATGTTGCAGTATTGTTTTCAAAAGAGGGGATCACAGCTTCTTCATCAAGCTGCTTGCTTCCAGATGGGAAAAGCGACTTAGCTGTCATTTCTTAGAGGCTAAACTAACGCTATAGTGAAATGTGAACATCTGGAAACCTATTCATGCTTTGATTAACAATTTCTCCTAAATCATAATAAATTGCAACACCAAAAATTTTGTTTACTCATAATGTAGCATTTCTGATATTTATTTGAAATGATATGTATACTGAAAGGATATTTTGAAGTTATTGATTTATTCAAAGTATTTTAAAGAAATATCGAAGCAAATCACTCACAAGCACTAGACTAATAAATAATTTCTATTTTTCATTTTCAAATTTTGACAAGGCAGTATGAAATTTCTAAAATCTTTTATATTAATATTTTACGGAAAATTATAAATCTGTCACAATAACATATAGAACAGTAATTAATAACTGCTAAAATAAGCAGAAAAAAAATTTGGCATGTCAGTAATTTTCAATTTCATTTTTTACTTTTATTAATGTTAATAATGACTCAAAAAGTTATTTTACCACAAATCCACTTTGAAAAACTAATTTAAATTCCGTGTTCAATATTATATTACAATTAATCTTGAAAAAACGATTCATAAAAATTATCAGATATGCGATATAGAAAATTTCCTTCATTATGATATTTGTGAATTTTTGTAATAAATAATTTTTAAGATTTATAAAAAGAAATGACCAATGTTAATGAGAGTTATTTCAGTATTTTATTGATCAATATAAACAAAATTGTCCAAAATATATTTTGGATATGATAAACCTGTGAATTTTACCGACTGCTACTTCGTAACATTGTGTTAATCTCGTTTTACGTAAAAGCTTTCGTTCTTGAATTTGCTTTAGATAAATCACTGTCAGCCTGCGTAGCTCAGTCGGTAGAGCGTTAGGCTTTTAACCTAAATGTCCAGGGTTCGACCCCCTGCGCAGGCGGCTCTTTTTTATCAAAGCTTTATTCTTTATAGCAATTCACTAATACACATGCATTATTATATATCATATAACAGAAAATAAATTTCTAAATGTTTTATTAAATAAAATTTTTAAAAAATACTATCCAAAAATATGCCAAGCATACTAGATCATTTCTGAAATAATCACCATCTATGTAATTATGATATAGACGTTTTGCATTAATTTTTTAGTTGTTAAAAAAATGTATAAAATTAGACTATAAACTACATTGAAGGGATAATGAAGTAACAAAATAACGAATAAAGTATATATTTTTCTCTGTATAATGTGATTGTAGATGACAATTAAAAAAGCTAAAAAGTTTGAAACATCCAACAGATCATTTTGACTACACATTAAGTGTACCAAGAGAGAATAAACTAAAGTTATAAATGTACATTTTTCCATTTAAATTAGCAATTTGAACCGAAACATGTGCGTTTAAATTTCACTGATTAGCGATTTAGTTTTATTGAAATGATATTTGAAATTATTTTCCCATGCACATCAATCAGTTAAACGTGTTGTAATAAATTGAATAATTTGTTTTCTCTTTCCAAGCTTCATATGATGGGAAATATTTATTTATTTTCAAAGGTTTATTGGAAATTCAAAAGAAAGGATAAAATTTAAAGTTTTTTATTTCTCGTACAAAATTCAAAAAAAAAGCTGCTATTTGCAATCGAATGGAAATTGATTTGATTAAAACAATCAAGATCAGTTGTCAAAGAAGCAAAATAATTTTCAATTAATAACAAGAAAATACAAGCTGAATTCATTATTTATGAAAATGAACATAAAAAAAATTTACGATAAATAAAAAAACATAAAAGTTGTTTTTTTTTTATTTTTATTGAAAATGATTGTAAATTCATTTATTAAAAAAAATTCATTAAAATATTCACATTGGTTCAACAATTACCGTTAAATGCTGATCGTGTGAATCAAAGAAGATTGTTGGTATGAAAATTGATTGAAAGATGATTTGAATAAATGATTGCAATATTCGTTTATTTTTACCCAACAGCTATGCTATTGTGATCAACAAAAGACAATGTATGAAGTATTATCTGAAGTGTAGGTTAAATAAGAGGCGTTTGTTAATTTTCTGATCAATCAATTAACCATTAAAAACCAGTATAAATCAAAATACAAAAAACTTTCACAAGATGACTAAGTGAACTAAATTTGAACTTCATTTGGAAGGTAGAAAAAGGAAAATTAAAATTAACATAAATATGCGCATTTTTCAAATGAAAAATATCCCATAAAAAAGCACCGTTACTACTGAATGGTAATAGATGATTGCTGTGAAATGGAATTTGAAAAAATAATTCAAAGAAAACATTTTTTTTATAACTTGAACGTGTGAATAAAATTTTGAGAAATTTCTTCTCAAAAAGAATCAAAGCAATTGACAAGTGCTCACCGCGTTTGTCGTTGCATCCGGATTAATTTTCGTCGAAGTTGAAAGTATAGGCATCGAATTCACAACTGTTGGCAAAGATATGAATAATATAAAGGTAAATATCCAATTGAATGAAATTTCAATTATGAATTTCATTTTTTCCAAAAATTCGCCTTCACTCTTCAAATTAACAAGAGTAAAATAAATAAGCTTGTAATTGTTGTAGAATTTCCCAATGAGCTCAGTCAGGCACAGAGTTACCTCTTTGAAAAGGGATGGGTCGGATTGCTGTTGCACAGTTGAGCGCGCGTTGTTTGTTTCGAGATTCACTGTGATTGGTCAGTTCCGAGTAGGTCTTGTCAAAGGGCTTAAATTGATAACTGACAGTTTTCTTTATTGCATATTCAAAATTGACCTTAAACAGTGGTTTCAGAACGTCACTAAGCACCGTCAACTGACCACATACTTATTAATGGTCTTTTCGAGAAACAAAAAAATTTAAATTCATTCCTCCTCTTCAGCTGTTTAAATTGTTATGTAAAAAAAAAACAGAAAATTATCGCCCACGTATGACAAAGCACATGTAGACGCTGCTTGTTTTTTTTTAGGTTTAACACGCATGATGTCTTTTAAAAATTTTAAATTTAAACAACAATGAAAAGAAATTGAACGAGACGAGACGTCTGTGAGGTTGAATTGACACTGGAAATAACATTATTGGCAACACCAGAATCAACCAAGCATCGAGCAGCAGCAGCAGCAGCAATTTTTTTCTTCCTTTCTCTCTTTTAAATATATACCTTTTCTTTATACATTAGAAATTGCTATTTTCTATACAATGGATTTTATTTGTTGCAAGAAAAAAGAAAAAAAAATTCATGCAAAATTTCCCTTTCCCGATACTGTAAAGGTGTGCAATCGTTTCATTTCACGCAATTGCAAAATGCAAACTTTTCTTCCTGATAATCAACTACAATAAAATATTATCATTTATTTATAATATTTATACAAGTTGTGTTTATTAATTATTATTATTAGTTTCAATTGAAGAAAGAAGAATATATACTTTAGCGAAGCTGGATTTTAATTCCCTTCAGAAGTTGCATGCATCTATCTGCATGTCAATTATTATTTAATCCATTTCAAATCGCATTGCGCTTCTTGTGATTCTGCCAAATTTTCTTTGAAGAATTTCAAAAAGAAAAATAATAAAACGCAAATTAATTTCAGTATAAATGTTCAATGTGATCAAAGCTGCTCAAAAAAATGAACTGTTGTTAAAAATGAATAGTTTCTTATGAATAGAATAAGATAAAATAAACTAAAATGAAATGAAATATAATATAATTTAAAAGCATAAGCAGTTAAAGTTTTAAAATATAAAACATTTATAGTAATTTAATGATGAAACGTTTGCTAACATCAATATACATTTACATAACCTTAGAAAGGATATTTTTTCTCTGTTGTGATTGATAATCATTTCAACAACAAAACGATCATGCTTAAATAAAAATTTTATTACAAATTTAAAGATATATACAAAGCAAAAAACCTTATGAAATTTCTCAAGAATGATTAGCATTTCAAAACGAATTTTTCAATTTTACAAAACGACAATAAAATACCATTTCAAATAATGCATTATATTTACAATAAAAGATTGACAATGAATTGCGATGAATAATGTGAACTATTTCCTATCATATGTGCTACGTGCTCATTCTAGTTGAATAAAATAACGAAACATATATATATATATATATTACATTTCCAGAGTTCAGAAATAAAAATTCAATATTTTAAACAAATAAGAACAATCATGCTTCCATGACTCGGCTCATCACTTTAGAGACGGCATCTTCTTCATCTGATTCAGAATTATTGTCTGTTTCCTAAAATAAACAACGCTCTCAATTCAATTATTAGCAACAAAATATTAATAAAGTGTAAAAAAGCAACTACTGGAGTAGTGAGGTAGGTCATGCGCAGTTCATGCTGTTTTAGTAGCTTCCTTGGTGGAGCAGTTTTCAATGGTGTTCCTGAAGATAAATTATTCTTTTCGGGTAATTCTGAACATTCTGGGGTTTGGAATACCGGCGATTTTGTCCTATTGAGCGCTGCTAAAGTTGAAACAAATATATCAATTCTTCAAAACTGGCAATAAAACCAAGAAAAATACCAATTCTGCTTGATCTTCTCAATTTAGACACGTCGTTCATTTTATTATCCACATTCAAAAGATCTAAAAAAAATATCAAAAACTGCACACATGGTACAAAATGCTGCCACACCTATACGTAATAAATTCGTAAAAATAGCGTTTATTATTAATAAAAATAATGAAAAGTAAAACAGATCATAAATATAATAATGTGCAAATTCTGCACCGTTACTTACCATTTCTGTTTCGTTTTCCTCTTCCCTTTACTTCCGCACTTCTATCACCCGTAGGTTTATGCTTTTTAACTACAAAAAACCAATCATTGTCATATTATAGAAAAAAGAAAATTTCCCCAAAACGTACTCATTTCCAAAAATTCTCTAGCCACAACATCTGCATTAGCATTAAGTTTGACATCACTCTACAAAAGATACAGAAAAAAGGAACATCAGATCATGCAATACTAATCAAATCATGCTACATATAAAATATACGTGAAAGAAAGACAAAAATTACTTTTCGATGTTTTCCAGGAGGATGTCTTGGCGTGTTATCTAATCGACTGAGACGCAACTTTAATATCTGCTGCTGAAGGTGAGCACATTCTGCTTCCTATAAAATTCAGCAATTTGAAAAACTTTCATCCTGAACAAACAAAAAATTTAACACATAAATAAATGACAATTACTTTCATAGATAACGTCATTTCCAGATGAACTATTTTTCGTTTGCACTGCTGAACATCTTGCTTAAATATGCTACACAATTTTGTCGACTCGTAAGCTTTGGCTTTTAACATGTTGAACTCTTCTTTCCACTTGATAAAAATGCAAAATTAAACCAAAAGATTATTTTAAAATACAACAATAATTAACATACAGCCGATTCTTCTTTTTTCACATCAGATGCTAAATTTTTCATCATGCTGTGAATAGCCGAGATCTCGTTCAGAATATTTTGAATCGTCTAAAATACTTATTTATATCATCTGGGAATAAAACACGCAAGTATTTAAGAAAATATTCACACCTCAGGTGGAAAACTCGGTAGTATATTCTTAGCCAGCGTTGTCTCTTTTTTCTAAAAATTCAAAACAATCACCAGCAATTTTAAGCCAAATAAAATCTAATAATAACCGTTTTCCAGCTTCAATTGCATTGCATAAATCGCTGCATGCTTTTTCATTTTTTTTCAAATATTCCTCAAGTTATTCAAAAATTCACTATCAACAACTTATCATTACAATCAATCATACATGCTGTCATTCATAATACACGCTCTGTACTAATTTTCAATATTAAAAAAAATCTCAACTAACGTTTTATTATGTTTTTCTTACATACATAATGCCATTAAATTGAAGTTTTTCGAATATGATTTTGATTTCTCAGTAGTCAAAATTCCAATATTTTACATCGATAAAAAAGCGCATACATAACAAAATTTTAAAAGAAATATTTAAATGTAATGTAGTTACATCATGTTTCAATATACCCTGCAAGAAATCTTCCGCTTCACAGAATGAATATTTTGCAAAACAAAGCAAAAACTAGCCATAATAACCGCCAAATGTTAAACTGCAAATAAACAGCTACTTTGCCTTAATTTATGTAATAATTTTTTTTTTAATTTTAAGTTCAAAGCTTACATCGTCAATAGTGCTATTTATAATGTCAGAGCATTCTTCATTCGGCAGATTAACTTCAGCATTCATATCATCATGATTTCTGGCTTCATCCAATTCATCAGCATAAATCTTTTCAAAAAATGTGTCAGAAAGTTTCTCTACCTAAACAAGTTAACAAATGCAGAAAATTAAAAAAAAATAATCACTCTACTTTTTTTACAATATCTAGTAGAATAATGACGTTAAATAAAATCATCATTTAATAATTAATGTTACCATTAATTGAGATAATCTTTTTAACAACAAAATAACTGCGTTCATTCCATGCAATGCAACAATTACATAAAATACATATCTTACCGTATTTTTTGTCTCTGTATCAGGAGTAAGTTTGTTTGATTTGAGATCAAGTGAATTTTCCTGAAAACAAAAAAAAATATCCATTTGTTAATGCATTGCCGATCAGATTTTGAAATATAAGAATTTGCCCAAAACAGAACTCCTATGAAAAAAAGTAAAAAAGTACCCATGTTCGGAAAATTTAAAATTTCAACAGCTTAAATAAGAAAAGCAAAAGTACGTTTCGTGCAATCTAAGCAAAGTAATAGGAATTTTCAAAGGAAAAAATGCGCCCTGTAAATAATGTTTTCCTGATAAAAAGAAAAAACTATAAAAGCTGTAACCAATGCACGCACGCGCTTTTGGGATTCACTATCTAGATATGCTCACTTCTTTGTTTCCTTGCAAGCCAAGCAAATGCCGCTTCCCAAGCTGTAGCTTAGAAGACGCTGTCCTTTTGTTCTGATGCTTGATGGACTGCAATTTATTTGCACGTGCAATTTCATTTGCTAATATTGAAAACTTTACCAATAAAATATGACATACCTTTTTTAAAGCGGCCGTAAATCGAACAGATGCCAACATTCTTTCAACTGTAAAATTATTTGAATTCACGTTCATAATAAACGATACATTCTCTTGATTGGTAAAAAATGTTTGTAGTGCACGAGTCAATTTTGAAGCACGATATGGTACCATTCTCTGTTTACTGCAGAAAAACAAATTTGACAATCACGTAAAATATTGATAAATAATATTGATGATTAATTCAAATCACCTGTGAGTTTGGTTATATCGTATCACACCCATACAACGAGACAGGGCCAGAAATGTTAAACTAGAAACTATGTCATCTTTCGATAGTTGAGAATTACTATTCCGTGATAGTTCTTCTTCAGCCAAGTCACAAAATACCAATCTGAAATGAAATCATACATATTACATTATTAGCTAAACAAAACATAACAGTTCCAATCTCCATAAGAAAAGTAAAAAATAACTAAGACGAAGTTGAAGCTACTGCTGAGCTTCTTTAACTCACATTAAAATACTACATATAAAATGTTGCGCAAAAATCCTTTCAAAAAATATGTACATTTTGAATTGAAATCTTACATACACTGATCACAGTATAAGCCTACATATTTATGTTTAATGTCATGTTAACTGAATGGCAGATTGACTCACCTGTTGCTTCTCATGTTAAAATCAGAATCATTAGATGTTGTCTTATAAACCAAACGTACAACATACACGCAGTGACTAAAAAATCATTCTTAAAATAAAATAAATATGTTTGAACTAAATACCTTTGCTTGTAGTCATAATTCATATTCAAACCAGCATAACGCATGTTACGCTTCCCAGCGCAAAATAATTTCATTCCTTCATCTGCATTGTTGATTTGAATTTCTAAAGCACCTAAAACAATATCTAAATTAGCATCAATTATTCTAAGCGTTGACAAAACAATCGTCGGACCTTTAATATACACATTTCGACTTGCATCTTCTACTATTTTTAAAACAGAACGATCAAGAGGATTTAAAATGTCAAATAAGTCGAAAAATTTATCATGATGATGCTCTAACATTGAAATGTAGACTTGATATGCTTCTGTTCCACCAGAATCCACAAAATCACAACTACCATCTAAAAATTAAGAAAAGAAAAGAAAATTACAGCATAAAAGAAGAATTATAAAAATTAAAAACTGTCTGCAATAACATGTCTTTTAGTTTAAAAAAATACAAGTTCTTTCAAATAGTAACTCTAGAATGGAGAATTGAAATAAAATAAAATAAAATAAAAAGCGCTGAAAGTCAAAATAGTTTTAAAAAAGTTAATTCAAATGTCATTTTCTATTTTTTTTTTACAAATCAACGCTCAAAAATACGAAACCATCATTACAGTTACATTTCTAGTAGATAACTTGTCATTAATTTGTACTTGCAAATCATTAATTACTGTAAATTCACAATCCAATAAATTTTAGAGTGCAATCTGCATACCACAATCTCCAAACTAAATAACATTCTTATTATACAAAAATAATAAGAAATTTGCATAAAATATGTGCAAAAACAAATAATATATAAAATATTACAATTAGGAGGAAAAGAACACGAAATGTAATTTCAAATTAAAATAATCTAGCAAAGAACTCACTTATTTTTGACACTTCATTATCAGAAAAGAATTCAGCTGAGGGCATTTGCAATACCTAAAACATAATTCAAACAAAGCATAAGTAACAAATGCTAAGCTTAGCATACTTCGGATGCTGATATTTCAAGTAAATGTGCTTTCAAAGCTAGCATTTTCTCTTTTTCTGCTGAACTTGACAAAATAAAATTATCATAGTTCTGTGGCGTGCACAAATTTTCTTCGATACTGGAATGACCAATTCTCATGAAAATCTCCCGCAACGCTCGTGGAAGCATTCCTGGATTCTCTTTAGTTCCTGCAAACAGTAATTAAAATGGCTACTAAATCACCAAAAATGGATCAAAAATAAGTAAGTGGTTTTCCATACATACCAAGCATAGTATAAATTTTTTCGCTGCCAGTAAGGCCGTGAGATAATAGCAATCCATTCACGCGTTTGAACAAACCATCCATCAATCTTTTTGTGGTCCTTTCAAAAACTTCTTGTTGACTGGATGAAGAAGAAAAAATGTGATTGAATTTATATGTGATTTGTCCAGGTAAATGAAGACCGAATACCAAATTCTGCTCATTTACATGAGTGAAATATTTCTAAATATGACACAACACAGTAATAAATAAATATTGTGAATTCAACTTCTATAACAAAATTAGTTTGCCAACACATATAAGTGCTCCCTGCTATTAAGCTTAATAATAATAATTGAACAATGACAGTAAAACATACTTTGAACTTATATTTAACAATTAAATTACGTAACAATTTAAAAATGCAATTTTTTAAGCAACAGAAAACTGCTAAAATTAGCAAAAGCAACTTAGCCAAGTTTTCATAATTTAAAAGCAAAATAAATTAAAAATAACCAACCTCGATTTCATTGTTATTTTTTTCAGATTCAGAACACGACAGAATTCTAAGAAACATCTGAACAGGCCTTTCAACCATTTTTCTATTTGAGACGCGCCAGGAAAAACAGTTACAATAAAAGCAACCGACAGTAAGGTAGAACTGGCAATGACAATACTATAGAGAATGCAACTTTATTATCATTTATTCAATTGCTTTATGGAAAAATACTTACTGTTACTAAAACTTTAAATTTTTAAATTAAGGTATTTTTAATTAGCATTTTAAATTATAGATATTTACTCCAGTTACCTACGCTCTCAAAAAATTCAAAACATATATAATTGAATTATTGAATTATAAATCGAATTACTGTAGTTCTATACATAAGAATTATTTAATTAATACTTCAATAAATGCAAAACTTCAATAATTGTACTGAATATTTTATAATTTGTCATTTTTTATCTATTCAAAAAATTAAATATTTGAGCACCTTTATTAAAAGTAAGAGTTATATTTCTGAATAAAAATTCAAAAAAAGTTTCTTAATTAATCATCGAATTATTGTCTACCTTTAAAATACCACAAATAGTAATGTATCCTGCATTTTACATGTATAATACAGTATTTGCTAATACTGTAAAAGTTAATTTCTTACGTTTTTCTTAATATTTGATTCTATTTGTTTGATTTTTTAATAATGTGCATTATTTTTGGAAAAAAAGATGATATTTCTTCAAAATTTATTGATTTTCTTTGTATATGCAGATTGTTGGCGTAGTTCGGCGATATATTGGAACATTTACATCAATTTAAATTTTGTTACAAAAATAATCAATCGAGAGCAACATACCTATCTGTAATTCACATTCCGTTTGTTCGGCTGATTTTATACTTTTATCTGTCTTATTGTAAAGTCAAGGAAACGTTCACGAAAAATTCACTGCCAGTGCTGCTCACTGAACATTACAAAACATTCAGCTGGTGTTCGGCGTATTGTTCAAAGCTTTTTGCGCAGTTTTCAAACTTATCAAACAATGTCGACAAATATCTTAGAACGAGATTCAAATGAAATAATTGTACAGGATATTAAAAGAGCAAGATGAACACCACTAGAAAAGGTTCTGACTTTGTCGAACAGAAAAAATATTTTTCTAATCATTTTAGTTATTGCAATAATCACAGAAACGTTTATTGAATTTTAGAATTTCTGTTCGGCAAAGAATGATAAATTAAAATATATATGAACAACAATTCAGCATTGTACAACATGAATAAATCAATAATTCAGAACTGCAGAACATGAATAAACTTAAAATCTAAATAAATACAAAACAAAAAATTCGACGCGCGTTGCAAACTGTCTTTGCTTTACTAGCATTCATTTACACGTTCAGTATACACTTAATTATCATTCACAGATTTCATTTCGCGATCCAATTTCACACTGGGATAAACTGGTGCCAATGCTTTGGCGCGATGATTGAAAGAATAAAAGGTAGGACGATTAAAAAAGCTTTCAAATGGCTTGTCATTCAATTGTACGTATACCCGTATAGGAACAAAGTCACCTGCCACTGAAGCAGAGAAAAAAATTACTGCAAACAATGCTAACAAACATTCTATCACAATATCCAATGGAAGTTTAAAGATTTCTAACTTGACAATTTTTGAAAATGAACGATGCGACAAGCCGCTGTATGCACAATGGATCAAAAGCAATACTGCAAAAATTAGAATTCTTTTTGCAATCGAATTTCTTTTCATCTAAAAAATTGCATACTTTTTAAATTTTAAATATTTAGATATAAACGAATAATTAAGAAAATGAATGTGCAAAAACTTTCATATTTAAGAAAATTTTCTATTTGTATATATATATATAAACATTTTTAACACGCAATTTACAAACATGATCTAAATATGAAACAAAAGAGAAAATAACTTTAAAATGCAACATATATTACAAATATTTCTTCTGTGTTATTAAGCACACTTAAATTCACTGTCATCAATCTGATACTCCTGCTTGCTCTAATTTTCGAAGTTTTTGCTACAGTATGCCGCTTATTGAAGTACTAAACTTGACATCATACTCGAAATCACAAACAGTTTTATTTATTAAATTTGCTTTATTCCCATTATTTCAAAATTCATACTAGATTTTTAAATTTTACGTGGAATTTGGTTTGCACCCGATTTCACCCTGCTGACTCCGTCTACTTTTCTCTCTAAATTTCATTGGTTATCGGGATGGTCTACTTCGGGTCAAATTTTCACCGCCTTTTCTTACTGGTCGTTGAACGCGCTATCTTATTAGACCTTCATACCGTAGTCTTATTGGTTTCCCTTGTCTGATTGCGCATTGATTTTAACTTTTCAGTTGCTATTAGCTGCAATATTTTTTCATTTCATTGGTTCAAATATTTCCATTTGCCATTACGTAACTTTAATACTAGTGACGTAAAATCAGTAGTGAAAATTGTTATTATTCCAAAATTATATTGAGTTTGTTTTCATCAACATTTATGAACTTTTATCATTCATTGAAAATTTCTTTTTTTAATATATTATTTCTAGTTCTGGTGAGGTTTATACTTTTTAGTGATCAACATCTTCAAAAACAATATTTAACATAACCCTATATATCATTGTACCACAGTGAAGTTATACCAAATGTGACTGTAATAACTCGGGAAAAACAGCACAAAAAATAATAAGTTAAATAGTAATTTTTATTTTTCACTATCCAATAGCAGCAACAACAACAGTAAAGAACAGCCAAACTAAAGCAATCGCTAATAACAAGGAACACACACAATAATACTGTTCAACATCCCCAATATTTTTTCTGTTTACCGGTGTGTTCCAATTTGTATGTCCTGCCTTGATATACAAGAGACATACTATCGCCACGATTTGGTACAAGACGTAGTTCAGATATATCAGTCATCATGAAAATAAAGAACAAACTAGGAAAACAAAATTTTCTTCAATTTAAAACTGTCGCAGTTCGTCAATCTTCTGGTGATAGTAGAATGCGTGAGTATCTACTTGGCAACCTTCAGCATGTTCACTGGTGCGGATTACCCGTGTGGCTTCCAGAATCTGTCATATTGTGCAGTCAATGCAGCTATACACTTTTCTGCGTTTCTTTTTATTCAGCAATATTTATTTTCCTTCCGCTGAGCGGTGTTCTTCAGTCCTTAGACCAGTGGTTCTCAACCCGTATCAGCGCACGCCCCCCTTAATAAATGTTGTGCAGTTAATGCCCCCCCCCAAAAAAAAAAGTAGTGCGGTATGTATTCTGTGTACGCAAAGCAAAGTGTGGCTTCATGGTTGCATCAAGCCAAGCTACAGTTCAATACTATTTTAGTACAAAGGTAAATGATAAATTGTGCTCAGCTGAAGCTGTTAAGCTAAAACTAAGATAATCAGTATGAAAAGGCGGTGAAAATTTAACCTGAAGTAGACTAAACTGTGAGAAACAGTTCACTAGAGAACAAAAAGTTACCAGCATCAAAATAAAAATGATTACTATGACATGCAGGCGAGCAATTTATCAATGCATTATAAATAACATGATGATATCTATTGACTAGGCATCTTAGGAGCTGCATAACATCAGTGCATTAGCTCGGGAAGTACTACACATCACAGCAGAAAGGAACTTTTGAATTTTGAACACCTAGAAGACAAAAAATTCTAACTTGTTACGCCCCCAGTGGAACCATCATACGCCCCCTTAGGGGGGCGCGCCCCCCTGGTTGAGAAACACTGCCTTAGACGAAGGACTTCAAAGAAGGTAAAATAACTTTTACCCCGCCTACCAGTTCAACGGCGTCTTTCAATTCTTCAATGTTGCAAACTGGCCAGCAGTTATTAGGTCAGTGCACGCGCTATTGGCCTCCTCATTATATAGGAGTTGATCCAGTTCATCCGAAAATAACTCGTAGATGTGGTGCCTGTAAGATGAAGAATCGCTCGCTGTTGAACTTCACCAAAATGTACCGTAATCCACGCACCAATCCAAAACTCAGTTTTTTTTTACGTTAACCGGTGTGCGTGGATCCAACGTCGCGAGTTGCTTTCATGCGTGGTCAATGCACACATTTCGCTCGTCGGTGAAATCTCTCTACCATACCATCGCTCTGTGGATAGTATGCTGGAGCTGGGTCTAGCTTAATACCGAAAGAGACATTTAGCTCTTAAATATTAAGCTTTGGAATTGTCATCCTTGATCTGTCTCGATCATCGCTAGGATACCGAATCTTGCTATCCATGTCGATATATCCGTCCATAATGCTGCTTTATCAGACGCCTCGATCTCCGACTTCAGGAGAGAGACCGTAGTGCTTTGAATATTATTCTGCGCAATGGTAGCGGAACATATGGATGAATCCCACCGTCTGATGGTTAAAATAGCGCTTACAGTCCACAAATCATCTGCTTTCCTGGACATTTCTTCCACATTGGCGTCGTAAGTGCTGGCTTTCAAGTGTCAGTTGAATGTTGAAAAGTAAGCACTGTAAAAATACCATCCATTTTGACTGATGGCACTGCCATAACTTCTGCGCATCTATCGGAGACTCTGAGACGCTTTCGTGTCACCCACGGACCCACGGCCGATGAAGCCGGTGAGCGTGCAAAAGCGATCCTTTCTTAACTCGTCGAAATGTTCGAGCACTCGTTTTTATTCATCGGTATTATGAGGCGTTGCCGACAGATTCGAGTAAGACATCATCTTCGAGAGCAACTCAGTCCGGCAAGAATGAGATGACGTAGCAGTAGAATTTTGTCAGAGAGAGCGTGAAATTTAGCACAACTGCGCTAACCAAATCCCGCGACTGTGGCCAGAAGGTCGGCAGTTTGACTGTGACATTCGTGGTAAACGCAGCTAGATCTTTGTGTTCACTAAACTCTCGGACCACCAACTGCACGAACCATATATCTAACTGCTGTCTGTTCCACGTTACTCTACAGTATACTACCGTAGATCATCAGATTTGCAGGTACACAAACATAACATGGCAATAATGATAGTCAATGCTGGTTCTATATAAGAGAGATAAAATTTATTTTTAGTATTATATACAGTAGTGACTAGTATTTAAGTGTGACTCTACATAATGACTCTTCACATTGATATTTTACGAAAACTTTGATTTTTTATCTATTTGATATCCACATCTATTACAAAACTTTTTTATACAGAATGATACTTAAATAATAAATTTAGAAGATTATTTTTATAAAATTAAAAAAAATTTGCAGCTTAAAATAAAAATTATCTACAGGTAATTTATACCTGGATAAAAGAACCTCAATATCATTAAATTACTGTAAAATTGTAATTTAATATTTTTACCGCCATTTGTTAAGGTATATTTTTTGAGACTTTTATCGTTTATACACTATTGTTTGATTTTGATAATGCTGATGCATCAATAACAAAAACAAATATATGTCTGTCTTGTTAGGAGCACATGCAATAAGCGGAGCATAGGTTTTTTGGTGATTTTAATGTCTAAAACTGAATTAATATGTGAAACATTAAAAATATTTTTTTCTCTGATTACATTTTGTGTAAAAAATAATATTTTATTCAAGAAATTTAGAATTGCTCAATGTCGGACAGTGTATCTACAACTGAATTTGTTACAAATTTTCCCTTGAGAAAGTTGTTTTGTTGTCATCTGAAATTTGCCACTTTCCAACCGACTGAAAATTCTTGGACTTTATTGGTCGACGGTAAGTGTCATAGAATTTATTACATTTGGATGCAAGGCACTTTGCAAATGAGATGTGATGAAAAAAATGTTGACAAAAAAACAGTAATATTCTCTGACAGTACTGGAAATGTTGATGTGATTATA
This sequence comes from Trichinella papuae, assembly GCA_001447755.1. Classification (NCBI taxonomy): domain Eukaryota; kingdom Metazoa; phylum Nematoda; class Enoplea; order Trichinellida; family Trichinellidae; genus Trichinella; species Trichinella papuae. The sequence goes on from JYDO01000004.1 coordinate 189,894, forward strand.
CCGTCGTCGATGAAGCAAAATGTCAGCGATGTGACAGCTGAAAATTATTGTTCTTTAATATGCGAATTGGTTGACAAAAGCGACGACGAAGTTGTAACTGTGAAAGCGAAAAAATTGACACCTTTGCAATTCAAACGAAAAAGCATTTTAGAAATTGCCTGGGCAACTGAAGTATATCATTCATATTTATTTTTAACAAATAAGGTATAATTTGATTTGGATTTAAAGGGAAAAATAAATATACATTTGTTTATTTATTTACTGGTTTGCAGTTTTGTTTTTTTTGTGTTTTGAGAAGAATAATAATGGGATTGGTTATGAGATTTTGGGACAAAAATTTTTCAATAAAATGTATAGTGTTTATGAAATTTTTGGAAACAATGACCAAAATAATGTTGAAGATCGATTTCTTCATCGACTCTTTTCCATGTGTTTATGTTAAAACCGTAGAAAGGGCTCAGAAAAACGTACTCGTTTGGGAGCCAAAAAAATGACTATTTTTGTATCAAAATGTGCAGAATAACGTGCTGCACTGAAATGTATTATTTGTTTTAGGATGTTTATAAAATCTAGCCTACACAAAGAAAAACACTGAAAAATAACGATTTTTAACGTTAATTTTGTTACATTTTTGAGGATAAAAGGCTTTAAAATTATAAAAATTAAAAATATTTTAATACAAACATATACAGCATTTCTCGTACTATTTATTGAAGCAATCTTCATAAAAATTGAACATATTTTAGACTTTCTACACGTATTTTTCTAATGTGGTGTGAATCCCACCCCAAGAATCCAACAACGTACATAACGCCAACAATCCATCAAAGGGTTAAACTAGAAATATGAATTGTACATGAACATAATATATCAGTGCTTCCCAAACCTGGGTAAATTACTCAAAATTAGGTAAAAGTGTATTTTCTTGGCATTTCAACGACAATTCAGAATGCATCGGACATAGCGTATACTTTTACCTATTTATAATTCTGTTACGTATCCAAAAGATGAAACTTACTGTTCATCATGAGACCTACATTTCATTATATTGTGAATTTCACTTTATTATCTTTTTTATGTTACCTCAGTGTCCATGCAACAGTTATTCTCTCAACATATTGTATGATTCACCGCCAAGCTCTGGCCGTTATAGGTCTTGTTCCTGGACTAGGGGAAGTCATGAAAAATGTCATCACCATAGTGAACTTCATCAAGGCAGGCACTATAAACACGAGGCTTTTCACATCCTTGTGTTTTGAAACGGACTCATTACATAAGAACCTTGTTTACTACGCGGAAACCCGTTGGCTTTCAAGAGGGAATGTTCTGAATCGCCTTTTGGAGCTGAGGAATGAAATTGAAATGTTTCTAGTTGAAGAGAAGCATGCGCTCGTTGAAAAATTTTCCAACAAATAGTGGTTGGCTCAGCTTAGTTATTTAGTTGATATTATCTTCCACATGAATGCCCTTAATCTACAACTTTAAGGAAAAAAGGAAAATAGGATTTCTGCAAGAGAAAAACTGATAGCATTTCAACAAAAGCTTATTGTATTGGCTAAAAAGGGCAGAGCAACATAAAATTGCATCATTATTCACCCTTTCTCTGTTCTTAGAGGATGCCGATGGGGTTGATTTCAGTGACATTATAAATAATCTGATCACCTACTTAACAAAACTATCATTGCGTTTCAAGGAATACTTTCCTGAACTAGAAAGATCTAAATAGCAGTGGATTGTGAACCCATTTCTGCGGTTTGTTCAGAAATGATTTTATTGGTATGCTATATGTGAGAATTTGCTTTTTGTAATTTTTTCATTGAAATATTTCTGTTATCATGTTTACAACTTTCAAACCTGTCTTTTGATTTATAAAATCTTATATTCATGATGTGAAAATTTTTTTTAGGAATTCATAACTCATCCGCTCGATTTTAGCCTCCTTTTTTTCATTGGATGTTCACTGATAGGCTGTTCTTCGTTGAACAATAATTGGTGAATGATCTGTAGTATTTTATTGGCTATTTAACTTTGATTGCGATTGGATTATGGCTGTTTATCAAAATTTGACCTAATATGGGTGCTCTGCCAATGGGGATGGTCTAACTGTTTTCCTACTGGTCGTTGACAGCGTTATCTCATTGGACGTTTTCTTATTGGTGGTGACGTCATCAATATGGCCTGAACGTCCAATAGTCAATGACCAACTCATTTCCATTTAATTTTAAAATTTATTTTAAACTTTGAAAAGTTTAAATTTAAACAATTTTGAAATAAGCAGTGAAACTTTTAAATGCAATCATTTTTGTCTTTGTGTTTTCGTTGGTCGGCGGCTCCCATTTTCCAACAACCATTAAAGCGATACTGTTTCTGACAAAACTTACAATGGATTTGGTAAAATTTATTTAACTAATTAGTCTTTTTATTTAATGTTTTATTTAAATTAACTAATTTATTTAGAATGTGCATTGTGGATTGTTAGTGTTTTTTGCACTGATGTTGCTTAATGGATGCCATGCTGATGAGCATTATTGTCCACATTACTTGGACTCTTCCATCACTGGGTTTTATGAGGAAGGAAGATGCATAGTTTTAAGAAAGAAGGAATTGGCAAAAAATCCCCAGAGTATGACTTACCTTGATGCATGGAGAGACTGCTACGAAACATTTGACAACAGTTACATCCATCCTTTTCAAATTGCAGCGAGCGATTTTAACATGGTGTATGATGTTTTTGTGTCGGAAAATGCGGAATATAAAGGTTTTGAAAAAATAAAAGATGTTGGTGACCTGGATTTTGTCTTGAATGGTTATCGAATTATTGAAATAATTCCTGCGAGAGAAAATAAATCAGTTGTTTCACGGCTTAAGCTTGCATTTGGAATAGATAACATTAAGTACATAGACATTGGTGTATATGATGATAACTGGATGAAAACTAACACCTTTGGCTTAAGTTTATCACGAGATGCGAGATTTGCAGTTCAAGCATTTCCTAAGAGTCCTTTATGTTTGGTATTTCCTAAAGACTTAGTTTACCTTTTCTCATTAAAATGGAATGCTCAAGACCTGTATGACTGCAGTATGAAAGGCAAGTTTAACAGATACTTTTGCTCAACTCAACCTTTGAAAGAATGTTACGTAGAGGTTGGTGGTTTTGAAAAGAGTTGTATTTGCACACCTGGAGGTGGTAAGTACTTTTTAGAATTTAGCATTTGTCAGTTCATAAATATTCTGATTACGTATAATCAGTAGCGTTGATAAGGTGGGGGGGCCGACTTGGGCGGCCGCCCCCTCCCCCCCCTCCATTGGGAAAAATTTCATGCAACTCTCACTAATGCCCGGGGATTAGCGTCCCATGGGGTGGCTAGCGTACTAATGATAAATCTTCTGGATACTATATCCGTCCCCCCCCTCCCCTATAAATTAGACGTATTAACGCCCCTGCATATAATTTTACTGATTTTTATGCATGGTTGAATGAAATAATTTTACTTATCACTTCATTGTGGTTTTTCAGTATCTCATTAATTTATAATTAATTATAATCATAATTATGGAACATTTCTGCTTTAGATAGAATTCCGTGTTCAAAAGTAAGGTGTAAGCAAGGTGAAACTTATGTAATATCAACGGATACCTGTGAAAGTAAGTAAAAAGGAAGTTTTCATTTATTGATCTCAATTTAAAAAATGTTGCAGATTTGCCTCCTCCAAAAAAACGTGAACTTTCACGAAACAAATTGTTACACTTTTATTTATTGACTGCTGGCATTCCAGCTGTTTGTGCAATAATTTTTATGACGATACTTTCTGGCGCTCTGTTAGTTGTAAGTGGATTGTTCTCTGCCAATTTAAATGCATCAATTTTAATTAATACTGTGATGAATGAATTAAATTTTAATTTTAAGAAATTTAATATTTTTCCACTCATTTAAATAGCTGAATTCAATTAATAATAGCACTGTTTGTTTTAGGAAAGAAAGGTGACTAAACGAACTTTGGTAAGTTTGAAATTATGATTATTTGCCGACTTTTAAATAATTTTAGCAATTTTAGAAAGTGGTACCTATAGCAAACCTGCAGCAATCGGTAGGATATCAAATTTATCACCCGTGTTATCGAATGTTCAAAATTGTGTTTTATTTATTTCGGCAGAAATCCTCTTTACACCTTCGTACCATAGGAATCCCTTAATTTTTTTTTTATTTTTATAATCATTTACACATTCAACTTTTAGAAAATTATTTACAAGAAATTTTAAACAGTATTCCAATTTAGCAAAATGCATGCTAAGATTTTCCCAGAGATTTGATTTACTGTTATTTTTCTCATTATTAATTAATTGATTCTGTTAGTAATTTTATTAATTAATTAGGCTATTTAGAAATTTTAGTAATTTAAAAACAACTAAATTAAATTGAATCAAATGTTTAATATATCATATATTTAATAGGTTACCGCCTTTGTTGATGACCCAAACGTGTCAAAGGTATGTATTCTTTTTAAAATTACTATCATTTCAACATTTTTACCTTAAATTAATAAGATATGAAACATACGTTTTGCAGTGTATAAAAGTTAAAACTAAATGCACACAAGCGCAGTACGCATGTACATGCTATGTGTAAATTCATTTTTTATAAAAATGGATTATTTCATAAAATCGAGTATTTAATGCAGTATAGAGTTCATGATGTAATAAGATTAAATAAATTTTTGTTTTCTTTCATTTAAACCAAAATAGGTATTTTGAATTGTTATTCAAAGTTGAATCCATAAATGTAATGTAACAGTTTAACAAATTGAAAATCAAAAATGATAAAGAGGGGAAATAGAATAAAAGTCTTTGAACTGCTGTGTTTTGTGTTCCCAAATTATTTATAGAACCTTAGATTGAAAAAAACATTATAAGAAAATTTTTTAAATATTTTAATTTAGGTCCAGAAAACGACTGAAACTTCAGAGCGTTCGGTATCGGTATGTATAAAATGATCACAGACATTATTATTATGCATTTAAATGCTAAGAGTTATATATTAAATAATACATTACTTTTTATAAATATTAAATTACTATTTTTATAAATAAAGAGCTTGTTTTATAATAAATAAATGAAACTGTTTAATTCTTATTTTATTTAGACTGATGCAGAGTCTAAAAAGAAACCACCGAAGAAATCAAAAAAAGTTTGTTCATTTTTCTTTTACTAAATAATATTCTGAATAACCGCTGTTAAAATAATATAATATAATATAATATAATATGAAGTGCATTTTGGAATATATTTTGAGAAAAAATTGAATTTAGTTGGAATAATTTACAATAGAGAAAATAAAAAACACTTTTTTAGACCAAAACGCCTCCACCTGAGACCAAAGAAACGACGATGGGTTCCTTGATGGTATGCTGATAACATAAATTTTCATGCATGGAATTAAATTAAATATATACTTGTTAGATGAACTAAATTTACATTTGCATAGGAAGCTAATAAGTTTTATAGAAAATATAATAACACTTATAAAAAAAATATATTCATTTAAAGAACGAGCATGTGTTTATATACTGAAATTTTATTTATATTCAATTTAGCTCCAAACAACGCCTGAAATGAAGCCCAGCGCTAAAAAGACACCTAAGGTATTGTATTTTACTTTATTTTTGTATTCCATTACAAGTAATAAATTAAGTTGTGAATGAAATATACTGATATTTATTATTCAGGAATATTTACATTAAGTTTTAATAAAAACAATGATGAAATTGTAAAGATATTCTATTATTCACATTACAATAAATTTAATTTAAATTTATTTTATTTAGAAGCCGCTGCTGAAATCTCGTTTCACCGGCAAGAAGGGCTCAGCCACAAAGAAGCCGTGAAAGTACTTCCCGTACCGGCTTCCACCCAAAGTTACTCATCTTGTTATCACCCATTACTGCTCATCCATTTTTATTATTCAACTATTATTACTATTTAACCATGGTATTAATTTCACTTTAATTGACACTTATTGTATTTTATTAAATTATGGTTAATTTTTTTAATAAAATTTTAATAAAACTTCTTTATTCCAACTTCACTACAACAAGTGTATAAATTAAGAACACATACTTTCAAATGACAGACATAGAACATCGTGAAATCAATGTTCAGCATTATTTTCCAAGAACAACTGTTCGAATAGAATATGTGTTTATGTTATTGCTAAATAAACAATTTATAACGTAAAATGCTATGAACAAATTTTTTTAACCTTAATTTCGTATCACTTTTTGAAACATTTATATAACGCAAATCCATTGCTGAAAGCAATGAAAGTGAAAAACTGAGCTGTAAGATTGGAGAAAAACAGTTGCTTAGAATACACAAAGTGCTCAAAGTGGAAATTTGTAACATTTAATAAAAAACATTTAAAAGTGAAAGTAAAATATTATTTTTACAAAACATTGGTTAACAAGTTTTAGAATAAAATACAATTAGCAAGAAACTAGCAGAAACATATTCATGTATTTGGCATTTAATAAGGTTAAAATAAACAATAATATTGTATATATAGTTTGTCATATAAACAAACCAAAGTATTTGTTCGCAGCTAGTTCTAAAATGCTTTTTTTTTAAATAAAGTTCAAAATTTTTACTCTAATGAATATTGTGAAATAAAGAAGAAATTTTAGATGATTGTTATTGTTTAAAAAATGCATGTTCTTAATATTGCTACTTCTGCAAAATATTTCAAATTGCATTGCATACATTTATCTGATGATAGTAATTAATAGGTTATTAGAAAGGCATCGTTAATCAACAGCACTTTTTTTCAGGAAAGAAATTCTGTTATTTGTAAAAAAAGATTATACATACAATGCAGTCCATGTTTTAGTTTAATAAATTTAAGAAAATTCTGATCAAGATGAAAATCATTTGCACTTGTGCTGCAAAAAATGAACATCACTTTTTCACCATTTCCACACAGTATTTTTATGTATCAGTAATAAGTGCAGCTACAAATGAAAAAAAATTATGCATTACTTTTCAAAGCAACCAAATGAATAATCATAAATATAACATAAAATTCAATTAAATTTGACATAATAAATCATCCTAATTAAACTTTAACTCATCATATTTTATTACAGATGCTGTAATGCATTATGTATTATTATCTGTAATTTTCAAAATTTTTTCATTCCACATTTCACGCTTGATTCTAATTTCATACTGTAAAAGATAGGCAAGGAAAGTAAAGTATTACTGTCAATGAATAATATTTTGAAACAAATTTTCCCCCAAAAAAATGATGAATTATTTAAAAAAATCCGTTGTATGTATATTGAAAAAAAAAGAATGACTTGAATTTTTCGTGAAAATTTTTTGATTGTTGTTTTTGTTAATTTTTTTTATTTTGATAATAATAAAAAAGAAAAGAAAACTTTATTCCAATATAACTAGAATGAGTGAAATTTTTTTTATTAAAATATTAAAAAAAAAGTACAAATGTTGGTATGAAAGAAGAAAATTATTCGAACGTACTTACCTTGCATTTGTTTGCTACAGTGAATAGTAGATTGGTGAAAATTTGAAAAAAAATAGTAAAAGTGCAAATTAATTTTATCAAAAAATTAACACTGAATTTATTTATTGCAATAATTGTAAATAGAATGTGTATGGAAAAAATAATTTTTTTTTTCTTTTGAAACTATCCCTGCATTTTTTAAATGTAATTGTTCAATTTTCTGATCGTTCAGATTCAGTTTGAAACGCAAGCACATTCAATTCCATGTTTGCCAATTTTTAATAATAAAATTGTTTCGAAATTGGGATAAATTATATAAATTTTTTTTTGAATATTATTTTTATCAGTGGTTTGATTTTTCATTTTTGAAATGCAGGTTACTTGGTATAGAAAGTTCAACAGTTTTAATGAGGTCACGCAACAGAGCGGCGCGGCTAATCGCAGTTGACCGTCTGCGTGTGCGTTGGTTGTTCGCTTTTTGTTGTCGATGTGCTATTTTTGCACTTTATTCCAGTAAATTCTTGCAGCGGTTGTTTGTTGTTAGGTTTTTTTTTGGCGTGTGAGTAATTTTCCAAACTGCGCGCTTATTTTTCATATATTCATTTTTTTTAAAACTCTCTCTCTCTCTCACAAGCTTACAGAATCCTGTTATTTTTCCATTTGGACTTTTCTTTTTGAATAATTTCAACATTGTGCTTATAGTGTTTTCATTGATTAGCTGAGTGTTGTTGTATTTTTTGTTGTTGTGTGATCCGTGAAAACAATGAACGACCGGTGGCGTCAGTTGTGCCCTGAAGAAGATTTGAAATATTTGGTTGCATCTCAGGACGGTCGGGAGGAGCAATTTTTGCAGCCAGAATGGGGTCGTCAACGAATGGTCTGGGTGCCACACGAGACAGCGGGATTTGTTGCCGCGCGTATTGTGGAAGAGAAAGGCGACACGGTGGTGGTGGAAATTGTGGATACTGGGAAAAAGTTGGAAATCAGTGAAGAAATGGTGGAAAAAATGAACCCTCCGAAGTATGAAAAAGTGCCCGACATGGCCGACCTTACTTGTCTGAACGAAGCGTGCGTTTTGCATAATTTGAAAGCCCGCTATTATAGCGGAATGATTTATGTAAGTATAATTGGCTTGTTTTTCTTTTTCTCTTCAAAATGCACTTTGATTTGCTTTTCTTTTGTCCTTAATTCGTATTGAATAGATTAGTTTTGAATCTATTGATTTGGAATGAAAATTTCCCTTTACTCAGGGGTCATTTGGCTTTTGGCCGAATCTCTCGCGGTTTAGCATTCTTCAGTCATCATCAGCATCAGCATCATCATCTTGAAACTAGTTTAAACATTTTCGGCTTGCCCGGCCGGGCGTCTTGTTCAAGACGATCCAACCGGCTAACCTTGACTGGCTTCGATCCCCCGGTGTTTGTGCCACAGTTTTCATTTGACTATATGTTTGCCAAACTTAAAACTGACGGACGGCTTCACCTACACTCTCACTCAGCTGAAGAGAAAAAAAAAATCCTTTTCAAATTGAATTCTATATAATGTGTCTCTTTCTATTCAAACGCCCCGTTTGTTCTCATTCAATATTCGCAAATTAATTGATTAATCATCATCATCTGTCTTTTTTTTTCTTCTTTTTTCTGAATTCTCATTTAAAATTTTGTCACATTAATGCATCCATTCATTCATGCAATGCTAGAAAGCTTTTTCAACAAATTTTTTCTTAAATGAATTTTTTTTTCTCAATTAGGTCATTTCTATTGTGCTTTTACAGTAGCTGTTATGGAACGAAGGTGTAAAATTGCTTTTCCTAATTATAAATGTACAGATATGCAAGTTGTTGGGAGAGGTTATTATTTTTATTATTTTTATTTTTTTTTTTGAGAATTTTCAATAAGTATGATCAATGTGATGGAAAAGAGAAACAAATATAAGTGATGAAATCATTGGCAAAACACAATTGTTGCAACAATTGCAAAAGGTTTTTGCTTTGCAATTGCTTGCTTGTGTGTGTGTGTGTGTGTGTGTGCACGCCAGCGTATTATGAGGAATTTCTTTCGGTGTGACAAGTACGCGTTGTTGTTGTTGATCAGCACCAGCAAGCAGTTTTGTTTGCTTTTTTCACTGGTGAAAGGAAGGCGTGATTGCTAAACAAAAAATTTATCATCCATCTTGTCTTGGGCTATTTTATCTATTTTAAATTTCAACGTGTCTAGACACACCGCTTACAATGGCGTAGTATTAGAATGCTGTTTTTCTTTGTTTTGTAAATTTCACTAGAGAGATAATTTTTTCTTGATGTCAACAAATTCATCATATACCAAACATCTTTGTCGTATAAAATTTGTAGGCATTTGTTTTATAAATTATTTAAAAACTACATCCGTGATAGAATTAATGAGAAAAATGATTTTGGATTGTCATTAGCTTAGAATTGGACTTTTATTTTCTTCAAATCAAACCAGAAAACTAATAGAAATTACCGACCAATTAGTCAGATAAAATAATTGAAATTCATATTTGTCCTATTCAATTCAAAGCTAACTTATTGCATTATGTATATTTGTTTCTTCTTCGAACGTAGTTGTTAGATCATGATTTAATTTCTTTGATTTATATAAAATAACATTATTAGAATTAAGTGATATTTGTTGAACAGCTTTTAACTTGTAAAAAAAATATCAATTTTTATTTTGTTTGTTCGTTGGATTATTTTTATCTGTAAGTATTGAATGCCAAAAAATATTTATTTTTACCATTAACTTTTGGCATTAAGCATTTGTTTATTATTGATTATCAGTGAAGAAGAATTTCGACATTGCGTCTCTCAGCACAACTAATTTGCAAAATTAATCGATAATTTACAGTTTATTTTGCAAATTATTTTTTATTTATTAAATAGCATGCTTTTTTATAAGTTTTAAAATTAAAAACAGTTGATTATCTGGTGGCTGTATTTGATATTTGAAGCAACTGCTTGACATTAGTATTCCAAAATGTGCTTTGTGTTCTTATAAACGAGCATCTGTTTCATGTTGATGTCTACTGTAATTCTTCTGCTCTCCAGTCAAAGATGACTAATACATTCGCGTACAGTAGTTGTCATTTTACTTTGATTTTTTTTTATACTTTGACTCATTGCAGTTTGATAAGTAAATTCTGACAAACTGAGATAAAGAAATGTTTATGACATTGCATTTTGCATTACTGTGCAAATATGGAAAGATTTCTATTAAAACAGTTTATTATTTTTCACAATTGAAATGTTTATTCACTTCATTTCTGTTTCCACATCTTTAATCGATTTATTTATTTTTATTTTGAACAAAAAATTTTATAATCGTTGTGTTAAACATTGTTGAATGTTAATATTTCAGTTAATATACGTATTATTATGTACAAACATGAACGTAAATATAAATGGATCTAGCAGGAAATATATTCTTAAAGAATCGATTGAAATGAATAATTGAGATGGGTTTATTGTGAATCTTTATTGAGGAGCCGTCTCAAACTAGCAGTTTTGCTTAGCAGAAAGTGGTCATTTTTTTCAGAATTTAATGAGTCGCTGTCGATTACGAGGTGTGGGAATTTGACACAGTCAAAGATTTTCAAGGAAGGAAGTTATCATTAAAGTTTCACATAATTTTTATTTGCATTTTGAATAAGATTTGCAAGTATTTTGATGCGGTTGTTAGAGGTACCGTTGAATAGTCATTTTAACTTTTTTCTTTTTGAAATGGAAATTTTTGAAACTTTTTCGCGTTCAGTTGTGATTTGAAATGTCATTTGGAAAGGATTTGCAGAACAAATTTGTAATCAATAATTATTGCAGTGCACTACTGCAGTATGTGCATTATACATTCATTTTTGTTTTGTTGCAAACTCACATTAGATAATAATATTAAATGTTTATCAGAATACATTTTCACTGTAATTTTATTTAATTAACAAATATTTATTGGTGTTATAAATAGACTTTTGACAAAGTTGATAATTTCAAATTTGTAGAGTAAAATAAATTCAGTAATTGTATTTCCATTTGCTTTTCTCATTTTGCATACTGTATCTATTTTGGGGTGGCATTTTTGACCTAGATGCTTTTTTATCTGGCCAACAGCAATCAATGTACGGAGATGTTATCTGGTTGCGTTCTCTGAACGCCTTTGTGGTCGGTGATGTCTGAGAAATCAGGTCAAAAATTGTTCTCCAAAAGCGAATCACCGATCTGCATTTTTCGCGCCTTTTCACTTGGAATATTTTGTAATTGAAAATAGTGTTGAAGCAAATATTTGTTATTTGAAATTGTTCTGATCCGACTGGTCGATTTGTGGAAGAGCGTAGGAGGTGGAGTTTTGAACTTATTGTTCTTGCACATCGGTGTGGGAACTTCGTCAAGCAACTTGGAACTTTTCAGGTGTTGCTCAGCTATTTGCATAGTGTATGATCGTTGGTTTTGTTTGAAATTGCTGATCAATTGAAAATGCTGCATTTATAAGTTAAACAAAACCATGTACAAATTCTGTTTAAACTGTATAAGTTTGTTTAATGAACGACAGACATATCATAGTGAAAGCAAAATGAAGGAAATTAACAAATAACAACAATAACACGAAATATTCTGAAGAAAAGATTTATAAGGTTTTTCAAACCAGCAGAAAAAATTTCAGAAGAAAATGAATCAATTGATAAAATATATATTGTGAAAATTTTGCAGAAAGAGACAGACAGGTTTCAACGTTTATTATTGAGTAACTTCGTAAAATTGAAGTTCATGATAAACGATGGAGGGATGTTGCTGATGAATTTGTGCTTCTAGAAGCATGCTTCAGTATTAAGAAGTGTATGTTTATTAAGAAGGCGTTTGATGATTTTGCAAATCATTTGCAAACATTTATCATTTTATGTGAAATAGTTTGTCGTTGAATAAACAGTCGTTTTTCATTTTTTACTGTGATGCATAAAGGCAAATTTATTCAATAGATTTTATGCGAATGTTTAGAATTGTTGAACATTTCCCTTCATTAAATGTAAATTTAATTTTGTTTCTGAAGAAGAAGAATAACATCAGAAAATTTGAAAATTAAAAACAACAATATTCATGATATTTGTATATATAATTTAAAATATCTGTAGTAATTTTAAAATTAATAATTGCCTTATCATAATTTAATAATAACATAAATCTATTTGTTTTTGATTTAGACCTATTCGGGATTGTTTTGCGTAGTTATTAATCCATATGAAAAACTTCCAATTTATACGGAAGCTATTATTGAAATGTACAAGGGGCAGAAAAGGCACGAAGTACCGCCTCATGTATTTGCCATTGCGGATACTGCTTACAGAAACATGTTACAAGGTGAGTGAATTTGTAATAAAATTTCATCTCTAATCTATTTAAACAATATTTTTATTTTTTATTTTAGAACGTGATGATCAATCTATATTGTGCACGTAAGCGAGAAAAAGACTGTTTGAGAAAATGTTTTTTTTTCCTTATCTAAAATTGCATAATTTTATATTTTCAGTGGCGAATCTGGTGCCGGTAAAACGGAGAATACCAAGAAAGTTATACAATATCTTACTTATGTAGCTGGAACTAGTCGTACATCAAAATCTGGAACCTCACAGGCAGTTAATACCAGAGTAATTATTTATTTTAAATTCGTCGACTTGTTTTATTTGATTTATTGTTTATTTTTTTAATTGAATCTATATTTTATATATTAATGAGTGATTGTAATTCTTTTTTAGGGAGAATTGGAACAACAGCTTCTCCAAGCGAATCCTATTCTTGAAGCATTCGGAAATGCCAAGACTGTAAAAAATGACAACAGTTCACGATTTGTAAGTAAATGCTGCTTTAAATGCGTTGACTTTTATTAGGCACAGTTAGTAATTTTCTGGTAATGTGTTTATGAAGAAATTTTTTGAAAAAATCCTTTAATCCTTAACATTGTTTGTATGTTTTGGAGAGTATTGTATAGTATTTGAGATAATTTAATTCGAATAGCAGTAGTTGAATGAAGCTTCAAATATATATATATATTTGAAAAATTGCTGCGTTTTATTGTTATTATTTTTTTTAGAATGAAATTAAGAATGATATGCACAGATTTATTGCAATATAATTTGAAATTGGTCTTTTTATTTTCAGGGGAAATTTATTCGAATTAATTTCGACATGTCAGGTTTTATTTGTGGCGCAAACATTGAAAGTTATCTTTTGGAAAAGTCGCGTGCAAATCGACAAGCGAAAGATGAACGTAGTTTTCACATCTTTTATCAGTTTCTTCAAGGAACTACTGAAGAAGAGAAAAGTAAAACGGATTTTAATTTTAATTTAATTTAATTTATTTTCAATTTTTTTTTCTTTCAGAAGCATTTGTATTAAACAAAGTCGATCAGTATCGTTTTTTGGCAAACGGGTACATAGCCCTGCCTGGTGTAGACGATGCAGCGGAGTTTCATAATACTGTTCGTTCTATGCGAATAATGAATTTTTTGGATGATGAAATCTCAGGTTTTATTTTGAAATCTCTTTTTAATTTTAAATATTTTATCTCTTGTGTTTTTTTTTGTTGTTGTAGCTATTTTACGGGTGGTTTCTGCTGTGTTGCATTTTGGGAACTTGGAATTTATTCAAGACAAGAAATCTGACCAAGCAATGTTGCCTGATGATACTGGTAATGAATGATTTTTGCTTTTTTTTTTCTTTTCAAATTATCTCTTGTTGAGCAAATTTTACTATGGCTTGGTTTTTTAGTGTATCAGAAAGTGTGCCGTTTGCTTGGCTTGTCCGTTTCTGAATTAAGCAAAGCATTGATTCGTCCTAGAATAAAAGTTGGTCGTGATTATGTGCACAAATCTCAAAGCAAGGAACAAGTGCGTTGTGTGTTCAGTTTTGGTTTTTGCTTTTTATATTTTTTTGCTATACAATTTTTTTTTTGCTTTATTCATTCACGCTTGACAAAATAACTTCGAGCATGTTTTAATACGTTCTTGTTAATAATGTGATTGATGTTCACCTCGGGGGTCAACGGACCTGTGTGTGTATGTATTTCTGTCCAGAGGTCACTGTATCAACTTGTCAAATCTGCATGACGAACTTTCGATAGCGATTTCATTTTCTATATATTATATTTACCATTGCTACTTTGTACATTTTGATGGTCAGCAGAATTTTTAGCAGCTTCCTTTGGCATAGAATTTGACAACAAATGACGGGTGTGATGACCTGCACTTTTGCACATTGACACGAAATTATCAAATATATATATGCAGAATATAATTTTATATTATCTCATTTGAGATTATCCAAGTTTTCAATAACAATTTACAAAATATAAAATGAATGAAAAATTTTCTAATGCCAATGCTTTAACTATACAATTGTAATTTTTTTTTGTTTTGCTACTGAACTGAAAATTGAACTTATTTTTGATGATGCAGTTTTAAGGGCAGTTGGGGAACAATATTTTATTTTAATTAATCGAAATTTCATCTTATTGCAATTAATAGAAACGAAAAATCTCACAGGATTTTTTTTTTCACAAACGGTTGATTGAGCCTGTTTCAATTTTATCATTTATTTCTTTTTCTTGTTCAATTTTGAAAATAATAAGAATTCCACATAGCTTAAATTTAGATAAACTTATTTTTTAATAGTTTCAGTTTTATATGCTGAATTTTACAGATATGCTAACTTTTTTGAATGTGTAGAAATGTTTTTAAATGTATGTAATGAAGAATTCAGTTATGTGCAACCTACACATATATAAATTTATTTATTAATTAATAAAGGCACAGAATAATGTACAGTTCGTAAATTTATAAAATAAATAATATCATTTTGCAGTTTTGTCGAAGTTTTCAGTTATTCTGTTTTTTTTTCACATTATTTTAATGCTATTTAAAGCATTAAGTTGTAAAATAAGTAGTTTTTTTTTGTTTTTTGTCTATTTTTATTCCATTCCAATGTATGTAGAATTTGTGAATGCATACTAGAACTGACCTCTTGTCCCAGGTCATTTTTTGTTAGATATTAACATTTTTGAAAGTAAGATTTAAAATGAAAATAGTTGGAGACATTTTTTTTTGAAGTATGTATTTTTAATATAAAATTTTTTTTTCATGTGTCGTTGTTTCTAGGCTGAATTTTCTGTGGAAGCGATATCTAAAGCTTGTTACGAGCGTCTGTTCAAATGGCTTGTTCACCGGATTAACAAGTCGCTGGATCGCACAAAGCGGCAGAGCGCATCTTTTATTGGCATACTTGATATAGCAGGATTCGAGATTTTCAATTTAAACAGCTTTGAGCAGCTGTGTATCAACTATACGAATGAAAAGTTGCAGCAACTTTTCAATCACACGATGTTCATTTTGGAACAGGAAGAATACCAGAGGGAAGGTATTGACTGGCAATTTATCGACTTTGGGCTCGATTTGCAACCGACTATTGATTTGATTGAAAAGGTAATTTAATTGTTCTTTTTTTTTTATTTAAACTGACTCAATTTGGATGAAATTACTACTGCCTTGCAAAAATGAACGTTCGGTGTTATTTATTCAGCCGATGGGTATATTGTCACTTTTGGACGAAGATTGTTGGTTCCCTAAAGCAACAGACAAAAGTTACACTGAAAAGCTGAAAGCTAATCACAGCAAGCATCCAAAGTTCATCATTCCGGACTTCAAAGCGGCCTCAGATTTTGCTTTGCTGCATTACGCTGGCCGTGTTGACTATTCAACTAAACAATGGTTGATGAAAAACATGGATCCGTTGAACGAAAACGTTGTTGCACTGTTGCAGAATTCTTCGGATCCATTTGTCGTTAGCATCTGGAAAGATGGTATTTTATTAAATGGTTTTGTGTTCCTTGATTTAAATTTGTCATTTGTTTTGTTTGTTTTCAGCCGAATTTGCTGGCATCGGTGCTACAGAAGTCAACGAGACCACGTTTGGAGTTCGAACGAAAAAGGGAATGTTCCGAACAGTTAGTCAATTGTACAAAGAGCAGCTGAACCGTTTGATGGGATTGTTGCGCAATTCCACTCCTCATTTTGTGAGATGTATTATTCCAAATTACGAGAAGAAAGTAAATTGCTGCACTCACCCCCTTCAAAAAAAACAATTGATAAAATTATATTGAAATGATCAATTTTTTTTTCTTATTTAACCGTAGAATGGAAAGCTTGATGCGATGCTTGTTCTTGAGCAGTTGCGATGCAATGGTGTGCTGGAAGGTATTCGCATTTGCCGAGCTGGTTTTCCAAATAGAATTCCTTTTCAAGAATTTCGACATAGGTATAGTTGGTTTGCTTCTGTTTTATTCTAACTTATGAGTAATGAAGAAGCCAGAATAAATTTGGCTGAATCATTTGAATTTGAGCTTTGTACAATAATAATACTATATGTTGACATGCAACAAGTGACAATCATTATTACTTTTTTTTCTTTTTGCTTTTAGATATGAAATTCTCTGCCCAAATGTTATATCTAGAGGTTTTATGGATGGGAAAGAGGCTGTTAAGAAAATGGTTATATTTTACCGTAAGCGAAGTTTTTTTGCCAAGATTGATAATCCAACTTTTTAGGTGGAGTATTTGGACCTGGAGCCTGTGCTTTACAGAATTGGACAGTCGAAGATCTTCTTCAGAGCTGGCATATTAGCAGAATTGGAAGATGAACGGGACAAGCAACTGTCTGGCTTGATTGCCAAATTTCAAGCTATTTGTCGAGGTGTTTTATCAAGGAGGTATAAAATTCATGACGATGAATGAATAAGAAAAGTTTTTTTCAAAAATGACATTCACACATTTTGTTGTTGTAGGTATTATCATAAACGCGTTCAGCAGTTTAACGCTATTCGCGTAATTCAACGAAACGGTTTGGCTTACTTGAAGCTGCGCCACTGGAAATGGTGGCGTCTTTTTACAAAGGTGTTTTCTCGTTTATTTTTTTTTTTTACAATTGTTCAATTTTTTAGTTTTACATTTTTGTCTAATATCTGCAATACGCTCTTTGTTATCTCTTAGGTAAAACCTTTGCTGCAAGTGACAAATCAGGAAGAACGACTACAGCACAAAGAGGAAGAACTGCAAAGATTGAAGGATCACATGCAAAGACAGGATGTAGATATTAGAGAGTTGGAGAAGAAGCTGCAACAGGTATGTGTGGATAGAGTGGAATTAATTTTGTGATGTTGCGTATAAATTGAAATGTGAAATTTGTGCATTCATTCTAGCTTATCGAAGAGAAAGCTGTTCTTGTGGAGCAACTGCAAGCGGAGACTGAAGCTTGTGTAGAAGCGGATGATGCCCGTCTACGTATCTTACAGAAGAAAAACGAACTTGAAGAGCATGTGAATGAATTAACAGCTCGCCTCGAAGAAGAAGAAGAGAAAATTCAGAATGCATTCGCTGAAAAGAAACGCTTCATGATGAACATAAGTGATTTGGAGAACCAGTGCGTTTGGGATTTTTTTTTCTTTTTTGGCTATTTTGACATTTAATTTTTTTTCAGGCTTGAATGTGAAGAGGCTTCTCGTCAGAAATTGGAATTGGAAAAAACTCAAATTGAAAATAAATTGAAAAAAGCAGAAGAAGCGTTGGCAGTTTTAGATGATACACATTCCAAGGTATAGGCGTGTATAAATTATAAATATACGTATGTATATTAACATATTCAATTGTAGTTACTTAAAGAGAAAAAATATGCCGAAGAAAGATGCGCAGATGTATCAAAGAAATTATCTGACGAAGAAGATCGAAGCAAAAGTTTGCAAAAATTGAAAGTGAAATACGAAACACAGGTGGTGGAACACGAGGAGAGTTTAGCTAAAGAACGTCAGGTATGTTTTCATTGCTTTTCTTCTTTTTTGTCTGTTTTGTGTTTTTTTTATTATTGCATTGTTTTTTTGTTGTTGTTGTTGTAGGCTCGTTGTGACATTGAAAAATTGAAACGCAAACTCGAAGCGGAAGTCAATGATCTGAAAGATCAGTTGTCTGAAAAAAGGCATCAGTTGGACGAGCTGCAGCAACAGCTTGCTCGTCGTGAAGAGGAACTTGCTCACGCGTTAGCTAAGTAAGTAGTACAGTTTATTTATTTTGTTGTGATGGTAATTTTTTTTTTAAGTAAATGTATTAATATTAAACGAGAATTAAAATTATAAAAAGAATTTGAATAAATGTTGTGATTGATAATGTTGTTATTATTATTAGAGTAGAGGAAAAGTGATGCAGAATTTTTGTGACAATAAGTTATCATTGTGATTGAGTGAGAGATGATGGATCATCCTAGTGAGAGTTGTATATTTGAAATAAGATTATGTAGTTTCTTGAACAAAATTCGAAAAGATTTTTTTTTTTTTATTTATTTATTTGTGACTTTAGAGTTGATGAAGAAAATGCCAGCAAGCAGAATTTTGCAAAGCGGTTACGCGAATATGAAGGTCAAGTCAACGAATTACAAGAGGATTTAGAGTCGGAGAAAGTATTGCGTGTGAAAGCAGAAAAACAGAAGCGTGATTTAGCCGGGGTACGTATGATAGATAGATAATTGGAGATTTTTGAATTGAAAAAAAAATTTTTTTTGATTACCAGTGTTATTGCAAAGAGTTGCAGTTTATTATGTGCAAGTTTACAGCAATATCTTCATATTGTACATGTTGTTTTCAGGAATTGGAATCGCTCAAGGCAGAATTGGAGGAGACGCACGATCACTCGACTATTCAACAAGAATTGCGTACAAAACGAGAAGAAGAGGTTGCACATTTGAAAGTGAGGCTAACTGTGGTTTTGATGATTTGCTTGCTGCATATATGTTAGGGGCGTGATTTTTCATAATTTCAGAAAATGTTGGACGAAGAAGCAACATTAAGGGAACAACTTCTTCAAGAGAACAAACAAAAATATATGATGCAAATCGAAGCCATTAGTGATACGGTGGAACAATTGAGAAAAGGTAAGCAACAAGCGGAGAAGACGAAATCCGTTTTGGAAAGCGAAGTGGCTGGTTTGACGGCGGATTTGAACAACGCACAAATGGCTAAACAAGAATCTGACAGGCGTCGCAAGCAGGTCGAAGCACAATTGATGGAAGCAAACGGTCGTCTTGGTGATTTGGAGCGTTTGAAAGTGGAAAATTGGGATCAATTGACCAAATACCAGGTTGGATTATGTTTGTTTTGAATAAATTATTATTAATTCATTGTTGAATTAATTGTGAAAATTGTTCTGTTTTTCTTTTTCTTTTTAGACTGAATTGGAAAATGCACAGAAAACAGCGGAGGATGCTGAAACGAAATTAACTTCAGCAATGAAAGAGCTTGCTTTGGTGCAGTTGCAGTTTGCTGAACTTCAAGATTTATTGCAAGAAGAGACTCGTGCGAAATTGTTGTTGCAGAACAAACTTCGAAATTTAGAAAACGACTGTACACTGGTTAAAGAGCAAAAAGAAGAATTGGAAGAAGGCAAACTGAATGCTGAAAAAACTATACAAGCATTGCAATTGCAGGTGCAGATTTTGTTTTTTAGCTTTGTTTTCTTTTATATATATATATGCAGTTGTTGTTGTTGTTTGTTTTTTACAGATGGTTGAATTGAAAAAAAAGAATGAAGAAGTTTCTGTTGAAATTATGGAAGAAGCCAAGAAGAAAGCACAGAAAGAAATTGAAATTGTCCAAAAGAAATTGCAAGAAGTTATGGTAGAGAAAGATCGTGTCGAACGATCCAAGAAAAAAATCCAACAAGAAGTAGGGGTTCAATTGACGAAGTTTTGCAAAAAGGAAAGCATTTTTCAATTCTACTTTTAGGTTGAAGATTTGAAAGTGGAATTTGAAAATTTGAAAGCTTCTCACAGTGAGATGGAGAAGAAGCAACGGAAATTTGATCAACAACTTGCCGACGAGAGGTCCAATTCGGCAAAGTTGAATTGTGAATTGGACGTCGCTACGCAGGATATTCGTGAACGTGAAACGAAAGTATTTTCATATTTTTTTCATTTAATGTTACTGCTGTGCTGCTTTTTTTTGTAGCTTTCAAAAATTTTTTTAGATTTTGTCACTCACGAAAGAGTTGGAAGAGCTGCGTGAACAGTTATCTGAAGCTGACCGTGTGAAACGATGCATGCAACTTGAGTTGAATGATTTCATTTCGTCCAAAGACAATGCTGGCAAAAATGTAAATTCTCAAAGCGTGCAGAAAACAAACAATATTCAAATTTTCTTTTTTGCTAATCCGTTTTGCGTTTGCACAATTTTTAGGTGCACGAATTGGAAAAAGCGATTCGTGCTCTGGATGATACAGTGGCATCACAAAAAATTCACATTACTGAACTGGAAGATGCTTTGCAACTGACGGAAGATGCACGACTTCGTCTGGAAGTTAATCTTCAAGCTTTGCGCACCGAACACGAACGTACTTTGCAGACGAAAGAGTCTGATGCGAACGAAAAGCGCAAGCAGCTTCTTAAACAGGTTTTGTGCTACAGTTGTTCAGTTTAATTTTAAAAAAAAATTTATGAATTGTTGATTTAATTTTGTTAGATTTCGGAATTAGAAGAAGAGCTTGAATCAGAGCGTCATGTTAAAACTACTGCTTTGAATAACAAGCGTAAGCTGGAAGTGCAATTACGCGAGTTGGAAGTTCAACTGGAAGCTTCCAATCGTGTTAAAGAAGACAGCGGGAAACAGCTTAAAAAGATTATGGTGAGAATATTATTGAATAATAAAATACATTTCTGATAGAATTAGTGGTTGTGGTTGTGGTGGTTATTGTTGTTCTGTTTTAATCTGACGTTTTGATTGTTTAGCAACAGTGGAAGGAAGTGTGTCGTGAATTGGAAGAAACTCGTCAATTGCGAGATGATGGTTTGGCTACAATTCGAGAACTTGAAAAGCGTATTCGTACCGCTGAATCCGATGCAGCGGCTGCACAATCTCAGCTAGAAAGCGCTGTCTCTGCACGCAAAGTAGCTGAATCAGAACGTGATGAGCTGTTCGATCAGCTGCATGAAGTCAATGCTAGAGGGTAAATATATATATATACATAGAGGATACATAAATAAATAATCCACATATACATAGCGAGAAAAATAGGATGGATTCGAGAGGTATTTATTATTTTATTGTTATTTATGAATAATTTTATTTTGCAGAGCATTATCTACAGAAGAACGACGACGATTCGAAGAGAAAATACGTGCTCTTGAAGAAGAGTTGGAAGATGAAGGCAGTAGCTTGGAATTGTCCAACGAAAAGTTGCGCAAAGCTCACATGCAAGTGGATCATTTGTCGTCTGAATTGGCGTCAGAAAAGGCGAATTCCAACAACTTGGAAAGTGTCCGAGACGCATTGGAACGTGCCAATCGTGAACTGAAAGAAAAATTGGTCGCTCTTGAAACAGGGCAAAGGAACAAAATTAAAACACTTACTTCAGCGTTGGAGCTGAAAATAGCAGATTTGGAAAGCAAATTGAGCACAGAAAGCAGGTTAGCTAGCTTCAATGCATTATTTTTATTATGCAATGGTTTTTTGGTTTATTTTTTTTTTTGCATTATATATTTTGCTCAAAAAAAAAATTTTTTCCCCTTTAGTGAACGGGCTGTTATGAATCGTCTTTTGAAAAAAACAGAAAGACGGTTTGCTGATTTGAGTGCTCAAGTGGAAGAGGATAGGCGACAGTTTGAGCAGCTGAAAGACGAGGTAAATTTTTTTTTTGGCAATTCATAATAAGCATCATAAGTTTCAATTTTTGTTTTATTTATTTATTTATTTTTAGCGCGAACAAAATTTAAATCGAATAAAGCAGATGAAAAGACAGCTTGCTGAAAATGACGATGAAATAGCGAAAATGCACACTAAATGCCGAAAAGCTGTACGAGATGTTGAAGAGCTCACAATTGCCAACGAAGCATTATTGAAGGAAAATTCGAATCTTCGAAGTCGATTAAGGTTAGCAAATAAATGTTGTAAATTTTTGTTTTAAATGAGAATATAAATAAATTATTATGAATATTTTAATTTTATGTATGTGTAATTAGGTAGCAAGTGACATTTTTATTAATCGTTTCAAAATTATTTAGACGAGTCCCTGATCAATCGATCAAACCTGCTGCGTATGGTTTCCGTGGTTCGGGCATGTTGAACCGAACAGGTTCCACCGACTTGCTTGACATGTCCGATGGTTCTCTGGCATCACGCGAAGGTTCTCTTCCGGATGAATCAGTTCGTAAGTAGCAGTTTTATTTTGTTTTATAGTAAATTATATAATCAATATTGTTGATGTTATTGCGTTGTATTATTTTAGAACCATTACCGTCGAATGGTAATGCCAGCGACAGTGGTAAATTTGAATGATCCGGTCATTTATTTTAAAATTGCGTATCTGGTCTCGGTGCGCGGTCGGCAGTTCATTGTCAACTGAATTTTTAAATTTCCCATTTTACTCTGTCCATTTTGCAATATGTACTGCTTCAATCTGCCTGATCCAAGGAGATTGCGGATTGTTGTCATTTTGCCACATTGCTATGCCTTTTTGTTATAATATTGTTTTTTCCTGGAATCCAGAACGACCGGCAGTGTTTATAAAGAACAAATTTATTTATTTAATTAATTAATATATATATATATATATATTTATTTATTTATTTATTTATCATGTGTAAAATTCAAACTGTGATGTATATAGATATACACTTGTTGAGAAAATACGTTCGATTCATCATCTCTTTGCCTTAATAACAATTAACGTCAATCTTATGCCGGATAATGTTCAACACCAATCCCTCGGCGTATAATTTTTCCATTTACGGCTATTTTTTGTATTAAAAATCAAATCAAAATTGATCTTATATTTTCTTTTTTTATTTGCTTATTCTTGATTTGCTTTTTTCTTTTTGTTTTTAATTTTTCTCCAGGTAGAAAGCTTAAAAAAATATGTACAGAGTAGTTATATTGTTAGTTATTATATATGTATTTTTTTTTATTTATGCAGAAACGAATTTGCAGACTTAGCAACTGTTGGCTGCAGCAATGACGGTGAATAGTGGTGGTTGTGTGATGTTTGATAGTGTGCTTAGTTGATGCTGACGGCAGTGGCTGGCAGTTTCTGAACCTCTGCTAATCCAACCTCTCCACAGCTTGGAGGATTTAATAATTTTGTTCGTTTTTTTTTAAATCATTTTTTTGTTTTCACTCTGACTTTTATTATGGTAATGAATTATCGTTCACTCTGATAAGTTGTCGATTAACGTTGAGAGGAAGAAAATGTATTTGAAACAGTCGACTTGAGTGAGCAATGACTTTGTGATTGGGAATTGATGAGGATTGATTTAAAAATTGAAATTCACTTAAATTATGCGAAGGTTATTTAACTCTCTGAGTGAGATGTTTCACTGACCACAGAGGACGTCCGGTGACACCTGTCGTCGTTGCGTTCGCAGAGGAGAACATCAGCATCAGATGTGAGGCGATGAAAATGAGGCGGCGCTGTTGTGGCCATGAAGCATCGACTTTGACCGATGATTGGTTCAACGTCGCAATCGGCTCTGCTTCTTGTTTAAAACAGTTGTCTACTTTTTGTCTGTGAACGCTGCTTTTCGCCCACGTTGCCTGCATATATAAATAAATATAAGCACACACGTATAATATGCTTTTATACATTGGTTGTGATATCCATTTTTCCGATTTCCCAGCTGTATATATGTATCTTTATATCTATATAAAAATAAATAACTAAAAAGATAGCAGAAGAGAAAAATAAAGACGATGCATCTTTATTATTTATAGTCTTTATTTTGGTTATTGAAGAAGAGAAATCATTGAAATTTAAATGGCGTTAACTTTTGACAGTTTGACCGAAGATGGTGGTCGTCAACGTGCCATGAGTCTTCGTCTACCCGGCGGTGATGTGAACAGTTTCGACGGCTGGTTTCCATCAGTATCTTTGAACGCACTGAGACGTTTGTCTACAACAGCTAGAAGTGAACAACTTTCAACTAGCTTGGAAAAACCAAGAAAACGCAGTCGAATCAGTCTAGGTATGAATGTATTATTTTAATAGTTTTTTCTTTTTCTTCCTTTTTTTACATATATATGCATATTTATTTTGATTGTTGTTATTAGAATTACAATTAAGTTATTCAATTGAATCAAACAATGATTTTGCGGATGAAGTATAGAATATAGAGGTGTATGAACAAAAATTGTATAATAATTTTCTGATGCTTGTATGCTGTTGTGGAGTTTTGCAATTGTGAAATAGTGTAAAATTTGAGCCTGAAAATTTGCCCTTAACTATATGTAAAAGGTAAGTAGGTGTAAGTTGAAATTGATTTTATTATTCTCTCAAATGAGAAGTCTAGGCCAGTAGTGGAAGAGTTAAAGCGCGCATTTGTGCAATCAGTGCACTCTTGTGACTACCTAGGAAACGAATTGAAGACGATTTATTTAATTTGTATTTTTTAAAGGAAAAAAAAAACAAGAATTTATCTTCACATTTGTACATACAATGAAATTGATATCAGTAATGGGATTATTGAAAATTTTGATTTTTTTCAATTTTTCTTGTGCTTGTTTTACAAATGTTTAACTTTTTTTGTTCCATGTAACTGATGCGACTAATGTACATTGATTAATACTATAGCAGTTCTTTTGTTTGAAATAAGAAGAATAATTTTTCTACACTGATTTTAGAAAACAGCAATAATCAAGCATTAAACAAAAATAAATAAATATATATATAAACAAAGAAATGAATGTTGATTTTCAGTCGATCTTATGTATTAGAACTTCTCATTCTTCAGATGGATCTGTATTGATCAGTTTTTCACACTTCTAATTATAAGCTGCGGGGCCGTTGGCGGCAAATTTGCTTCACTTTCAAATAAATGTTCACATGCATCCTTTGACATTCTTGTCAATTTGAAACAACTTTACCGTTCAACAAAGTGGCCATGTTTGCGTCATATTTTACCTTCAAATCGTTGTTTAATTGAAATAAAAAAGTCAATGAAAAATATTTTAAAGTAACTTTTCACTTTGTGTCCAACAACAACAACCACAGCTCACAGCAGCGGCCAGTTGGTTTAATGGTGCTTGTTCAGTAATTGTGTGAAATGCATGTGCAACAACATCAAAACGCACATGCCGAATCAACAACATTCGACGTATTTTCACAACGCACCATGGCCATTATCATTTTGCTTTGGAAACATTTTCACAAATTGCACGTGGGTCGGTGTCGTTGGCTTGGAACCATTTTGTTCAACAAATGAACCGAATTGAATTGCAATTTGTAAATTGCAAAATTGCAAAATTGCCTCCTTTTTTTCCAAAAGCATGCTTTATTTGTTGAAAGCACGAGGTGGAAGATGAATTTTAACTTTTCCACTTTTCAATAATGGCATTTCATAATTGTTTTCTTGTTCCGTTGCTTGAACTTTTTTTCATCAATTCAACTCTTTCGCGTAATTGAAATCAGTGCTGTTAAATAAAGAAAATCTTGTGTATCTGTATCTTAAAACTGATTTTACTTAGCTTTTTCAGAGTTAGCAGCAATGTTTGTTTGTTTGTCTGTTTGATTGGTTCTTTTAATTTGAACAAAACTGTGAAACAAACAAAAAAAAAGCTACTGAATCAAGAGGGATATTTTGTTTGAGGGGTTTTTTCTTCAAAGGAACGTTGAAATCAAATTACTCTGACATTGAAGCATTATTTAGTGACAGTACACAGTTCCATGTGACAAGCTTTGTTAAGTTGCCCTCTTTCAGAAGAGAAAAGTATCACGATGCATGCAAAAAAAAATTACCTCAACTTAGCTTTGCTTTTTCTGTTTCAAACATCTGCTGCATTAACTTGCATTCATTCATCCAACGAATTGAAAAATGATTCAGTTGATTGTTGATGCAAGCAGGCTTTTTCCTTTGAACTGTTTGAAATTAATGCTTGATCTTGCAGTGCAGATGTTTGGATTTTTTGCTTGCTCAGATGTCGTTGTTTGTAATTTTTCTTCTTTTTTTTTCCTTTTTCATTGTGCAAAGTTTTACGGATGAAAATAAAGTTCAGCTTCATTTGAACATTTCACTTAGCCAAATTAGTTGAACCATTTTAGTTTTTGTGTGCAATTAAGTGAACATGCGCCTGAACATCAGTTGTGCAACAATTTGTGTAAATTGTGAATCTGTTTTTTTTTCTCAAACTTATAATGCAAAAGATCATTTTTATTTATCAAGAAAGAATAGATGAATAATAATAATGATGATGATAATAATAATAAATTATTATTATTATTATTGTTATTATTAGCAGCAGCAGCAGCAGTAGTAGCAGTGTTATTTAGTAGTATTAATTTGTATGGTGCAAAAAGTTGTGAACATTATTTGATTCGAATTCATGTGCAGTGCATCTGCTAATCTGTGTAAATGCGCACAGTTCTGTGAAGTTCAGCTGATTAATGAGCATTGAATACGAATTCATCAGGTTGGAATTTTCAACGTTTTTTGATTTCAATCAATTTTTGATAAAAAAGAAGAAATAGAAAAACAAATTGCTTGCACTTTCAGTTGTTCATTCTTGCAGTGGTGAATGAGGAAATTTTAATTAACAAATCTTTTGCTAGTTGATAAAAGATTTTTTACACAGAATAAATTTCCATTCTTTTCTTCACTAAGCACAGCGAAGTTAGGGACAATTTTGAATAAAGTAAAAGAAAAAAAATACAAACGTAAATAATTGAATTGTTAAAAAATTACAAAAAATCGAAAAATTCACTTGTAAAATATACAATGCTTGCTTGTTATATTAGAGTGAAATTGTTTATTTTTATCATTTTATTAAATTACATTGTATAAAAAGTATAGAATTCAATGAATTTTAACATGTTATTAAACATTCATATATTTATGAATGTGCAATGAAAATCAGACAATAATATTCAACAAGTGCATATGTTGGGACTGGTGTTTGGATGTGTTATAGTTGAAAAGAGGTGTGCGTTCTCAGCTTAGCTGCTTCAATGATGCCCTAATCTCATAACCGTCTACCATATTCTTGTTCTTTATTTTTGTTTTTTTTATATTTATATTTTTATTCTTTGTGCCGCTCTGCTAATGGAACGAATAGTGCTTGATCATCCTGTTTAAATCCAAGCAACGAGCTGACAGACATTGAAGAATCAAGAAGCTAATTCCAAGCTTGCAGAATCAGGCATATTATGCAGTGGCTTAACTGACTGAATGCAGTGAAAACCGCCATCGATGTGGAAGGCGGAAGCAGCTTTTAACGTTTTTGTCACTTCTAATTAAAAATGGCTTTCGTTCATTTGTCATCGTAATGACCAACCTATTCGACTGTGTTATTGTGATAGAGAGAGAGAGAGAGAGAGAGAGAGAAAATGACCACTGCTGCTATTGATTGACCTGACATGTATGTTTGTAACTTTATTTTTGATTGTTCGCAGATTTAAAAAAAAAAAAGAAGCAACCTAAACCATATATCATCAACAGGGAAAAAATATATATAGCAGGTGCACAAAAAATAATAGCATTGACAAAAAACAATGTAGCAGTATGAACCCCCAAAAAAACTGTTTCATTTGTGTTGTGTGAAGCTATCGACCTGCGTTGTGTGCTTGCTTCATTCACGTCAGCTGTCCAAGTTAGCTGCTGGCTGAAGTAGCAGCAGTAGTTGAAGCATCAGCATCTTGGTTTCGATGATTGAAATTGAAAGCTTGGTCTGACCTGCTTGCGACGTACCCTAATTCGACTTGCTATAACTCCTGGGCGTTAATCCTACTTACTTGCCTCCAGATTAGTTAGCTCAGACACCACGTCTACGGCAATCGGTTTGTTTGCTTTAGCAACAACAAAAAACAATATTTCTGTTCGAAATTGAATGCAAATATTTTGTTTGATTTATTGTTTTATTAATTTTTAAAAGTCAATTTAAACAAAAATTCTAATTTAAAATTTCACAGTGCAATCACAATTGGCTGTGATGAAAGGTGTTGTAACTGCAATGCTTCAAAGTGAACATTTTCATTCAAATTCAACTTTTTCGATCGGTCAGTTGAACGCTGAACACGTCTCAACGGACGGATGCTTGCTAATTCAACGTTGTCCTTTCGTGCAGATGCAATAATTTTACTTTATGTAACTTTGATAATTTATTAGTATGCTTTTTTGTTTTGCAAAAACAACTGTTGACATATCGGTAAACAGGTATGTGCTTGTGCGCATGTATGCATTGACTTAAAAAGTGTTCAGTTAATTTTGGCAACATATCAATATAGTAATAATATTATTAACTGCTTTTTAAACATGCTATGACATTTATGAGATAAAAAAGAGAGTTCAAAGTGATTTTATTTTGCAAAGTCAATTGCAAGTTAGTTTTGTCGTTCCATTTCATATGTCAGCACATTGACAGCTTATAAAGAGAAAACAATATCCAAGCAATAATTATACATCAGTTTTGATAAAGAGGCAATTTTCTTGAGAATTGGTTATGCTGTGATTGTTGACGTCATTGTCTTTCACAGTGATGATGCACAGTAGTGATGCACTATCGATTCTGAAATCAGAATAATCATTTTTCTTAATTGACCAAAACATCTGACATTAAAAATGAACGTCTATCTATATTAATTTATTTTGTATTTTCATTTTATTTTTAATGAAATGAATTTTTTTGATTATTTCAATTCAAAAATACTGTACTCGATGTAGTTGTAGTAGATTTCTTTTTTTTTATCAGTAATAAGAATTCATTGTTATGTTATCTTTTATTTTCAACGTCAAATTTTTACATTTTTGATAATAATTGTATGTATGTTTGACATTTTTATGCTTATTTTTCCACTGGAGTTGATAATTTGAAAGAAAATCGCAAATCAAACAACATGTACACATTATATTATGCACAGTTGATTTGTGAAATTGGAAATTTCATCGATAGTCCTACACTAAATGAGAACCATTGCATTTGACTGTCCATTGTTCATCACAAACAACTCTGCTATGAAAAATAACTAATCATACATGACAATAAAAAGGATGTAAAAAAAGTTCCACTTCGAAAACTTATATATTACACATAAAGAAGATTATTATTCAAAATTCAGCATTAAGCATTGCAAGCAGTTTGAAACATTTTTTTTAATTTTTAACAACTCCACAGAGTGGGAAAAAGAACATCAGAGAGATCTTTTTCTTTTTTTTTCTTTTTATTGAACAACTGAACCCCATTGCATATGTTATGGTTGCAAAATATCCGGCTATGCTTGTGTTGAGTTGAAATTTGTTGGTCACACCATCGATCCACTTTTTGCGTGTTCCACTGCGGCAAGCGGGGATCCATTCGACGTCATTAACGAGCGCCGTTTTAAAAATTATTGCATTCTAGGCTGATTTGTTCAAATGTGCGTTCAAGTCGTCAATCAGCATATTGTGAACTTTAAGTTTTAGCAATATTTCAAAATTTTCCAATACCAATACGTCCAGTAATTGAATTGCTCGCTGTGTGCATTTCTAATTTGCAACCGGATACACTGATTTCTTTCCTTAGGCTACCTTAAATTATCTCTTCAACTCTGTCTTTTGCTGACATTTGTTCCTTTTGCTTTTTGTGGCAGAAAATCGCTTTAATTTTATAAACCTTTGGAAAATATTGCTTTGTTTCTAGCAAACGCTGAGAAATACTATGTGTGATTCATCTACTCTGTGATAATCAAAGTTCACTAGTGAGGTTAAAAGTATATGCATATGCATATGCATATGGATTTATACGTATTAATACATCGATACTTTGCGCATTTATTCTAATTGCATTTGAAGTTCAAAAGCTCTTTAAAAACTTTATTCATTCTGTTGAATATTCGATGCAAGTGAAGTCAGTCAGTAATGATGAATAATTTGCTTTGTCTCATCTTGTTTAGCAAATAATTATAAACTTCTTTTCATGACAAATCATTTCCTTCAACGGTGTTCCGCTTTGATCTTGGTTTAGCGCTTACCATAAGCATTTCTGTTTATTCAAAAGTGAATGTAAAATTGTTTATTATCACTTGGTGATTGAAAATAAATGAAAAAATGGTTTCACCATTTTTAGCATAATCAAGAACCGTTTATACTTTATTAACATATATGTATATATATGTTCAGTTTTGTATCGATGTTTCATCATGTTTCAATACAAATTTGAAAAGTTTTTTATTTGTCTGATTTAAAAAATTTTACATTTCAATATTTTCATTATAAATGTCTTTTTAAGTGATGCATTTTTTGAGACGTTTTTGCAAAAGTAGAAATAAACAGCCTAAAATAAATTTATTTCATTAATAAAATTGAAATTATGAACTTCACACTGTGTAAGAAACTGTTCTGAACATTACTATTAGGTTAAAATTTAATATAAATTTAATCTAAATTTGATAATCTGAATTGATATGCATTTAATTTAAATATTGACAAAATGCTTGACATGACAGCTAATCGTTTACAAGTAATGCACCATTAACATTACTATATTATTTGAAAGTTACATCAAGTTATCTATCTTATATTAAGCATTTGTTACACTAAGACTGATATCATTAATTACTAAAATGCAATTATAATTTTTGATTATATGTGAAATTTAACAACAGTCATGAAAAATGTTTTCAACATTTCTACTATCTAATTTTGTGAAATTAAAATTTATAAAACACTGTATGGTTTATGCTTAATATTTTTGTTTTCCTTTCTTTTTAAGAAATGAACTTATTAGATGCTGATAAAATAACTGAAAGTTAGTTTTAATTCGAAAAGCTTTACACGATGCACGCTTTGAAAGAGAACTGATTTTACCCTTTTAAATTCACCGTTCAAAACTCTAATTATACAATACATATAGCTACATCATAGTTTATTTATGTAAAATAAGTTATGGAACTGAAGTTTTATTTCAAGTTATTTTTGAATAAAACATAAAATGACTATTTATGTTGATGGAATGATGAACAGATATAATTTTCATTTTTACTGAATCAAATTTACAAAGTTCATATAGAGACACTAATTTGTGCGCATTCAAAGCAGAATAACAATAATGCTCAACAGGGATTTGCTTGAATTAAAACTGAAACTTTCAAGTCAATTTTTCTTTACAAAAAAATATCGCAGTAATGAAGTTGTTATTTAACTTGAAAATAATTTTGAACTTTGTTGAAATAATTAAGTGAAGAAAATAAAATTACAAATTACATTAGCTTCAACTTTCTTCAACAAATCACATGCCATACCAAATGCTCTATCTGCACTGTGAAACTCACTTTATAGTTCTTTATTTAAAATTTCATTAAAAATCTCACATAAATAATTAATTAGTAAAAGTCTGATTTTGCATTTTTATTAAGCTTTTTTTCATTTTCAATGAAATTTTAAATTATAATAGTGGCCTTGTGAAAATATTAATGCAAGCATTGATTTTAATTTTATAAACGTTTTTTTGAGATAGAGCAGCATAAATGGCAAAAATTCAAATAAGAATAGCAGTAGAGCATTTTTTAAAAATTATTGAAATATTTATATTTCTATAATTATGATAATGCTTTCCGAACAAAAATATGAACTTCATTAAAGGTGTTTTAAAGAAAACTGTTTGCATCAGAATGATGTTTTACCTTTTTTATTTATGATGATTTGTAGTTTATAATATTTATAATGCAATTGTTAAAGAAATAATTATGTAATAACTTCTTGAATAGCGGTGTTGCTTTATTTATTTGAATGGGATTTAATTTATGATATGAATTGTAAAATTTATGAAAAAATCAACATGGATGCAATCAATTAAAGAAAAAAAGTACTATTTTTATCTTACTATATTGGATTTATTTAAATAACATTTCTTTTCTGCTAATTTTGTTTCAAAACCTAAAAATAACATTTGTTTAAAAAAATTTATTCTTTTTAATAAAAATTTAAATTCTAACTGATAAATAATATTTAACATTAAAATGTTTTATTTAAATGATCATCAGCATTAAAAGAGTTTCCCTTCTGAGAGTTCAGAATTGTGAAATTTGAGCTCATAGTTCACAGATATATAATTTTCAACTTAATAATGCAGTGAAGACATTTGTAGTAGAATATTTCTATTTTTGTCATCGTTGCAGCATTCAGTAAAGCAATACGCAGTGTATGTTATCACGAACTCTTACAATCCAGCAATAACTTGCATTCCATTTTCATCTTACTTTTCATATGCTGTTGCTCTGTTGATTATTCAGTGAAGAAGTTTTATAAAAATTAAAAAAAAATTTTCTAAATATTTCTAAAATATTCTCAGTTGCCATTTACTGATGTTCAGTATTTTGAATACTGATACTGTACAGTGTACACTAATAAATTATGGTTATTATGCTGTGAAGCAATGAAAATGTGAGTTCTTCACTATTTGAAACATTAGTAATTCTAGAAATTATTTTTAGTTGGTGACTTTTTTCTTATAATCAAAATTTAAACAAGACGATAAAACAATTTTGGCATTATTTTATAAAAAAATATTCTGTTAAAAATGAACGGTTTTTGATTTCTAAATCTTTCAAAAATTCTAGCAGTCAGTTTTTAATTTTAATATCACTGATATATGATATAGTGTCTATTTTATTATAGAATTTGAGTCAGTAAAGACTAATTAAATGTTTTCCATTAAATTATAATCCAGACTTGATTTCCTGCTAACTTGAGCAGTTGGCTATTTACTTCATTTATCTAGTTGTATTTTATTTACTTTATGCATACGTAATTTTGATGTACTGTAGTTGGAAATGTAGTTTGGGTTTATTTTCATAGTTTTAAATATTTTACATTTTCTTTTGACATTGCTGTTTATAATAAGACTAAATCCCAGTTGCATTTTCCAAAATACTATTTCAACAATTTCGTGTATTCTGAAAGTGAAGTAAGAAACTATCGCTGCATATAAGAAAAGATATTCAGAAATTTATTTAAAGCTTATACAACAAATGAACATCGCAAATTTGTTATGAAGTTGTGACTTTCCACTTAAATAAAGGTTTTATTTCATGAAATGTTAAATAGCTTACTCCCCATACCTCATGTTCTGAAATTATAAAAACTTACAAGAGCTGTAAATAATGTACTTTAATTTGAGCATTATGTTTGACACTTTAAAAGAAACTACTTGTTTAAACCGCACAAAAAATATTAAAAAAAAATTAACATGGTGAAAAAGATGTAATAAAGAGTTGTAGCGCATTTTAGAAGTATTGAATTGAATGATAGATCTTCGATGGAAATAGCATAACTAGTTACGAAGGCAATTAATGAATTGTTCAAAGCACTGCATCAATCAAAGCGTGTATTTCACATTTTTCTATAGGAAGTTTTAGGATTTCAGTTTTAAAGTTTTAAGCATATTTCCAGCTTCAAAAAAAAACACTTATTTTCTCTTCTGTATTGCTTTGAAGCATATTTTTCAACTTGACTTATTCAAAGCTGCTGAGCTTATTTTCACGGTGAATTATAGCTTTTATTCATAATTACATGTTATATCTTATAAATAAAATAATTTAAAAACTAAAAAGTTGAATAAAAGTTGTTTTTTGTGTAAAAAATGGTATAAGTTAGTTAATTTAAAAGTGATGATGTGTACTTCACAAGATGGTCAATTTTTGATTAGCAATTTATTAATTGCTACAACATGCTAATTTTATTGCGCTGATTAGCATTAGAACATTACAAGCTGCTTAAGTTTTTGTCGATAACTATTTGCATGAATTTAAAGGTATTAAACTATTAGCATTAAATGCTGCTGTTTTTGATGTCTGAGGAATGCAATATGTGCTAAAAAGCATTTGACATTCCACTTGATATCACTATTTATCTCAGATGCATAACTGATGCGATATGTAAAATGATCAAGCGTTGTGTGAAAGAACTGTTTGCATGACAGCGTTTCAAATATTATGCAACTACATTGATACATTCTAATTGTCGACGTTGGGGGCTATTATTTGGATGTATTGAAACGCAGAAGTGTGTTAAACTTTTTTTTGTTGAAAAATTAGTAATTGAAAAGGCACAGTTTCATCATGGGCTTCATTTACAAAGCTGCAGCTTCAGAGAAGGACGACAATATTTTTTAAACAAACCAACGATGATCAGCAATTTGGAAGCAACGAAAGTCCGTTGTGCTCGCCTTATTGCAGGTATTTTCTTTATACTGGAATTTTCATTGAATTCACTGAATTTGCTTCTAGTTTTTTCTTTGCATAACACTAACTGCTAACCAATGTGTTTTAATGAAGCACTTTAATTTTATGTAGAAGCTTTTCTCAGCATTTAGCACTTTCAATAAACAGACAAGAAAATTGCTTTATGACCAGTCAGTTTGGTATAATTACGATGAACAACTGTCAGGCGTGTGTTGCTTAGACACGGAAACACTTGACTTTAAGAGTTTGATCTGATTTAATTTCAATCTTATATTCTTCACGTGGTTTACTACACAAAAAAACAACTAATTGAAAATCTTTGCAAAATAGTCGATTCACTTCAGTTCAGTTTAGTTCTTCAATGGCTTCTTAATTCTGCAAATGAAGAAGGCTATGTTAAAATAAATACTTTGCACAACTTTTTGATTTTTTAAATAACAGTTTGCATGCATAAAGTAGTATTTATTTATAATTTTAATCAAAAATTCAAAACAGATTAAATTCAACAATGAATGCTTTATAAAGCAATAAAAATTGTAACAATTTTAATTAACTGAGCTATGTAACAGATAAG
This sequence comes from Trichinella papuae, assembly GCA_001447755.1. Taxonomy (NCBI): domain Eukaryota; kingdom Metazoa; phylum Nematoda; class Enoplea; order Trichinellida; family Trichinellidae; genus Trichinella; species Trichinella papuae. The sequence continues at coordinate 225,206 of JYDO01000004.1, forward strand.
TATATTTATTAATTAATTATAATGTTCTATTTCAAAAAGTAAAAAAACGAATTAAAAATCACAATTCATTTGTATATATGTAAGTAAGACATGTGGAAACTTTTTTAATAAATATTTTCTGAACGACCATTTGAATTTTATGGCTAGATGTGTTACGGCAGTCCAACTTTTGACATCTGCGTCGTTAATTTCATTAAGAGCATTTTATTGGTTGTAAATCATTTGCTAATGTGAGGTATTTACGTGAATTGGGAATTGGTGAGCGATCAACCGCTGCTATGTGAAACTAACTGCATTATTTGGCCATATGCAGTTTACAGTTTTTGCAGATGCATCTCATTCTGAAAGGAAAAAACTGTATATTAAAATAAAGATTTAATATTTTATTGAATAAATGCAGGTTGGGCGTCTAATTTTTAACAGTTGTTTTTAAAGTAGACTGAATAATAATAATGATTTTCCGTTTCAATATTTGATTAGGTAAAGCAAAACAAAAATTATTTTTAAAATTCTAGCTAATTAAGCTTGCAACATTTATGTAGACATTTATTAAAGCTAACATTCATTAGCAGAAGATACTTAAAACTGTAGTTTGAAAAAAATTGCTTTGATAAAAGAGAAATCAGACATTCGTATTTATATATCTGCTTCAGTCACAGAGTTTTTGCTTATTGAACAATTATGTCGTGTAATTTTATTTTATTATATTAAATGAAACTTTTCAATATGGAATTTCAATCTTCAAATTAAACATGTTTGGTTAAACTTTTAACGTTTATAATGTTACATTGTGAAGTGAACTGCTGAATGCATTGTTTAAATAGTAATCTTCAATTAGCTTTTCACAGTGAAATCAAGGGCGTTTATTAGTTTGAAATGGAAAATTAGTTGAAATTTGAATGTCTGCTGAATAATTTCGTAGATTCATTGTACTATGTATTTTCAACACTGTTGCGTGTAACACATTGAAATAAGCTAAGTTTTAGATGAATCTCGTTTAGCAGAGGCAGTTAGACTGGAACTAATTTATTTCAGAGTCTTTTGGTCTATTTATTTGGTCATTCATTTTTTCATTATTAAATTAACCTGTCACAACAAATAATTTTTTCCTAAAATTCAAGAACTTCTGTGAAAAGAAAAAAATTTCCAATTTTGGCAGGGAAAATGACGATAGAAGTAGCTCCACCAAATTCAGCCAATTTGAATTGTGGCAAATTGTAATGAATGCGAAGCATTGCTACCTGAGCAAAGCGGGTTGAGGCGATTGTGTAATACAAGCTTGGACGAGTAAGAACTAACGGTTTGCTTGGCGCAATCATTGCATTATAAAATCGATTAAAGCTGGCAGAAGAATTATGCAAGGGAACTACTTTCTGGTGCACATGAAGGCATCTAGTCATTTTCTGTCATTGTTATCCCATTTGCGGCTTTAGCATGCTTCTTTGGTCCTTGCTGTTAGCATTTCCTGCTTGTGTTTAATCCATTTTCTATATTGTTGTCCCTTTCGAGCGTGCCGCTTACCTATTTATATGAAGCGACGCATTAGTTCCTTTTCATGACTGTCCAGCCGCTATCATTCGTTGACTGATGCGCATTTGGTCTAATTTCTGTCAACGCACTGTCCAGCACGTGCCTTCTTGGCGGATATTTCCGTATATCACAGTAAATTTGATACAGTAAACTTACATAAGCAAAGTTAACAAATAAACAAAAAGCATTTAAACCGGCTAGCGTTGGAGCGGCATCAAACAATCACTTCATCACGTTTCAAGAACAGCTTTTCTTTAAAACCAGCACTGCAAACATTCGTGGTTGAGCAGTTTTGAAACTGGGAAAAAATCAAACTTCTTTTCAATTGCTTGAAAACAGTTTCCGTTATCTGTCAACGGTATTTTATCATTTTACTTCTTTGATGAAATTGCGCAAGAAACACGACGAATCTTTCATCGCCTCTTTTGCAGGTAAGCCTAAGTTTAGCAAATTTTACTGGTTTGCTTACATCAACACTCATCATAACTTTCAACTGAAATCTTACATAAGAAACTGTTTCAGTTTGTTTATATGCATGATGATCTTGGTGCTTCCGCTTTATTTTATGCAATTTTTGTTTGAGAATACTCAAAGAGAGAAACCTTACAAGCGTAAACGCTATTCTTAAAATGCACGTTCAATGTGAAATTTCCCAACGTGTAAAAGATGTTATTTAAAATAGGAAATCAATACAATTTTGGAAAGTGCCTACAGTATTAAATGGTCTATTTGGGTAATAAATCTTTTTCAGAACCATCTCGGCTAATCCATTTGCATTATGCATGTGAGCTGATCCCTCAGCCATGCTGCTTAGTAGATGTAGCGCAATGGCAACTTAATGACTATTCAGGTATTATTGAAAAGAAGCATTTTCAAACAACTAGTTATAAAATAAATTTAGAAAATTCCAAATTTTCATTACTTCATACCGTCTGGTATTGCGTTTCGTGGAGCTGGATTATTCTGCTATCCTGTTTTTGATTAGTTTTGTTTGTTAAAAATATTTTTTATATTTAAACAACCCCATCTTGAAAATAATGCGACAAATGTTTCTGATCACGATGCAGAGCCATTTGAAAAGTCGTTTTCATCTCAGAAAATGATCTTCTAACTCTCTCTCGGTGACACCATCTTCTTATTAACAAGTTTGAATCTATTTTATTGCATCTAAAAAAACACGAAATTTATATTAGCGCGCATAAAAGTTCTGCATGCGCTCATCATCAAAGCAAGCTCGTTTAAGTAAAATTATGCGAGCATCGAATGCAAAAGTTACATGTGTCAATAAAATTCTGCAAAAATTAATCCAATCACAATAAATAAAATGACACCGTAAAAATTTTAATATTAGGAGAGCTAAACACGTTGTTTTAATTATTTATTATGCGTCATAAAACTGCCCAGATGCATCTTTGACGTCGTTTCGTTTCAATGAAATATCTGATTGCGATCAGTTCGACTGCAGATTTTCGTTGTTATTGTAACAAGACTTTCATATTACAGCGCATTAATTATAACCCTCTGCTAAAATTTTTCTGAGATTAAATTTTATAAGATAACAACTCCAAGAAACCCGCCATTGATAAATTTTGTAATTTAATTTTTACTGTTGTTCATTTCTCCAGTGATATTTGCATATCCAATGATAAAACTTTTTATTTTTATGATTAATAACAGAATAATTATAGGAAGTTTGGAATTTTATTCAAAATTAAATATAAAAACAGCATAAAATTAAAATTATATGTAGTTGAAACGATAGGTAACACAGTTTAGATCTAATATACCAGACAGAGGTAGATGGATATGGAAAATAAAATAATTGGAATTGATTTTCTGATGAATGCGTCTCTTATTGTATTGGTAATTAATTTCACATTTGGTTGCAATTTATAACAATTATACTTGATTTAGAATCAAGTTGAGAAGTTAAGTCAGATACAAACATGATAAAGAAGTTTAAACTTTAAATCTAAAACTTTGAAAACAAAACAATAGAAATATTTTTTTAATGTTCATCTTTTGAAAAATAAATGACTGATTTGTAATTATTTATCTGACATAATTACTGCTGAAAGGCAGGATAATTGGCATAAAATGTGCTGAGTTCGACGAGTTTCACGGTGAATTTTTCAGTAGAAAGATTCGGTTTGTCATCGTATTTTCTACTTCATTTTCTATAATTTAAATCGATTGTTAGTAATGAATTGATTTCATTGAATGCTTCATTGAATATTTTTCAATTGAAAGATACATTTCTGGTGAAAAGCAAGACAATAAAACTTGACCAGAACTTTAAAGAAAATTATTGATCAGTCTGTGTATTCAGTATATTACAAAGATTTGTAAAATTATACAATTATATTTTTTAAGTTTTTGGATGCTTTTTTCAAATTCATTTTATCATATAATTTACACAGCATGTAAAACATGAAGGCCCAGCAGAGCATTTGGAATTTACATTTATAAGTATGAATTTTACATTGAATACAGTGAGGATAAGTTTTACTGACATGCATTATGAATAGAGTGAATGAAGTTTCTAGAATAACTTTAGAAAGCAGTTAAAAGTGCAGATATAATGATGAGCTTCTGAAAAGAGGATATTTTATTATTTGAAATAATTTACTGGAGATTATTAATTTATAAATTAATTTAACCTTGCCTTCTATGAAACAAGCAAACACGCACATATCTAATATGCATATTAGTTACTTTCTGTAATTAAGGAAATATGGTTGAGTAATATATATATGAAAAGAAAGAGAGAGAGAGAGAGAGAAGTTTGAATTTCTTCAGGCTTAATTGTAGCATAGAAAACTATGTTTGAACATGTTTTAAATATAATTTTACTTTCTCTTTTGTTAGATTAATTAGAAGTTCCTCACATGAGTTGGCAAGCAAACTGCTTTTGTTGTATGCAAAGCCCTCAATGGGCAAGCAATGCATCAGAATACTGTTTTCACTGAAATAAAGTTGAATCAATCCTTTTTTATCAAATCTATTCATATTGGTTATTGCTGAAGTATGCAAAGAAATCCTTAGCGTCTTAACTTTTTTCTACTAATCATGTGAACAAGAAGTGCCTATCGATATCTTTGAAAGTGATTAGCCAAAGCTTGGATATTGAAGAAGTTGTTCTCAAATTTTCTTGTCATTACAGAGCTCTGAAGTTTTTTGATGTAAATTTCATTCTGATCAACTCTCAAGCGATAAATCCTGAAGAAAAAGATGACATTTGCTCATTGCTTATAAAGTTGTTTTTGTTTGAAGGAAATTATTTTTACACAAAAACTGTTTATTAAAAATAAAATAATTTTACTATTTGAATTTTATATAAAATCAATGAAAAATCAAACGATTTTTTCATTTTTTTAGTATGTATGCTTTCATTTTTTCTCATATTATTTTTAATAAATTTAATTAGCTGAATTGTATATAAACATCAAAAATGTTTTTTAATTTAAAGTAATGCAAAGTGTGAAACCTATTTTTTAATCAGCTAATTTTTCTTGCAAAACATTACATTTGTTTTCATGAAAAAGTAAAATGAAAATTTGATTATGATCATTTTCTTTGGTTCAGGTAATTTGATGAAATATTTTTAAGCTGACAACTGTAGGTTTATTTAATTCAAATTCAGTAAAATTTAAGAAAGCAGTGCTTTTATATGTCAAAATCTTTATGATAATTTTTAATACAAAATTTTACACTAATATAAAAGCTGTTTGCTGAATTTGTTATTGAGCGTTAATAAAAATTTAAAGTTTTCAGGCAGATTTTCATTGAGCTAGCTGCACGTTCAAATTTTTGCACCAATTTCTGTTTTTCTACAGAATTAAAAAAATTTTCTTTAAATTAAAGTTCAGTTTATGGAATGCTTTATTCTTCAAAATTTGTGCTTTCAAAGTTTGTTCATTAAATTTATTTATAGGATTTTATTTTCAATTTTCAGACAATAACAAAAAGCATGATAAAATGCAATATCAACATTTTTCTATTAAAATTTTAATAATCAGCATTTCTGCTTTATAATACATTATTGAAATACGTTGCATTCATAAGAATTAACAAGGTGTTTATTTTCAAATAACTGTAGCAAAAAATAAATATTTTAATTCTCAGATAATTGAAATTGCATTCAAATATTCATGAATTTTTTATTTCGAAAATAGCGTTGCTTTTTACGCTAAAAATTATCTCCACAATCGTACATTTGAACATTGAGTATGAAATATGAATTTTAATAAAGTGTTTTTTTGTAAAACTTTAATGATTATTCTAAATTAACTTGCCGGATGAACAAATGAATAATTTACCAAACTGTTTGATTGCTTTATTTTTTGTATTATGTATAGTTTTTGCTGGTTATTCTGCATCATTTAGATGTGCTTTTAATAAGCGTAAAAATTATCATTATTTTCGACACTGATATATGATATACATGCTTGATATACAAAATGGCATCATCGATATTGGTGGATGTATCTATATCAGAAAATAAAAAAAGTAATCATTCATTTTCATCAATATATAGGTAGATTTTTGGAGAATAATTGTCACTTTACATATTTTTTCCTAGTAAACTTAAAAGAATTTATATTTTAGTAGAAATTTTTCGATTCCTATGAAGATAAATGTCTTTCTAACTGTCTTTTTATCAATTCTTAAAGCTGCATTCAATTTAACTTGATTAAATAATTTTTGAACTGCCTTTCCATCATTAGCAATATTCAATAAAATGAAATTTAAAAGCAAAAGCATTTAATCGCGTTTTGTTTCGGTGAGTTTCAATTTTTTTACTCAACATATTGTTATACAGCGATGAATAATGATTTTGAATATTACGCTTTCTTTTCTTGTATTATCTTGAACTTACGTTTGTTGCCTTGAGATATATTTATTCATTTCATTGAATGTTGTTTATCAATGAGGAATGTTGCTAATGCACTGAATTATTTTTTTTAATAAATTATATTTGACAAATTCAAAACGGTTAAATATAGCAACAATGACATTAGATGATGATAAAACGTATGCCAGCCAGTTGTTTTAAGTGGTTGTTTTGCTTCATCAAAGTTTGTTTTGTTTAAATAAACTTTGATGAAGCGCCATATTTACAGAAAAATTTGCATTTTTGGAAATTATTTACGTCTAGGGAATATTTCAAAGCGAACAATTTCATTTGAGCTTTGTTTGCTGTTGATTAAAATTTCAAAATAGAGTTTTATTATAAACACGGCTGAAGCTAATTTCTATGTAACGGTAGCAGAAATTTGCCACTTTTCCAGCAATTCAGTGACATTGAAAGTTTTGTAATATCTGACTGGCAGTTGCACAGCAGGTAGGCTAGTGGAAACATTTAAACTGTTGGAGATCGAGTTGACGATTTCCTTGATAAATAGAAAATTTTACCTTTGCAACGACGAAAATGGTCGAAAATCGATCCACTAGTTTGCTCCCTTTGCAGCCACAACTGACCAGTGTCAATGTATTTATTGTTCTTTGATCGCAAAGCGCTTCCTACTGGTTTGCATTTAGCATTTCAATGTTCTTTTTCTATTCAACGTGATTTAGCAGCAGAATTTCAGCAAACTGCTAGGCTAACTGCTTTGCTAATTATATTGCTTTTCCTTTCAACTTCTATTATAATTTCAATCAAAAGAAATGCCACTTAAACAGTTTTAAATTAGTGTGCAATTTGTGTTATTGTAGGTTAATGCTGTTGCTTCTTTCATGCTGATCGAAAGACAGTAAACAGTTTTAACGTTAAAATTAAGCAACGCTTTTTCTTCACTTTTCATTTTTGAAGAAAGTTTTTTTCCTATTCAAATACATGAACCACATTGTACTACGAAAAGAGCGTAAAAAGACAGGATTTTTGCAGCAAGTTGCTTTAACTCGTTAGTTTTGCTTTTTCCGTTGGAAAATTAATAAGCATAAAATATTTTAATAATAATTATTATTTTTCTTTTTCAGATAGTTTTCGATCATTCGGCGCTATCCCGTTTGTAATAAGCTCGAATGACGTCAGTCGACGTCTTTTGCAAAAGAAAGTTAAAAGAAGTCGCCTGGTCAAGAAAAATGGAGAAGTTAACGTCACTCGAAACAACGTTCCGAAGCTGGAGCGCCAGTACATCAGGTAATGTGATGTTTTTCAGCAATTTCTTTAAAATATATAGCTATTTTTTGATGTCTAATAGGGATCTAATTGGATCTTTTTGGTAATTAATATTTTTTGAAAATTCATTACAAAACTACTTATTTCATGTTTAATTAATTATTAAATAACTACTTTTTTATTTCAAAATAAATCTCCTGTAGTATTTTTAATTAAATTATCTGAAATGAGACATCTCAGATGTGCAGTTTACTCTGATGTCATATCAGAAGACTTGCATTTGTTTTTTTGTTAAAATTTATAGTGATATGTACAAATGTTTTAATCTGCTTCTATGTATACATAAATATGAGAAGCACCTACTTCTTGGTATCACAAACCAACACATGAATGTTTTTATAACTGAAACTGCCATTTTTTTTACAATATTGAAAAGCATTATGTAGTTTACACTGTAATAGTGCACAGTGCCAGAGAATTAACAATTGAAAAATTAAATAAATTATCTGAATTTAAAACACTATCGCACTTCATTATAATTAATTTAAACAATAAGTTAGTACATGATTATATTATTGTTTTGTAGAATTTTTAACCTAAAAGTGAAATCTGATAGACATTATTTAAACGCATTCATTTTTAAGTTTTGAACTTTAATGAAATGTATATTAATATATTTTCACTTGATAAAATTTCAATTTATCATGTTAAATTGAGTATATTTCAGAGATTTGTTTACAACACTACTTGATGTGAAGTGGCGCTATAGCTTGGTGCTATTTAGCGGATTTTTTGTGATTAGCTGGATATTCTTTGCAGTAATATATTACGTTATTTGCTGGTTGCATGGAGATTTACAGCACAACAGCGACGAGCATTGGACTCCATGCATCACAAACGTTTTTGATTTTACGTCGATTTTTCTCTTTTCCGTAGAAAGTCAACATACGATTGGTTTTGGGAAAAGGTGATTTTTTATTTCTATAATTGATTAAAATATTTGTATAGTAACATGGCAAATCAATTTTTGTGCAGCATTGCCATATTAGTTATCATTAAGCAGTTACTTAATGTTACTTTAAAATTATTTATTATCTTTCATTTCAGTTTGCACCAATTTGACAGTTTATCATTCAGAAGTTAATTATTACAATAATGAAATAATTTTTTGTGTTGCATGTAAAAAAAATTTCTTTTTTATTTTAGATATATTACAACGAACTGCAGCTCAGCAATTACTGTTCTCTGTGCGCAGTCTATATACGGGCTTTTAATACAATCTTTTATTGCTGGAATTGTGTTTGCAAAACTGGCGCGACCAAAAAATCGTGCTGAAACGTTAATTTTCAGCAAATATGCATGCATCTCACTTCGCAATGGTCAATTATGCTTTTTATTTCGCGTTGGTGATATGCGAGATACGCATCTGGTTGAGGCTCATGTTCGTCTGCAAATAATTCGCAAGACTGTGACTGAAGAAGGTGAAATACTGCCACTTGATCAACACGAAATGGATGTTGGATTTGACCGCGGCTTGGATCGAGTTTTTCTCGTCTGGCCAATGACTATTTGTCATGTTATCGATTATCGCAGCCCTTTGTATGAATATTCTGCAGAAAGCTTAGCTTCAGCTCAGTTCGAAGTTGTCGCCATCTTGGAAGGGATTGTCGAAAGCACTGGAATGACCGCTCAGGCTCTAACGTCTTATCTGCCTTCTGAAATCAACTGGGGTCACAGGTTATTTTGCTTTGTGAAGAAATATTAGCCGGTCTGATTTGTTGTTTAACGTTGATGGCATTTAGATTTGAAAAGTTGTTCACATATCAAAAAGTAAACGGCGGTTACCAGGTAGATTGGAGCCTTTTTCACAACACGTACGCCGTGCGTACACCGCATTATTCTGCCAAAAAGCTTGAAGAACTGAAAGTATTTCAAAATTTCTTGCGTATACATATTATTATTTTGTCTTCATATGGTATAATTTTATTTTAAGGTAACCAATGTCAATTTTACTTCTCAATATTATGACGGTACAAGCGATGATGGCTTCGATTCTGAAACTCATTCATCATTTCACGTGCCTAGCGGTTGTTCCGGGGAGACAACGCCTTGCTCACCAAAGAATCAAGACAGTCCAAAATTTCTTGATTCGAATATTTTGTCGCCACCGCCACCTCAGTTTCGCTCCAACAAGATAAATCACGTGGAAGTGCCTGAAATTGTTGTGGTTAACATGTCCAACCAAGAGGAAGATGAACAGTAGATTCAGCGATCTGCTAATTTGTTTTAATCTCTTTGTTACTTGGACTGTAACGTTTTAATCTATGCAAGAAATTTCCCTCAGGAAGGCAGTGTTGTTGTTCAGTTGCAATCTGTTTTTCTCACATTTAATAGCATGAAGCTGAAAACAAATTCATAATAAGTGCATGATTTGCACTGCAAAGATTCTATTGGTAAGCAGCATCTTCTTAGAAGGAAAAGGCTTAAAAATTTTTTATCACTGGTCCTTGGTTTGCTAATTAACAGAACAAATTTTTAAAACAGTTTCTATCACCGGTGCTTTGTAATCGTTCAGCACTTCAAAATTGTTTTATTTTTTCACTTGAATAAATTTTAAAACTGTTTCAATGTTTTCAATTATACAAAGTTTTGCAACCAGTAAATACTGTAAAAGATAATAACAGTTGCTTTTTAATCTATCATTATGAAATTAAAATATTTTTACTTTGTTATCTTTTCATTTTTCTTATAATTAATTAAAGTTAAACTTTAAAAAATGCATAATTTTTATGTGTTTGTGAAATCATTAATATAAGAAATTAACAAACATTTGTTTATTTTTATTTAAATAAATTTCTTTAACTAATTTAAATAAATATGAACTTTACATGTGAAAGTTATAAAAGAAAAAAAGACGAAAAAAAGATCTTACCATTTTTATTGAAATAAATGCGCTTTTATTAAAATCCCGTGATTTATTATAAAATATTGCACAAGGTCATGATTGTTAATAAAACACATCACGCATTAAACTGTTTATTTTTTATTTTTCCCATTTACAATATGTACATTAAAGGCAATTGAGGCAAGAGAAGTTCATGCAAAATTTCAAATTTCTGATTATAACTGTCAAATATGAAACTGAGCGTAACAAATAATGCACAATTATACATTGCATTCTACATTTTGTACATAAACATATGTTTTCTACACAGAGGCAGCATTTGCTTATTTTACATACATATTTTGCATACATATTGGCATATAGACTACAGATTAAAAGCAAGAGCAATTTTCTATGAATTATAAAAGATGGTATCTAATATTCAACCTCAGAATCTGGTGGTTTTTTCTGTCTCTTCTGCAACGGTATTTATAACAATGTCAACAGGATGAACTTTTGAATTTCTGGCTTTTACCATCTTCTTTGCTTTTCTGTTAAATTTAAATGTTTGTTTTGAAAAGTATATGTTGAAAGTAACAGCATAAAAACCTACTTTTCATTATATATCCATGAACCTCTAAGTAGAATTTCAATGTCTTCAATGCTGATTCCTTTTGTTTCAGGCACAATCAAGTAAAATAAGATCATTCCAATGGCACTTATTGCAGCGTAGAGAAAGAATGCGCCTAAGCAATATAATTTTTTAAATATAATAAAGCAAAAATTTGGCCTTTTTACCTTGTCGTGTAATAGTTCTAGCCAGTGTTAAAAATGTAAGAGAAATAATCAAATTAAAAAACCAATTTACAAACGTTGCAATAGATGTGCCGGTGCTTCTGGCCCAGTTTGGATAAATTTCACTAAAATTTATAAAATAAATGAATAAAATATGTAAAAAATTCACTATTCTGAACATACGCGTTAATGGTCCAAGGCACACCTCCCATTCCTAAATAATATGCGTTGCATTAAAGTTATTATTTAAATTATTTGTTATCAAAGTTTTCTTACCAACAGAAAAGCAGCATAAATAAATGGCCATTGCAAGGATTGGAATCCATGAATATTTTGTTATACAGTAGCCATAATCAAATTGTGTATTTGGTTCTGCAAGTTGAATATTATCTGACGTTATGAATGATGAAAAATTTTTCCTGGCACAGCGTCCATAGTTTGCCCATTGATTGGATTCCACATGATGGCCATTAACTACAGCACTGTATGTAGAAACGCAAGAGCCATTTGATGATGGGTTGCTTGGATCATAACAGAATCCACATGATTCTTGATAAGAGCATGCGTCGCATCTAAACATGCAAATTTAATATTCTATGTAATTTAGTGGGATTATTTAAATGCATAAGAATGCTTTGTAATAAAAATGAAATAATTTTACGAACCCTAAACCACGACATGGATCAAGTATCGCTAAATCAGCAAATTTTCCACCATCGTATTGCATTTCATCAAATTCATGGACAGGTGAGTCCACTGAAATCATGGTGAATCCAATGCCAAGAACAAGCAAACTTAAAACAACACCTTAAAATTGAAAACATTACATGCAGCAAATTGGCTTATTTAATAATCGAATTTGGCGCTACCTAAAGTACTTCCAAGTAAAACTTTTCTGCGTCCAACTCTTTCAACGAGGTATATTCCAATAAATGTGCAAAAGAAATTGAAACCCGAAGTAACTGCTGCCATCCAAATAGCCATGGTGCGACTTCGGACACCACCCATTTGAACAATCGAAGCACTGTAATACCTAAACATTTAAAATATTAAAATTAACATGGTTAAAAACTGCTTCTTTTCAATGTTGATACGTACATTACGGTGTTAATTCCGGACAACTGTTGGAACATTTGCATCGCGCATCCAATTATCAATGCTTTTCTAGTTTCAGGCTTTTTTACCATTGCAATAAATGTAAATTTTTCTTTTCCTAAAAACATTAAATAATAATTATTTATCTAAAATGAGAACTTCTTTTTCTGATGGCTTTAAGTTATCTTTAATTTGTGGAACGTTTTTTTCAACTGTAGAACTTTGTTTGCACTGTTATAAGTACTACTGTCTAATGCAGTGATTCTCAAACTTTTCTGGGCTGCGACGCACTGTCAAAAACGGTAATTTTTCGCGACCCACCGACTTGCAATGCATATTTTAAAAGGCAAGGGGGTTATATAAAAAATGTTAGCTTAATACTTTTAAATTTTTTAATGAATACACCTAATTATAATGCATAAGTTTATTAGTTAAATGCATAATGAGGTCTATGTGAACAATGGGCTTCTTTCCTGTTTTGACTGATAACTTCTTTGACGTCCACGCTAATACGTGTTAGTTTTAGATGCAAGATGTGGATAATTGTAGCTTATTTCAAAATTTGCTTTTAATTCCAATATTGCTGAAAATCCAATTTCACACATGTACGAAGTAGTAAAAGAATGCAGCACTTTTAATGCTGCGGAGGAAACAGTTGGACATGTGTTTTGAACTGATAGCCAAAACTGTGTTAATCTTTTACGATCAAAACTCATTTTTAACGAACAATCTTCGGACAAATCGATTAATTATTCATCTGCTTTTGGGAATATGCCAGTAGCTATAATATCGGCGTGCTGTGAGAAACCGGACAGAAATAGTGATTCTCAGGTCATCGGTAACTGAATCAAAGTTTAATTGTTCACTCAACAATTTTCGATGAGCAAAACTCTCCTAATGAACATGAAGACTACTTTCGTACTTTAATATTTTACGCGACCCACTCAGAATCTGCTAGTGATCCACACTATGAGAACCACTGGTCTAATGCATAATTCAAATCAAGTCATTTCCTAATTTAGAAATAAAAATTGTTATTGATGCTTTCCTGCTTTACCAAAAATTGCCGCCATTAGCTCAATTTGAACACTATTTAAAATAAATAAATAAATAAAAACAAAATGTCCATTAAAAATAAGTAAGAAACAGAATAGAAACAGAGCAGTGCTTGTACAAGTAAATGAATTTAAATAAGTGTTTACCTTTAGCTTCATTGTCTTTCTCCCTTTGTTCTTGGGCATCTTTAATTTGATCAATATCATTCTGAGCCAGTTTCACGCCAGTCTCATCTTCTCCATATATGCCGGTCAAAATGTTAAAGGCACTTTCAACTTGGCCTTTCATTGCCAGCCAACGTGGACTTTCAGGCATGAACATAAATCCAATAAATTGTATAAATGCAGGAATAGCAGCTACGCCCAACATAAGCCTATTTTCATTTATTCAAGTTGCAGTTAATGATTCAAATGCAAAAATTATTTTCATTTACCTCCAGTTCAGATTATCATCTGGAATATAGCTAAACGCTGCGTTTAATAAGCCAGATACCCAAAAGCCTAATGTGATGAGCAACTGGAACATTACAATCATACGGCCACGGATGTGCGGCGGTGATGTCTCAGCAATATATGCAGGAATTGTCATTGAAGAAATGCCTGAAATTTGAGGGGTGCAATTAAAATAATTTTACAAAAAACAAAAGTTTCATTTTATTACATTTAAGTAAAAAGAATTATTCAAACAACTAGAACTAGCTTTGTTATGCAATGCAATCAAAATATTGTTTCATTAAAAAAAGTGTGAAATAAATTTACCAATCGCAGCTCCAACAATGACTCTACCCACAAGCAGTACTTCTCTGCTATTAGCTGCTCCAAGAATAACAGATCCAATAACAAACAATACGCAGGAAAGTAAAATGGACTTTTTTCTTCCATATCTTTCATTCATCCATCCACCGATAAGGGCAAAAATTGCTGCAGCGCCAACAGTGACACTTACAATTAACTAAACTCATTAGAAAAAAATATACAGCCCTGAAGTTTAAAATTTCATTAAAGATTCAATATTTAAATAATTGAAGTTAAATAATAACAAAAATTGATATTAATTTATGAAAATATTTCAAAAATGTTTATGACAATGAGAATGAATAATGAAGCACACTGATACGGTTGTGTGATTAAATAAAAATTTCCGGTCATGATTGGAGCTCTGAGAGTGAGCAGTGTTAAAATAAATTTCTAAAAGTAAGATGTGCATGCAATGACAACTGAAATGATCATAATCTCTGAAATGTTTGTCAGAAGATGTTAACAAGATTATGAATAATAAACTATGGAAAATGAAAAATTATAGCATATTTTTGAAATGACACGACCCCTTTCTACCACTTTTAATTTTTATTAAAAATTGATAAATTATTTGCTTATTCAATTTTGAAATTTCTTCAGGCTGCACTTTATTAATTTCTATAATAGAGGACTTCCTTTTCAACCTTGAAAGCTCATCTTTTATAATTCAATGAAGTTACTTAAAAAGTTTCAATTCGAAAGTGAAAAAGAGGTAAATAAAATGAATGAGCATTATTATTAAATAAATTACATTTATCTAAATGAAAATTAATCATGACAACATTATTCCTGATTTACAAAAATTAGGAGAGATAGTTTATGAACTATTTGATTTGTTATTTTGTTAATTTATAATGCAATTAGTGAAATATGAAAATTGATTTCTGATCAAATGTTATGTTATGTTGTATGGAAGATGTAGTTTTTACATACATTCGATGATTTAAATTATATTTACATTTACTTTACGTTTCTGTTTGCTAGGTTGAACTGATTTTAAAAAATACCAATACTTGAATAAAAATTAAATAAATACTTTGCTAACAACTTAAAAAACAACAATGCACTTGTCAGTGTAGAATGTGATCAACTTTTTGTTCAAATGATTAAGCTTACTCAAGAAAAATAAAAAGTACATGTTAATCAGCTAAAGTTAACATCAACAAATAAACAACCAACTGTATAAAGCAAGTTATACTTATGTTTTTTTTTTGATTTTCAATAATATTCAAATATACTTTATAGAATTCCAGAATAACAAGCTGCAGTGTTTTTGCTGTTGCTGTTGTTGTTCACAAAGTAGAATAATCTTTAAAACATTCTTATTGATAATAAACAATAGATAGAAAAGCAAAAAAAAAATCAAAAAAAACTTATGTAAATGTGATGTAATTTGAATTCTGCTGTGAGTTAAGAACAAGAACAAAATTAAGAGAAAACAAAAATACGATGGCTCACCTCCTGCCAGATATCATCCAAATCAAATTGAACTTTAACAATTAGCATAGCACCCGAAACAACACCGGTATCATAGCCGAACAGAAAGCCACTCAGTACGGCTATCAAAGTTAGTATGATCACTTTTGCAGTGATCTTAGTTGGTCGAATATTAAGCTGCGCGTGCGTGCTTGCACTACTGTCAATCTAGAATAAGTTTAAGAAAAAGATAAACGATTAAAAATGAATATAGATTATTTTAAAAAAAAAATATTCCTTACCGAAATGTGAACCATAGTTGGTGTTGATCAAGCAAACAACTTTGTAAACAATAAAGCAGAGCTATCACCAAAATATAGCAGCAATTGTGGGAGTCTGGTTTTTACATACCTGTTGAGTTGAATCAGATTCGACTCATAAATAGATGACAATTTTTGAAACGTGCCTGTCAAGACAAGTTCTTGCTTTCAGAAATGTTCCGGTAGAACAGGAGAGCCTGCATTATAATAATAATAAGCTTGATCGACCGGCCAATCGCTATCGCTTTAGTTTCATTTTGACGTCATGTACAAAACCAACTTATGCAGTTGTGACATTAGTTGGGATGACAAATTTTTCCGCCAGTTTATGATTATGTGATAATTACTTTTCATTAACGACAGTTATGTCCATTGCCTGCCAAAAATACTAGCAATAATTCTATTGATCTACAAAACATTAATAACCAAGAATTTAAATTCTTAATCAAATGATGATCATCACCTGACAAATAATGGGATATCAACTTTCCATTTGTGATCCATTAAGGTATTTCATTTCTTACTGCTTAGCAAACTTAACCAGACGACTTGAAGAAGAATTGCCTTGAACAGCATGCCATGCCAATCAACCAACCGTTATTTCTATTTCTTCTCATATTTTAACCTTCCAAAATAAATAATCCCATTGCATATAATGCATGTTGTTATAACTGAATTTATCAATTTCTTTAATGCAGTACTGCTTCGGGGGAACTACTTTGCAAGTGCAAAATAATATACACTGCATCAAAAGAATCCATAACTCAGTTTTATACAAGATTTTATATTATGCATAATTTAAGTTTAATATTTTTTACTCAAAAAATTAATCATGCTCAATATTTCATTCTTGATAATAACTTCAACGACATCTTTTGATTATCTCAAGTTGCTTAATTATTAGTGACATTTTCAGCAGAACACAATTTCAGCATTCAAATCTTAATTTTAAGATATGTTTAAATTAAAATACTCTTAAAGTTCTCAAAAGAAATTTTGTGAGGTTATCTTCTGTCAGATATGTGAACATCATCACTTGAGGTGCAAAAGTTTAGAAAAAAATGGTTCAGTCATAATAATCAGTTGTTGATAATTAGTGCAATATTCAGCTCTTGGCATTTTGATTTATGAAATTTTAGTTCATGGCAAAATTTTCCAATATTTCATTCAACAAATACCGCCGTGAAGGTATTAATATGCATTATCTTTACAGAAATTAATTATTTCAATTATCACTTTTAACGAGGCCAAAGTATGTGTTTAAAATGAAAAAATAAAATTTCTTTCAACTATACAGAAGTAATGTTTCAAAATAAAATAACATACAAAGATTAAATCTGTACTTCATTCTAACTGCATGATATGATAAAAATCCGTTTTAAGCTTGAAAACATTTCGATTAACGATGATGCAAATTTTATGTTAATATTTAATAACATTATTGGTAAATTATTGATATCAAACTTGAACATGAAAACAGTAGCCCCTAATTCGTTAAATAGTCAAATCGATTTTTTGCACTTTCAATACTTTCCATCAAGTAGCATAAAGAAGTGTTGCATTAATATTTCTATTTACATTTAATTGAAATGTTCATACAAATAAATTTGTCAGTGCGAATCTTCAAATATTATTTGTGTGAGGAAACTTTAATTCTGAAAATTATTATTTAAAAATTTACCAGTTAAATATTTGTTTATACATTACTACTGCACGCTTGCATCGCATATTTATGCACATGTGTATTGGCTATATTTTATAATATTTGCTTATCATTCATCATGGTGATATTTATATTTTTATTTAATAGCCTTTGTATAATAATTTTCCACGCCACATTAACATTTATTGAATTTTTTTAGACTTTCTTTTTGAACTAAAAAATCTCTTCATCATCATTACTATTGTAGCTGAAATGTTTTAAAATTAAATTACACCGCTTGTATAAATTCTAAAGCCAACAATAAACAAAAACAAAATAATAAAAAATCACGCAATCATGTCATGATAAAGTTTTAAAACGTTGCCCTATATTTATTTTCAGCTTCAAAGCATTTTCAAAATATGGCATATTTCTTGTTATGACGTTTTGTAAAGTTTAACGCAAACAGAGGAATATTATTATAAACAAATACATCCGGTAAAAATTATATTTTTTATATGTCTACTAGCATGAAAAGCTATCAATCAATGTACAAATAGCTGTTGTTCACGCTGTGCTTCCATAACAATATCTTTTGTAATAGAGCTTTTAAATAGAATTTGAAATCCTGTTTGAATAATTTTTATTTTCAAAGTCCTTTTTAAATTCATCGTTTTGTAATTATCATCATAGGTTTCATTTTTATTTATTAAAATTTTAATGATACCTTTCAACATGCGCTGATTTATTACTTATTTTACAGTTTATGTCAAAAAAATAACTTTCCAGAAAATAAATTGGAGTTCAAATGTTACTTTCAAGGGTATGCTGCAGTTTTGGCGTTTTTATGTAGCAAATAAAACAATCCATATTATTTTAAAATGACTTATTTCATGTACATATTCTCATTTTTACGAACATCATTGTTGTCGCTGTGTTTGGGATTCTATAGCTTAAAATAGCTACATATACTTTGTTGATAACCTCTGCTTGGTTTCTTACTCAATTATTTTAAAACATACATATTTGAAAAATATTTCAAATGGCTTTCAGCTTTTTTTAAAATAAATTTCATGAGTTTTAATAAGCTGTTCACATTTCATAACAGTTTTCAGCTCTCATGAATGCTTCACGATTGGATCTCAGTTAACTTCAGCAATAAGATTTTGAGGGCTATCTCTTTTAAAAATAACTGCTAGTTGGAAGCAAATACATATCTATCATTTTATTTGTTTTTTATTATTTTCCATAAAAAGCATGTTGTATTTTAATAATAAAAGATTTAAATGAATAGTTACACTACATTCTTCCAACACTAAAAATAAGCAAAATACTATGAGTTTGTCAGCTTTTTGAACTGTCATTCATTTTATAAGATTAATTTATTTAAATTTGATGTTATAAAAAACTTCTTGTTGTGCTTAAAAGTTCCCATTTATTGTTTGTTCAGAATTTTAAGCTTTTTTACTAATAGTTTTTTTAAGACAATACTCGCTATAGTAAAAATTAACTTCACTGAAGCATTGCACAGTATTTGCATGGATAATGTTTAAATAACTTATAAAATCAATCAATGATGGAAAAAGTATATATTGTATAAAGTTTCCTTTCGATTTCAAGGGCATGTTTTCAAGTGAAAGTACTAAATTAATTAACACATCTATTAACAAATAACTCAAAGAGCAGATTTTCTTTAAAGCATATACAACAAACAAAAGATAAATAAAACGCAGTTGATTAGTTCAGCAGCACTAATTAAATTTTAATAATTCTTATTTCAACATTTATCATGCTCTCTCATGTTGGTAATCACAATAAATATATTTCATTAATTTTCTCCATTGCAAGATTTACAATTCAGCTAAGATAGTGTTAATGATATACATTTTTAATTTTTTTAATTGCATATAAAATTAAAATTTCCTTCGAAAAATAAAATTGCACATTTGAATACACTATTGATTCTTTGGCAGGAAAGTGAATTGCAGTTTATACAAAATTTCAGAATTATAAAGTTGAGGTGTTTTACAAATAATGATAAACTTATCAACTTTTACGAATAAGAGGCAAATCAACACATGAATAGGCTTTTCAGACTATAAATTTTATCATCATTTTACATAATTTACCATGATATTTTCGTTTTATTTAATACTAACGAATAGCTTATGCATGCTACCTCTACAAAGCAAGATACAACATCGAAATAGCTGAACACAAAGAAAAATTGAAATTTTTTCGTTTAACAGGATGCATCTACTAATAATGACGTATATATATATGAATGACATTGAAAATATGAACAGATCTTACATTTATAATACAACATTAATATCATTATGCATAGCAAAAATTGCTTTTAAATATCAGATATTATTTATACAAAAATTTATTCTTAAAGTTTATATAACTAATGAATTCTTAATTTTCTGAGTTTTGTTAAAGGGTCTTTTTATTTAAAAAATGGATCTAATTTAAGCATCTTTTTCAACATTTAATTAAAACTCATTGTCAAATGTGCTTTTCTCACCAATTATAAAGTATATTGATGTGCATGAATTAATGTTTCATTGTTTACTATTACTGCTATCATAACCGTGACAACATTGCATTATTCGTTGTCAACAAATAAAATGCCGCCATCTATATATGAGAAGCTGGTTTGTTCTAAATGCATCACTGTTGCAAAGTGATAAACAATGTTAGCAAAACTGGTTATATGTAAATAATAATGCATAATTTGTAAACTACAGATATCTGCATTATTAAAGCACACCATTCCTGACCAGATTTGCATAAATATAATTTTTTAATTACATAATTGTAAAACATAACCAATAATACCATTATTATTTGGACAGGCAGAGTATTAAGCGGTGGCCAATATTAAGCAGCATTAAGTTGTAATCAAATGTAAAAATAATAACTTTTCGACTCAATAAATTAATTTTGTTTTACTTTTTATCACATTTTACAACGCTTTAGTTAAGTAATTAAGCTTGGGGATTTCAAACCTTGATAGAAACTTCTTACTTGCTATCAGAATAGTTAATCGTTACATGCAATGTTATAATGCTCATTATCCAGTTAATCACTTTACTTCGAAATGAAAACTGAAATTGCTCAATACAAAAGTTATTTGATTAAATATTTTTAAAATAATATTTATGCAAACATTTATATGCAACCATTACTGAAAAGTAAACTAACTGTTACATAAGTTAATGCATGAAATGACATTTTAAAGTAATTATTCTACATTATTTAACGGTATATTTAACAAACAAGAATATTTATTTATAAATAACTGTTTTTATACAGCAGGAAATTGAGTATGAGCGTCAACAATAAAGTGACTTTTTGTTAAGGGCAATTATATGAATAAATTTTAGCATTCATTATTATAATGAATAGTTAGTGGATTAACATTCTATTATGTCGACACTTCTGGGAAATGATGTTTAAAACAAGAATGTTTAAAACCTTTTCTTAAATTTTTGTACATTGCTTAAATTGTGAACGTTGTATGCTTTTCGTAAAGTAACTAAATTTAATTTTTTTTTCTTATTAATTTATTATTTTATTTAAAAATTAACTTGAAAAATTTTCTTCAATAAATTATCTCTTTTCTTAAATTTTACTGATATTTATTAATGATTTTCAATTGCATCAGTTCTTTGTTTCTTCATTTTAATATTGTTGCAGTAGTTCTTTAAAGGTATTTGGATAAGGAAACAAAAACAATTTTAGTTTCACATTTAGCATTTTAATAAATGAATACAAAACGAACAAGTTTAACATTGTTTCATTTTAGCTACTGAAAGTATTTTGTGATGCTCCCGTTTTGATTTGGTAATATATTTTATTTTTTTTCACTGGACGGCTTAAAAGTTTGCATTTCATGTTACATGCACGATAAATTTATTTGAGAGCAAATAGCGTTATGTCAACGGTTTATTAAAATGAAATGATAACTTATTTTCAATCAAAACACAAATAAAATATTTTTCAAATTCCTGAAAATTGGTAGCAAATCTGCAAGCAACCATACTTTTTTTTTAATATTTCATATCTGCATATTATAATTTGTCGTCCGTAATAGTCATCCCTTAAAAATTTGAGATCTTCCTTGAAATTCAAAAGTGAAGAATAAATTTATTAAAATTAAAATTTATTGTTTGATTGTTCTATAAATTCTCTTTTTCTTATATTTTATCATATTAATATATTTATTATTATATTAATTGGTTTAGTAATTATGTAAATTAGTTTCATTTGTTGAAGTTAATAAAGTACAGTTGCACTTGAAAAAGTAACTAGAAGAGCAAGTGAGAATAAAAATATTAAACCGACAAAGCCTTCTTGACTTTAGATTTGAGAAAATATAAGCAGAGTAGTTGGTGCACTGGAAACTGAAAGAAACAACAAAGAAAACAACTTCATAACTTTTAAAGTATGAATTACATAAGCAAAAAGAAAATCAGAGCTATTGCAAAAGTAGTAAGCTGTTTGCTGTAATTTGTCATAATTGGAAATGCTTTTCATTGAATTATTATAAACTGAAAAATATTTTATCAAAAAAAATATTTTTTTTTTTTGGTAAAAAGCTTTCGTCAAATTTTTAAAGTATTTTGCTCATATGTTTAAAAATATTCTTTTACAGATATATTTAATAATTTGTTCATCTGATAAAAATATAATGGCAAATTTTATTTTCAAAATGCTGCAATTTTTATATAAGCTTTCTAAATAAGAACTTTTAGCACTGTCAGTTTAATTTATTACCAAACATTGATGTATTTTTGTTAAGCGCACAAGTTAAATTATGATTATAAGATTTCATTCTGTATTATAACAGTTATGAATGTTAAAATTATACTGTTTTAGCATATAATTAAACAAGATATTTCAAACTTATTTCAAATACATTACTGCAGATAAGTTAATTACTATTTTAAAATTATTAAAGATAATAAGATGAAAACTGATTGTATGCTTAATAAGTATTTAGGTGATGCTACGCACTTCATAGCATCTAATTTTTTACATTTTGGCATTTTTCTATCTTCTGGAAAAAAATAATACAAGTTTCTGTTTTCCTTCTTATTCCATCCAATCACCAATGTGAAAAGCATTGCACAGATTTACTCATGATGCAACGCATGTCTTGATTGATGCTATTTTGTTAATAATAGGTATTTCATTTCAAATAGTTGGTATTTCTTAAAAGAAAAAGTAAAATTTGCTGAAAACCAAGAGATCATATTTCATTCATATACTGCTAATTAATTTTGATGCACAATGTGACAAAAGTTTAGAAATTAATTTAAAAAAATAATTAATTACCCGCTAATTATAATGTGAAAAAAAATTAATAAACTGAACATAAAAGTTATAAATAATTATCACAGTACGTAAAAATCTTGCAAAAAATACTTTAAAAATTACTTTGATCTTTCCAAAAGTTAATGGTTAAATTAAATATTTTAACGTTAAAATATTAATGAATAAATTTATTAATTATCATATAAGTTAATTTTGACATATTTTTTTAATTGAGCTTATTGACAACGTACAGCTGACGTCTGATTTGTTTGAGAATGGTTAGTAAAATTTTGGTGATGATAACTTTTTATTTCTTGAAAATATTTACTACGTTTAAAATAATAATACTTAATATGAATTGCTTTTCGAACTTTTAATTTATTTTATTGTTGCTGTTTTTTTGCTATTTATACAGATTATTAGTATTATTGAAATTTATTCTTATAATTGAACTGAAAAGTTAAAATCATCGATATCATAAATATACAGCAAAGTTGGTGTTAAAAGTTTAAACTTTTTGTAAAATATCATATCTAAGCTGAAGTGAGAATGAAAGCAGACTTTAAGAGCAGTAAAATTCGATTGAAATAATTGTTTGCTATGCAAATTGAATCAATAAATCATTTTTGCTTCTTGCTAGAGTCAATGAAAATTTATGCTTTCATTTGCTGCTAAAACAAACAAAAAAACATTTGTTTTTATTTCTACAACAAATTAAATGCACAAAAATACGTATGACGATGCAATGAATTTGTATATACATGCGGAAATAAATGACATTTTGCATCAAATTTCCGTTTTGCATAATGCACGTAATGAATTGAAGAAAAACTGCTTAAAGAGAAAGCATAATTTGTCTTACTTTTCAATGAATGAAGACAGAAATTTTGAAACCCATTAAACTTCAAAATTCTCTTTTTTCATATGAATTGCATTACAATTACAACTGCACTTACGATCAAAAAGTTTACAGTTTTAAAAAAAGCAAAATGCAAATTTAAAATATTAAATTCAAATTATTAATACCATATCTGAAAAGACATAATCAATATTTTAATTGTCTCACTAAATAAAATTCACCATGATAAAATGAAAAATATTCCAGTTGAAATTAAAAAGCTGAATAAAAATCACGTATAAAAATATTTGAAGATAAAAATTTTTGGACACATCTCATTTTTGTCTTATGAATATTGATTGTTTGTGACATTATTAAAATTAGCTTTTGCATGCTTCAGATGAAGTTATAGTTATTTATTTATATATTTCCCTTCAGCTTTATCATATGTTCCAAAAGCTGAAAAATAATTAAAAGAACAATTCAGCAATGGGTAGAGAGATTTCCTTGCTGCATTTAAATTGATAAACTGCTTTTGGTCTATTTAGCTATAGAAAGTTTATTTAAAGAAACTTTATAAAAATAGTAAATGCTTTGTAATGACAAAGCATGCACTGCGATTTAAACATCCACATATATATAAATTTTAATTATCAAAAGTATTATGATTTATGATAATCAAATGTTTGATAATGAAATTAAATGATTTTTAAAATTTTGCAACAATTTTGCAATCAATTATTTAATCAGAATGTAAATCCATAAGTGCAAATTAAGAATATGTATATAAAGCATTCTTCAAATTTAGTTTAAAATTTCCAGAAGGGATCATATAATAAATAATTCAATTATGGCGCAAAATGATTTATTCATATATACTTTGTTGAAATGTTTTCACTTTGTATCTTATCATTGTACAATCACTGCTATAATAATAAAAGCAGATTTTTTTTAGAAAATCTATTTATTAAACTGCATTTATTTATACAGCAATACAATAATTATAATCAATAAAAGTCTGAAATGTTTTTTTAAATGAGATTTCAATTTCCCTCAAATCGCTTTCATTCACTTTAAACTTAAAAACAAAATTAAGAAATAAAATGCAGCGACTAATTTAAACAGTTCAACTAATGATTTGCAATACTGAATATCATTGTAATATTTAAAATAATTTTTGACGTTACTTTGAAAATAAATGCAGTAAGAATTCCGATAAACAATTTGAATTATTTAATTTTACTTCCTAAAAATATTGGTTGTTTCAAAACATACAATAGAGTATATCTAATTGCAAATCGATAAAGATTCAAATGTAGCTAACATCAAAAAAGTAACAATATCTTGCCACGCATCTATTGAAAAAAGTTGCTTTTTCTTTAAATTCATTTGTTTTGAAATAATAAGCCAAATATAAAATTTGAACACGACGTACAACAATAATGATGATAGTAGTAATAATAAAATTGTGATTGTAACCCTTTTGTAGATCAATTCGAAGCATAATTTATTCAAATGTTTATTGGAAATTAACAAAGCAAAATATTATAAATAATTCTTTTCTTCAACAAGCCATTATTAAGAAAGTTGTTTTGTGCAAACATGCTCCTCAAGATATTTATATATTTTTGAAGTTTTATTTTGCATAATATGCATGATATTTTTTTTATTAAGTTAATACTGTTGAAAAGAAAAGTTTCTGTACTTTAATTTCCGTCTATAGTTACTATAGTTCTTTTCTAAATTTTCTTCTAAGATATATTTTTTCTGTCATTGACACATTAAGTGACATACTGATGCATTTGGTAATTGTAATCTGTTTAATGTGACGATAAATAAATAAAATTTTGCTTTCAAATCAAATCGATCGAATCAACCAATGTTCATACTGAACAAATTTATCATCATATTTAACTTATTTTTCAAAAAATTGAAACACCCCAGTTACTAAATGCATTCGATAAATTATTATCATACATCACTTGATTGTATTTTAATTTAAATTTTCAATTTTGAAAATTTCAAATTTAGTTTTTAATGAATTAAACCTACATTTTTGATAAATTTTATGATAGCAGTTTTAATGAAATCAATTTTTGTTGCAAATGCAATAATGCATTATTTTTCGTAACATTATTTAGTTATTTTTTGGAAAATATTTGCTTGTATCAGTCATAATTATTTATTATAATAAAATTTACATTGCTTGATGATTTTATTTACTGCAAAAATGGTGCATAAATTTGAATACATTCACATCATGAATTTCATTCAGATAATATTATTAACGAACTGTAAAACTTTCAAAAGCTTTCTCATCACTCAGCATTAAAAACAAGTACGTACATCTTAATTTTTTTTCAAAACATAATCTCAATGCTTTATTGCTTTTCTTAACTAGTTTGTTTTCTTTATTTTACAATATTTCTGTTATGAGAATATTTATTAATTTTGTCAGTGCTGTAATTTTTACAGTAAATGCTTCAAATGTGCGTTTTCCAAATCATTTCAGATGATGAAAGCATTTTCAACAATAATTTTGGTAATTTCATCTTCAAATAAATGCTAGTTTCATCATTGAGTAAATCTACTATGATTGTAGTACTTATATTGACATATCCTATATATCTACAAAAATGGCGCTTAGTAACTTTCCAATTTTATTGTTTTTTATGAACCAACATTGCATTTAATGTTGTGAACTTAAGTTTCTGTTTGCATATTATTTTTCCTCCGATGAGTAATATTTGCAGCTGATGTTATGAGCTGTATGATTTTATTTATTGAGATGAGTGACCAGAAACGACAGTAATCAGTGAAATAGATAAATCTGTAAATTTATCATTTTTTATACAAAAGAAAAGTTCATATTTTGTTGGTTTATTGCAAAATTTCAGTGATGCTTCCAAATAATCAAAATCATGCACTGCCTGCTTTTACTTGCAATTCCGTTTAAGACAAAATCCATTGAACATTTGTAAAATCATAATGGGACTTTTAGTGGGCAATCTATTCATTTACTGAAAGAAAAAACTGACTTTGAAATTATTTTCACTTTTAGAAAAAAAATAATTCACCAACTATTCATTGTTTTTTATTATAAATAATTTTATCATTGTTATTAATTATCACTACTGTTTTAATTTAACAATTTCATGACAATAATTGTTGAATACCAAATCGTGCACCATTTCATCACATTGATTCTTTATTTTTTATTGAAACGATTATTGAATACTTGAAAAATTATTTTTATAAAAAGATTGAATTATTTTTTTAATTATGTTGATTTTATTCGATATTTCTCATTAAATTAATTGCTCATTAAATGAGAATTACTTTTTCTTATTGTGTAAAAAACTGTCATATTGTAAAATATAATGAAAATAAAAATAAAATTTTAAACTTTATTATTTTTAATAGTTTGCTACTTCGGCTGGTCTATTTTTTAATTTTAATAATAATTATATTTCCATTAAAGTATAATAGTGTGCAATTTTGCAAATGAAAGTTAACTAATAATAATTTGTTAGTTATTCATAGTGTAAAGTCTGAAAAAGAAAAGCTAAATGAAATAATAAAGTTATAATTTCAATAGTATAAAAATGAAATTGGGTATTCGGCAATAAAAATTTTTATTTTAAATATTTGCCATCTTTTATTTTGATTTTGCACTTTAAGTAGATTAAATATTACCTTTATAAATGGTATAAGTTGAATTTAAGCAGTTGTTTTCTAATCAAAATATACAATTATAATATTATATTTTTATGGCTTAGCACTAGAGAATGATTATTTTAAATAAATTCAAAGATTTAAAATGGTTATTTTCAAAAGCAGATGCAATTTTATTTTTTATGCATTAATGAAAATTTCCTATTAATAAATTTATTTATTTTTATGATTTCATTTATTCAAAAACACTGCTTATATGTAGCTATTTTTTATTTAAATGTGTAAAAGTTTAAGCTTGCTTGCATTTCTCACCTGACATTGAAAATATCTTAAAACTGACCAAAAAGACAGCACAATAAATAAAAAAATAAGTTTATATTATTAATAAATTGTTATATACAATATAAATCATCTCATGAGAAATTAAACAAGTTTCAAAAATGCATAGTAATTAATTTTTAATGAAATATTTTTTATTTATTAATAAATATTCACCAGTTGATTAATTTATGTGTTTATTTATCAAAACATTCTTATTTATTATTAAAAGTTGCTATATTATTGTTCAGATTATAAAATTCAAAGTATTTTCTTAAAGCATTTCAGAATAAATTATCTTCATTTTTAAGCATTTTGGCATCCTAAAACTTTCATATCCTGATCATAATCAAAATGCAAGTAATTTTATGCTATTTGTAATATGTAATACAAAGTATGATTTATTTTAACTTTAAGCCTTGCAGCAAAATATAGAAATTTCTACTTTTCAATTCAAATATCATATAGTTAAGAGTAAGTAATTTTCAATATTAATGCTAGTTAATCAAGTAATTCTTTTTTGATGCTTACTAATTTCCTTACTACTGAATCATCAGTGAAATTCATCCATAAATTGACTCTTTGAATAGTAGAAATTTGCTAGGGTTTTGGAAAATCAGTTATATTTAATAAAATGTGCAAAAAAGAAAAGCGTGGGTGCTGTTTCAGAATATTTGGTCGTTCTTTTCTGACCCCCTGGCCAACGTATCATATTTTCAAAAGTTGTAGGAGGAGTTCGATTTCGAATGTGCCAGTTCATTGGTCAATATTGAAAAGGAATAGCGTGGGCCTTTGACGAATGAGAAGAGTCGCTGACGCAGCATGGTTGAAAATAATTGTTATACGGACATTTCCTAAGCTTAAAAGGCTCGTGTCTGCTGAATTTTTCTTACGCACGCCACAGTCCTTAACTTAAAAAAAAAACTGTCCAACAGTTTACAAAAAGGCTTAGCAGAAATGTTGTCCTCGGTAAAATCATGTATTTGCATATTTACAACTATTTGCTTATTAGCCAGTTTTACTTCGGCTACACTTGTCGACAGCCCTTCATCTGCCAAAGAAGTTCAGATGATTCCAGTCTTTTACAGTGATACAGTCGGTGATCATCATGTAATAGATCCAACAATGGACAATCTCGAAGATGTTAGTGAATTGAACAACTTGATGAAACGAAGGTTTTACGCATGGGCAGGAAAGCGGGCAAGCCGATTTTACCAGTGGGCTGGTAAAAGGAACGGAGAAAAAGTGGAAAAAGTGCGTCGGAAATTTTATCCTTGGGCAGGTAAGTTTTACTTGTATATAGAAATACAGAGTAATGTAAATTACATATATACATATTTTTATTAATGATCAGTCGTTTTAGGTTAAATAGATAAGCCATCGAAAGCAGACTATATTTAGAGTGACCATCTTTTGTGGTTACTTCTTTATACTATCAAATTTTTTGAATCTAAAAGTTGTAAAGCTGACAAATGGAAATGTTTGCTTCTTGTGTAACTTTACATTAAACAATAACCATGTGACGTTTTTGCTGCACTTTTTATTTATGTATCCTGACCACCTGTGACGAGCTTATTTCCCTTCGCCTGTGGTTTATTTTATTCAACTTTTTTATATGCTATCGCTGATTTATTTTCTGTCGTTTATGAGTAAAGGTAAGACCTTTCAAAGAGCTGTACAAAAAAAACTTTTACAACATTGACAACAATAGTTGAAAAAGCGAGATTGTTGAGAATAATGGTAAAAATTAACCGACTGCAAACATCTTTAGCAGTTCGTTTAACAGAATTGTTAACAAGAACTAAACAGCCACTGGAGAGACCAGAGGCGTTGTTAAAGTTATAAAAGTAGTATTAAGCATTTTCCTACGAGACGTGCTTGCCGTAATCGCGACGCGTCCGCACTGTGCTTAAGCGCTGTCAGCACTAATTACGATCATTGATTGCACAGCCAGATCGACAATATCGTGAGTGTTGATTTCACGAAATGATTACCTGCAACTAGTTCCATGGCTGAAAAACGCCAATGAAAAGCAATCTTTGCTTTCTTTCATGCAGCTTCAACATGGCAATGCATTAAAATGACAAAATTAAACTGCTTACCTGGAACCAATTGCACGCGTCAAAGCAGCACAAAAAACCAAATTTACAATATTATATTATCCTTAAAGAATGGGTGATAATCAACCATCAAAGAAGAGCACGCTCAATCGAATACTAACTACAACTTGACATTCAATTTATAGCTTTTCATGTCTCACTTAAACCAGAGTATATTGGCCATTTTATGTTAAAAAAAATGCTCAATATATATTTTTATTCAGCAGCTAAGTGTAATAAAAAAAACTATGAAATGACAAAAGATATATAAAATAGGTAAAATATCTTATCCATATTTGCAATAACATACCTATATTTCACTTTGACAGTGCAAAATTTGCAAAGAGCTTGCAAAATATTACAAATCAGATAATTGTAATTGCATTTGCAACTGTTTTGTGTTCAGCTATAAAAAATGTCAACTTTACCAGTAACAATTACAAGTAACTGCTTTTTCTTTTCATTCAAGCTACTACCTTCAACTAATAATCAAACAAATCATACTTTTTATCACAAAGCTTGAAACAAAATTTCACATAAAAATCACAAAAGATTATTACAATATCAAATATGCTTTAATTAGTAAATATTAATGGAGGATGAGTTTCGATTTAAAATCCAACGTGTAAGTTCCTTCCAAACATTGAAAGTTCAATTTAAGTAATTTTTAAAAATATAAATAAAATTTGAAATCTTTGAAAGAATTACATGCATTATAGTGTTATAGATACTTTGTTTACGCATTTCAGGCGATCCAATACAAAATCAATAAATATTTTAATCACTCCAAGTTTCACTTGTTTTAATAATAAGAATTGCACTATTCACTTATTATAAATCAGTAATTGTTTTGATATATTTTTATTTAAAATTTATACTGCTATATTCAATATTTATTTGCATAAATACTTCAAGTCAGTTTAAATGCCAAGTAATTTAATATTTTTAAATTTTATGAAAAATTGAAAAAATTTTTCCCCTTTCCATTGCAGCAGTTAAAGGATTGTTGGATTCAATTTGAAAGATGTCAGAATTAGCTTCGCATTGCAGTGTATTGTTTGATAAAGAAAATTTTCACCAGAGCAGAAATCACAGTTTTCAAAACTATTAAACATCGACAGAAGTTTTCAATTTTCATATTTAATCAACGGATGACTGAGGCATAAGGGAAAAAAATTAGATTTCATACAAAAATGCACTTGCAAATGCTTTCCAAATTTGATTATTTTTCAAATTATTGTCCATAAAGCATCATTAGGCAAATTCAATTGTCGCATGTATTTTATAAATAAATAAAAAAGAAAGATTGTTTTTTGATAATGTTATTTTCATGCTTATTAAGTAAAAATTTCAGTAAATGATTGTTCATAATTAATTTTATGAGCAAAATGTATAAAGCAATTCAATATTGTAATCAATATTCTCTTTTGTAAATATGTTCATGAAAGAAGAATTTTTTTCTCTTCGAAGAAATTGCAATTAAATCAATATTAAAGAGCATTTTTCATTAATTTTTTGACACTATCACATTTGACATTCTGCCAATCATTTTTTCTATATCACTTAATTTAATGTATTTCTGTTTTAAATTATTTATGATCACGAATAACAAAAAGGCGCAGAGCGCACAGAAAATGAATATAAAGAAATATGTTATTCAACTTGTATAAGTAAATTTCCAAATTAATCAAACTGCAATAAATTATAACAATGCATCTGAACTTAAAAATTCAAAATAAAAAAAAAGAATATATTATCATTATGATAACATTTCATATTAAGTAAAAGTATTATTCTCAAGTTGAAATGCTAACTTTAAAAGAATAGAGGCATTTATTTCCTTGAAATATTAGCATTTTATAAGAGAAGTTTTCTGATTAAGTAACAAATGTGACATATGCACTATGCTATGATTATTTTAACACAATGCAAGTCACAATGCACCAACAAATGCAATTAAAAGAGCACGTTTTCTTTAAAGGACATTGCAAGCATCTTGCTTCAAGTGATTATTTTGAAAATTTCAACATTTTCCTTTATTTCTTTATTTAAAGTCTTTTTTAACCTTATATCTTAAAATGTTGTTGTTGTTGTTGTTATGCTTTACTGTTAGCCGCTGATTCATAATACAACAACAACAACAACGGTGAGTTGGATTTTTCTCATTTCATTTCTTTTTTAATAGCAGCTGTTCCTTTCAAACGTTTACTTCAAAATAGTGTTAATAATTATACTATCACAATGGCATTGCATATCAAAAGGGATTAATTTTATACAAATATGCTTCTCTCATATGCTGTGTGACAATAAAGTTTCAATGTCATTTAATTTATGAAGGTCAATAAATAGACACAATTTATCGAACATTCCATTTTTTTCAAAATTTCTTTGTTCAAAAAAAAGAAATTACTGCACTGAAAAATAATTCTCATTAAAAGAAATTATAATATAACTGCATAAAAATACTTAGCAAGTTAGTTTGCACATTTTACAATTAATTACATGATCTGAATCACTGATGCTTAATTAAATACTTCAAAATTCAAATCTTCTGCTAAAGCAGCCTAAAGTTAAGCTAAGAGGTGAAATTCTACCAAGTAAACATTAATAAATGCGTATGAAAATTCCAATCATTGGATAATTAATACAAACTATTTCAAATTCAGATTTTTATAGAAATTGTTCACATAAAAATAAATCGAGTTGTGAACAAAAAATTCAAGAATTCATAATTCTTAATGCAAGTGTGTATTTCAAAATTTTTTTTCGTTGTTATTCACAATTAGAAATGAATGCATGTGAAAAATTTTCGTCATAGACAAATGCAATTATTCAAATTTTCAATTTGCATTAAATAAAATGTTCAAAATAATAAATTTAGCAAAGAATTTATATTGAAATGGAAATTTTCATATGGGTTGAAATTAATTTGTTCTTATTGATTATTATTGAATGATGATAAAATCTAATAATAAATTCCACTGTGAAAAAGAAGCAATTGTATTATTTGTAAAATAAGGAACATGCAATTGCTGAAGTTTTTCCAAAGAATGTGTTGAACTTAATAATACTTTTATTTTCTGCGCTATTTGAAATATTCGTTTTAATTTTCATGAAAATTTAAGTACATTATTAGAAAATTTTAATCTATGTAGCATATGTTGTGTACATTAATATTAATAAAAGTAATATCGATAAAAAATTTCTTTTATATTTTAAATATTTTTATTTTAATAATAAAATTTAATGATTAATAATTTAAAATTTTAATTGTTAAGTAACTTTCTTAGTCTTACAATTATAAAATTTTTTTTTAATTTTAGAATTGTTTAAAGTATAAAAAGTGTATTTATTGAAAATAAATTTAGTCTATTCACTGGAATGTTCATGTTAGTGTATTGTTTGTAAAACAAGAATCAGTGCTTCAAACAGTGTTGCTTGGAAAGGTTTTAAAACGGCACTTCATTTAATTAATTACATTGCAGCAATGTAATAACAGAATTAAAATTACCGCAAAATTGGATTTATTACTGAACTCTGAAATGTCTTGACAATAGTCATCATCTTGAGCATCTTGACATTTCTGTTTGGAAATTCCAATTTTGAAATGAAACTATGATTTATATTTTAAATAAAATACTTTAATTCAAGCTTTATCAGTGACTACTTGTTAATTAATAAAAAGTGCTTTATAAATAAATAAAGTTTTAAAAGCTTTAACAATTAAGGAGTACTTCCTTATTTTTTAAAAAAGAATCAGATGATTGTAATAATTAAGTTTTTCAAAGTTCCTGAAAAGGGTGCTTAATTAGCAAACAAAATAATAATTAAAAAAGGGTAAGGTGAAACTGTTTTTGCATGTTCTACAAAAGAGAAGTAAAGAATCAGTACTTGATCGCTTTATGACAATTAATTTCAATTAAAATTGGAAATTTAAGCTGCTTAATGAGCACATTCCCAATGCTATTTAAAATATGAATTGCTGTTTCTATGTTTTGACGATAATAATTCACTTTTCACATCATCCATTTTTATAGGGTACCTTAAGTTCTTGCTATTTTCTTTATTAACAATAATAATTGTATTTACAGTCATTTGCATTTCTTTCAAATTGCACCTTAAACATGTAAATAATTGTAGAAATACAGCAGGTATAAGGTGCACATCACAGTATCAGAGATAATTCAGTTTACCATTGTAACTATGGGTAACGCAGAAATATTTAAATAAGATTAACCGGTGAACAAGGTCTTTTCACATCATTTCATTTTTAAATTACAATATATTTTTTCAAATTCTCAAATAAATTTTCTTCAAATTAAAATAAATTTATTGCTTCGTAATATTGAAAAATTGAAATATTTGGTTCTTTGGATTCAAGTCAAAAACAAAATCTAAAATCTTATAAACAATGTACTTCAATAAACAAATAATATGTGTAATATGCTCGTAATGCTTGATTGTGATGCTTTTCAAATAATAACCTGCTTTGGTGGTTGCTTTTTTGGTAAACGGCACAATTGAAGACAAGTTCACCAAAATCCTGAAAATATAAAATTGCTGATCATAATATTCTGAAAAGTTGAAAATACTCAAAACAATAAAATTTATTTTTAAAACTATTTTTAGAAATCATAACTATCCCCCTTTAACGAATATTATTAATGGAATTTTGAATTTATAACACAACTATTAAAACTCAGCATTCTTCAGAGTGTAATTAAATGATAATTTTTGTTTACCCATTTTCGTAAAGCTTCAAACACTTTATTTTACTTAAATATTTTAAATAATTATTAACCTCAGAAGTTGAAAGTGACTACTTTCATTCGAAATATACCATCGCAAACAGGAAGTTTAATAATTACATGCGCTTGTTTTGAGCAAAAAGTTGTTTCTATATTAAACATGCATTAACATTCAATCTTCATCAATTTTTTTGAAATATTCAGCATTACAACTTGTATAAATACTAATATAAAATATTTTTTAATTTAAACTGTTAGCTGCTGCTTTACAATTTTATAACCATACTTGTAACAATAAAGCACATATTAATTATTATTCATGATATCGACAATTTCATGATTGTAATGAATATGACAGAGGTAGCTAAATAAATATTATAATCATCTTACATTTAGCAAGCGTATTAATAAATAGTATTTATGTGCATTCTGTTGCATTATTAGTACAAAATAATAGTTAACATTTAAACTTTTATTACAAATCTGTAATTATTTTCACAAATATTTATTTTAAAAATACATTTACATATTTGAATACTTAAGTTTTGGCGAAAAAGTGCACTCTTTTTGAAAGACAAATAAATAAATAATAACAACGAATAAGCAAAAACTACAAAAATAAATTATCAGATTATAATTAAGATTACATTTTTAGAACTGATAAAGCTCATTATAAAAGCGCAGTCTTTAACTGGAATAAAATTCAAAAGCTTATTTAACGCTTTCGATTTTAATTTCAACAATAGCTAGCAACAAATTTTATATATATTTAGCAGAAATTTTAAAATAAATGCGGTGCTGGAAAAAAATTTGATTGCAATATTTCATTGAAAGGAAAAAATTACTTTTTCTAATCATAAGTTAATTTAAAAGGCATAAAAGCATAGAATAATGAAGATGAATTTTAAAGTTAAGATAATATGGTATTTCATAAAAAAATTAATAAACAGTGCAAGTAATATTTCATGACAATCAGTCATTTTATAATAAAATAAACGTATAAAGTATGTTCAATATTTAATAATTTCATTTTTAAATTAAATAAACAAATTATACAAGCATATCTGATTTCAAGGAAGCAGGAAAAACGTGGTCAATAGTATATTTTTTTAAAGTAATGTGCATATTTAAGAAAATTTCTACTGCTTTATTATTCTGCATTACATCTAAAAGTTTTACAATCACTTCTTAATACGATATAAAATTAATTTCATGTAAATCTAGAAAATATCAGTAATTATATTACGTTAATATTAATTAATTCAAATTATGGTAAATGAATAATTGCAGCTTTACAATGATGTAGAATAAAAGTTAGACTTTTATTAAAATATGCAAGCAGACATGATCACAATGCTTTCTTGATTCATAAATAACACTATCATTATTCGTTGCAAAATGCGTGACCATTCGTTTATTCTTTTATTTAAATATTTTAATATGTATATGCACAAAAGTATAGTAAAAATTTATTTAATGTACCTGCTGTTTTTCTGAATTTTAGTAAGCATTAAAATAATTTAATCACTATTATTTAACTTAATATATTTGGCGACGTTGATTCTTGTTGAGGATCTTTTCACTACCATTTGTATTATATATCAGATAAAAAATAGTATTTAAAACCTTTTAGAACTAACTGCATACAACTTTTAAATAAAACTAAAAATATTAATTTTCTGCATATAAATTCATTAATCTAAAGTAAAATAATGCAAACAATCAATTTCGAAATGACAAAATTATTTAGTTATTTTCAAATAAAAGTTATAAAATGAATTATTTATCCCTATGTAATTATCATCACATAAATTAGCATTCATATTCTGCATTTACCTACCATTGCAGTTTTCAGTTTTTTGACATTCATATACATATATAATCTTTTTTAATCTTTTAACAAAACGTTTGAAATTTAATGGTAAATTACATGCGATGAATATTATTATTATTACTAATGCTACAGTAATTATATACATATATTATAATTTTTTTAAATCAATTTCATCTGTTTACTTTATGTACTTTGCTACTTTCAGTTTCAACCTTATGCTCATAATATCAATTTTTTCATTTTTTCCATATTTATTTCGCATAATTATTTGCATTTTAACTATATTTTGTTAATTTAATTAATTAATTAACTTTTTTATTATAATGTAAAAATGAAATAACACTAAAATTTTCTCTTAGAAAGACTCTACAGAACCATCTTAAAATGAAGAAAGAGCTTTTATTTTTTAATTAATTCAGATAAATAATATTCAAATGAAAAGGCAAATTTATAATAATAAATAATCATAATTAAATAATTTTTATTGTGAGTTAAAACAAATTTTAAATATTGCTTTTTTGTGAAGATCAAGTGTATTTATTATATTACAAAAAATGTATAGGTAAATGGCAGTTTAGTGCTGTGACGATATTTTATGTGAATTTTTAATTTGATAATTTCCATTAAAAAAGTGGCATAACTACTTATAAAAGCATTTTATTTTTTCTAAAAATTTTCATTTGAAACTTAAAACGCAATAATTGTTCATTAAATAAATAATTAAAGAATGCCAATGCTGGTTATAAAATGTAGCCACTCTGTTCTGACAATAATTCAAACTGTGAAACTCTGCAAATTTACTTTCTTATAATTTTTTTCTCATAAAAATTTTATAGTTAAAAAAATATGCTTTTCCTCTAGCTAACAATTGAACAAATAGCATTTTAAATTGTCATTATTATTTTAAATGTGGAAAATACTGCATTAAATACTAACAAAATTCAAGGTTACAAATTTTGTAATAAAGTTTTATTGAAAAAATTTATTAATATCCTTTTGCTACATAATGTTGATTTTAATTTTTATTAGCTCAGATTTTTTATGGATATAGTAGTAGTTAAGCAGAGCTGATTTGCATTATTGAATGAAATAAGACATCAGATTTATTACAATTCTCATTGTTCTATTATTTTTCAATTTCTCATGGTTGCAGTTTTGAAAATTATTGTTCTTTTTTATAATTAATTAATATGCGATTAATATAAGCGTAACTTTATTGGCATCAAGTAAAAAAAAGTGTCTGGTGGCTGTTCTGATTGTGAGCTATTGAAGAATATATTATTGAATGCTGAATTTGCATTGAGGATAAAAATTCTCAAAGAATTTATCTAACGCCTTATCAACAACAATAATTTTATTTTAGATTTTCAAATATAACAATGACAGTTGTCCTTCATTCATGAAACAAAATTAAAGCAAATGCAGTAGCAAAAATGCAAAATCATTTTTAGCCTAAGAGAAACGGCAATCATCTAAATATAAATTATCTAATTTCTGTACGTCTAAATGATATGAACATAATGACGCAATTTTCAATTAACAAATATATTATTATGGAAATCTTTTTATCTTTTTTGTAATAATGTATTTCTTTTAAAAAATGTCACTTAATAAATAAAAAGCATGCTTTGTTAATGTTAATTTTTCATAAATCATTACATGGGTTTGTTCCCCATTGTTATACAGACAAATTTTTGTCAAAAACCTCCAATTATTAATGGAATTTTTTTGAAAAATTTAATTTTCGTTGTTATTTTTTGTCGTTTAAAATGATTTTTATGTGATTTACTTTTGTATAGCTTAAAATTGCATTAACCATACTTATAATTAAAATTCTTAAGAATAATTTTAATATTTTCAGTTTTATTTGCAATTAAATTTAGGCATCGCATTCTGAGAGTTCAAGTATTTTGCTTTTTAAATTAATTGCATTTGAATGAAAAAGGTAAACAAAATATTTTTACCAATCAAAGAGTGATAGCAAAAATTTGCCCATTGTAAAACCATACCTTGAATATAAAAAAATGCCATTCGCTTTGTAATTTTATACAATCAGATTAATGCGTTATTGATTGTTAACTTTGCATAAAGCATTATCAAACAGCAGAGGAAGCCAGTCGAGGTCAAGTACTAAAATATTATATCTTGCGCAGTAAGCTCAGAAAGCATTAAAACAATTACAGCAGTAATTGCAGTGCTGAAAACTACAATGAGGTCAAAGCAGTGCAATCTATTGACCAATATCATTTGTGTTAACTATTAAGAGCACAAAGAAAGGTCGCTTATCCACTGTTAGCATTGAATATTTGATTACCCTGAAATAATAAAAACTTTTTATTATGCAGATTTCATATAACAAAAGAAGAATGATCTCGAATATCAGCAAACATATAATTCTTATATCCCTGACACAGAGACACAAAATTTGACCAATCCAATTTGAGCAATAATTTTCCGGTAACATAAATGCGAAAACAGCAACATTTGCATTTTGGTTTTTAACCGTTGAGCGAAATGTCTGAAGATTTGAAAAGTGAAGTCGCATGCGATAGCGTTATTGTGGTTGACAATGCCAACAGCTCCTGTTCTGAAGCGGATCCGAACACTTCAGCTTGTACATCATTAACTCAGCATCTTCTTCTGACATCAGTGGTGCAAAGAAAAAACTCTGCAACTTCGTCTGCAAAGCAAAAAGTTTCCGATGAAAATGCTGGTGAAAACATTTCTGAAGCTTTAACCGCTCCACTACTGAAAAAGATACGGCCCAACAAAGTACGATTTGCTGATGAATGTGGACAGCAGTTGGTGACAGTAGTCACATTTGAACAGTCATCAGAAGAAGATGTCGCAGAAGACAGGACACCAGAAGAGGACATCTATGTCATATCAGATTCCGCAAATGAATTGTGGAATAGACGATTGCTGAGAACGCGACAGCGACAAACACCACCTCCACCAAGAAGGCGAAATCAGCAGAGAATGTATTCTCCACGAATGGAAATGATTTTGCATTCTTTCAAATAAGTGCACTCACTATTAATACGCTGCTGTACAAGTACATTCAAATTTCACCATAATTTTCATCAAATTAATCTGCATACTGTTCTTATAATTCATTTAATGTTGTCCTGCATTGTTGAACTTTGATTATATCTCATGCGATATTAAAAAAAGTAAACATTTTATTAGAATATTTCAATTATAGATGTAGCATTCATCACTTTATTGTGTTAAAAATGTAAGCTTCTCACAAACAATTCACT
Source organism: Trichinella papuae (assembly GCA_001447755.1). Classification (NCBI taxonomy): domain Eukaryota; kingdom Metazoa; phylum Nematoda; class Enoplea; order Trichinellida; family Trichinellidae; genus Trichinella; species Trichinella papuae. The sequence goes on from JYDO01000004.1 coordinate 264,962, forward strand.
TATAATTTAGTGCAAATTATAAATTAAAGAACATTAAACTGTTATTCTTTAAATATTTTATAATTTGTCTGATCAAATGCTTTTATTTATAATATGAGCAAAATCATAACATAAATTGAACAATGAACTAACATCAATTTCAGAATTTAATTCAAACCGTTCAAAATTTAAATCTGAATGAAGCTACAAATGTGATGCTAACATTAAATACAAATGATATTTGCAATAACAATGCGTATTAATAGAACATTAATATTTTTTTAGAAGAGAATACATCAAAAATTTTCCAAACAATTTACATGCTGAGAATAATAATAATATTTGTTGAATCATAATCATTCTAAATTGTACAGTTTAAAAATAATAAACTAAATAAATGAAAAAAAGTTTTTACATCACTCCGTTACGGAAAAAAATTTGCAAACAAAGCAAATCAGCTGCATAATTAAATTTTTTTAAAGCAATAAAAATTGAATAGTTTGTTGATGGGAATAAGAAAAAAAAACACTATCACTGTATTAAAAAAATACATAATCACTTTGAAGATTAACCCTCTGTTGAACTGCTTAGCACAAATTTACCCCAAAGTAGTATTTACGTCACTTACTCATTAATCTGAATTAACAAATATATAACCAGAACTTTCTGGACATCTTGAAATATTCTCATGAAACACGAAATAAACCCTTTGCAAGGGAAAACGAAGTTTTAAAGTTTTTTTTTTTAAAAACCTTTACACTCGCTTGAAGTGGTAATTCACGTTCTTGGATTGTTTGAATCAATCTGACAGCAATGCTGAAAATTTGTTCAACGCAAAATAACGCTAACCAATACGTAAATAACAGTTATTGAGTTAGCAGTAATTACACAGCACGGTAGTCAGATCACAGACGTATGCAACACGATTAACATCATTAAATTGGGTGAATAACACGACAGACTTATAGAAAATCTCAAAACTATAAGCATATCAATAGTGAAATGCGAGATCACAGCGACAATATAAATTCTGAACAAACAAGATTACAACTGATTTGGCAGTTGAAAACTATCATATAGCATTCTGCAGCATTATGGACACTGCATCACAAGTGAACTGGTTTTTAATAAGGTTAAAGTTACAACCTATACCTGTACGTATACTTTATCATGAGAAAAATTTTGATTATAAATAACAATTTAGAGGACAACTATTTAACATTAAATGTCAAAGTTCAGGAAGCAATTTAACATACAACGTCGAAAAAACAGACGGGATTTTCAAATAAAGAAAGCTTGCAATCTTTAAGAACAACATATTGATCATATACAAATTAAAAGGATACTGATATATGAAATTCACCATGCTTAAATACATTGCTTTTTTATTTATTTCCGAGTGATTTAAAGGATTCTTGAAAATCAAGAACCCAAAGACAAAAATTGTCTTGATCCGAAGATCAGAGTTAGTAATTTACCTTTTAAGTTCGGTAAATAACCAAAGCATCACTCTTTGGAATTCTTTATTATATCAATATAGACGTAATGAATTATTGGGTTTTGAATGCCTGAATCCAAACCATTAAAAATAAACAATAAGTATGTTATGCACTGTGTTTTGAAATTATTTATGTTAATTTTAAATCAGAATGTGGTTTTATCATATATTTTAATGATTAAAAACACAATAATGACATTAAAATACGAAATGGTTATTTTTTACCTGAAATATGTAAAAGTCACACTTCTGCGTTAGAATGCAGTTTTTTTCATTTGTATATTAAATTAATTATTTTAAAAGCGTTTATTTTAACAGATACAGCAAAATTAATATTTTTCTAATGCTCCTATCCGTGCTAATACGATGCTCAGGTTCATACTGCATGCTGTATGTATTACTGTATTTCTTTGAGCTTTCTCATCATAGTAGTTGAAGCAGTTGTATGTGATGAGTTGCTTTTCGTTCTTTTTATTATTTTTATTGGTCGTATCGAAAGATAGATGAAATAAATTTTGCGTAGCTAAGTTTATTTTTCAGTTAAATGGTGATTGCAAAGATAATTACCTATCACACTGGTCATTATAAGATTTGCTTTGTCATTTTCAGAGTACACTTATGTGAAAACTTTGCATTTATTCATTGCTAGTTACGGCGTCCGTCTTTCTGATGTGATGTCGTGTAATTAGTTGTGCTGAAATTATCTCTAATTGTTTAGTAGGTGCTTAAAATGAAAAGCAGGATTGTTTTCAGTCGTTTTCAAAGTTTGAACATTTTTATCATGTTTTTGCTTTGAAATATTCGAAATACTAAATTAAAATTGTTTTGTTGTTTGTTCTAAGAATCAGTAAAACTGCACTTTGTACTGTTTGGCATTTACGATTGTTAAAAGTTTGAATCACTCGCCAGGGTATCTGTTATCAGTTCGCTGTCTAAGGCTGAAAGCATTTCTAACAATTCATAGCCATTAGTAAAAAGTGTAACAGTAGTATGACAAGATAATTTGAGTGAAAGCTTTTCCCATTGTGCAATCATTTGAAATGTGTGATCAGACAGTGAAATAATTTTTTGAAAAGTCGACCATTGAACTGTTGTGCAGAATATGTTTGACTAATGCCAGTTTGATTATTAATATTGTAACATCAGTTGATTGCAGAGGTAAAATAGAATTTATCCACTTTACTATTAGTTAATCAGAAATTACTGTTTTCTCATTGTTTTCCTTTTTCCACCAATGTCCAACTCTCCAAAGCGGAATTGATCATTACTACTTCACCACGATGGGCAGCAGTTCGGTACATCTGTATATTTACATAGCACCTCCTGTCATTTATGAATCTGTATTGATGAAAAACACTGCTAAACAATAATAGCAAACGGAAATCAATTATCAAAATGTAAATTAAATTTTTAGTTCATATTAATTTAAAGAACCGTTTTATCCATTCTGTAAAAGAAAAAATGTTTTGAATGAACCAGTATTTTTGCCATCTTGACCATAATTGAATTTTCGTTTGTAATGAAAATCAAGATCAAATCGTAATTGGCGAAATTTGAAATTCATTTAAAATCATACAACCAATCAAACACAGACTGCATTATAAATGTATTAATGTAGAAAAAAAACGCCAAGTTGATTGATTGTAAAAACGAATGGTGAATTAATTAATATGTATTCATTAACATTGAATTATAGATGTTTATTTGAAAATTATTTTCAAAAATTTTTGACATTTTATGAGATACTTTTTATTTTTCCAACAAAAAGCGTAATTCAGAAATTTATTAATTACCCACTCTCAAGAGTGTATGACATTTCTGCACAGAAAGAGACAGAAAAAAAAGAAGAAAAAAAACAAGCTAACATGGTCAGTGCCTAACAGTCTAACGCAGCAAATAAGAAGAATATGCATAATTATAATAATAATAATAATAACATAATAACCATTATCTTTTAAAAAGAGGAGAAAAAAAAACAACGTCGCTAAGATGTGAAATAAGAATTTCTAAAAAAAAAATAAAGAGAATGGAAGCAGTTTGATGAAAGCATTTCAAATTATTAATAATTAATTATTAAGAATTGACATTTTAATTAAAACTGAAGTCACATGGCGTCGTTAGAAATGAAAAAAAAAAGAAAGGATTCTTCCTCAAGGTGACCATTTTTCAATTCACCCGTTCGACATAGTTAGCCGGTAACATGCCCCATTTACCGGTTCGTTGCACGGTTCCTGTCATCCAACCTTTGTCCACTGTCTGACAGTTGATGATCAAATCTCCTTCTTTGAATGTAACCTTAAATAAAATTTAAAACCAAAAAAAAAATCACATTACAGAATAATGTTTGGCATACATGCAGCATTTATTGTTTTGCTTTTATAAATTATTTAAAAAAAAAAAATCAAACATCATACCTCATCCGAATCATTGGCGCTGTAATCGTACAACGCTCTGACAACAAGGCCATTGTTAACGTTAGTGCCACCAGATCGACGCTTCACCACATTCTGTGCCGGTGCCGGATTAGTGTTAGACGGCGGTGGTGATAGTCCATAATTTGCAGCACGATCCGCTACAACAAACAAACTCTCTCCGTTAAACAAGAACCAAATGTATTTTTGCATTGTTGCTTACAAATTTTATAATTCTGACGATTGCTCACTATGGAACCCCACTGGCCATTCATCGGGTCGTAATTATCAATAGAACCAACAACACGCGACTGCGGAGCAACTGCAACACACACACACACACACACACATTTGCATACATTATTTACCAGTGAGAACAAATAAATATGCTTAAACAATAATTTGAATAAAGAAAAAAAGAACTCACCACGTCCACCCCTTTCTGAAGAGTAGATCAATGTAGGCGATTGTTGCAGTTTGGCCGTATACGGTGACGAGGCTGTTGTTTTAGCAGAACTGACCGCTGGTCGCTGCTGACCAATAATGCTCGCACCCGGTTGTGAAGAAGCGTTTCCTTTATTAGCAGTTGTGGCCGGTACCGCGGCGGCAGCGTTGTTGTTCGCCATTCCTGAGCACAATCATTTCGCATACAACAAACAAACAGCAAATATGAATATGATTATGAATATGAAAACAACAAAACACCTCCGGCGTTGTTGTTCGACGTCACCGTCTCTTCAAGAGGAGGACGGATTCGTTCCATTGTCTCCTTGCGATCCAAGTCACCGTGATAAATCACATTCGATTGAATTTGAGTGTTCTTCAAAAGACGCTGTATTTCAGGATCGTCAGCAACCTGAATCTTCTTGCCTTTCATCATTCGCTCATACTCTTCATGATATTTAATCTGAATAATAAAAATGCAACAAATTACAATAAACATAAAAAAACACTCTTAACTTGAATATTAAACAAACATTAATTTACATGAATCAAATATCTATAACAAACTTCATTACAAATGATTCACACATCATTTGATATCATTACGTGATTCAAGTATATTTAGCTTTTCTATTTTAGTTTTCACGCAGCTATGAAGAACCAACAACATGACATTTTTCATTCAAACATTGGACAAGATTTTTAAAAAAAAAAATCATTTTAAAAATTCAAAAAATCCATTTCCCAAAAACGTTGCACATATGTACAGCAAGTTCATTGCAAAGATGCGGCCGTCTAGGGTTCATTCGAGTGAAATGATCATCATCATTCATGCGCGCAAACACAACAGCTGAGCATTCATTCACATTTTGCAGATAAATATGAAAATTCGGCAAAAAATTTTTTTTTCTTTCATAAATTCATTTTTCAAACAAAACAAACAAACAATTTTACTTGACATTTTTAAAAATTGTCAAGTCAAAACTATGGCAAGAGCAAATTTTTTACCACAGGCTGGATAGAATCAAAGCAAGCTGAGCATAATAATTGCAATTCCCCTTTTCCTCCACAATGCTAAATGCTAAATGTTCTTCACCACTCGTTTGCAGAAAAATAAAAATAATTTTGAAAAACAAAAATGCACACTAAATTATACAAATAATAATAATAATAATTAAATATACTCAATATGTAAGTAAGAACAGCTGTTTCTTACAAATCTTCAGAATTGAATGAGACTTTTCCAGACAATTATTCATATGACAAAGAAATAAATTAATTCATTGTTTTCTCAAACAAATGGTTGGAACATTTGCGTGCAAAGCAGAATTTCAAATCAAGCTTATTTGAAGTTAGTGAACAACAATTTTTGCAAAAACATTAAAAATTTTCTCAGTGGTGAGAAAAGCATATAAAACAAGATGGAACAAACATATATTTTTTTTTTTCAACGCATCTCTGATTTGAAATACAATGTTGTTTAGTTCAAATTAGAAATTAATGAATAATTAATTCTACATATAAAATTTGATCAGACGGTCATTATTCATTCAAAAAATAATATTGCTACATTTAAAATATACCCAAGAATTTTATTTTTGCATCAAATATTAAAAATATGATGAAAATCATCACTTTGAACAAATATATTCAGCTCTTGTATAACAATGTACAAATGCGCCTTTGCCAGTGATGCACAAAATGTCAACAATAATTAATCAATCAACTGCGCATCACCGCTTGTTCTATTCAAATGAACATCTGATAAATGTTATCTACTTTGGAAAGAAAAATGAATTCCAATTCAATTCACTTTTCACTTCAATGGTTTTCGAAAGCAAAAGTTTAATTCAAAAAAATTTCTTCAAATCACTTATATACATCGCCTACTGAATAGTAGTATTTTATTGAAGAAAAAAAAAATTAAATGAGAAATAAAATATGTGAAATAAACAACAAACTGCCTTTGAATCACAAGAGAATCTCAAATTTAATTATCAAATTAAATTCAAAAAATTCCCTGATGATAGAGTTTTCAATTTTCTTTCGAAAGAAGCTTTTGATTAAATACTATAAATTTACATTCCCAAAAAAATACATCAATTAAGTTAAAAAGAACATGCATCCCAATTTAGAAATGAACAAGAATTTATTTGAAAAAAGACCACTCATACTGTTCAACTAAACACTATAATACTTGCAAAGAAATGCACTTTAAATTGAGATTAATTTCACTCGAACAGACATAAACTTTTTTTTTTGAAATGTCTTCAGCCTCATTGAATTCTTGCAAAAATTAATATTACCAAGAAAGTTTTGAAGTGAAACGCGCTTAAATTCATTTACAATTAATTCTTCTGCACACTTTGTAGGTTAATTTTCTCTAATATTCCTTCTCTTTCAAAAAAAAGAAAGAAAATTATAAGAAATTAAATTCATCAATTCTATCAAATTGCCGAAGTATTAAAAAGTATACGAAGACTAGCAGCTTTTGAAACAAATTCACTACATTCACTTCACAGCATTACTGAATACGCGCAAATAATGTTGTTGTATTGATTTTCATCGATCGAAAAATTTTCCAGAAAACTTCAAAAATAAAATTGAACAAAAGAATCAAATATCAAAAAAATATATATATACAAGTAAACTAATGATTATTATTAAAGCAATTTTTTGTGAAAATTATCCCGCTGAAATGTTGTTCAGGAAAAAAAATAACAAAATTGCTTTTAATGAAATGCTTCCAGAGAATCATCATCCACTGATTCATATGTTTGCTTCAATTTTCTTGAAATGCATGTGTAATTTTTTGTTTTAAACATACAACTCGGTGCAAAATAAACAATCAGTCGATAAAAGCAGCTGTCAGCACTTTGATCAACGGAAGAGCTTTTTTTTGTTCTAATTGCTTTCAAAATGTGGTTTGAAAATATTTCAAACAACTATAAGCAAAGTTCACTGCATTATTATTATTATTATTATTATTATTATACGGTGAATTTGAGAATAGTGAATATTATTTATTTTGATACAGTTTCAACGGTGCGCGAGATGTCACTTGAAAACTCACTGCCTTTGAAATCAAGTGCACAGAAAACCGGCCGCAGCAGCATCATTCATTCACTGTGTTCTTCTTCTTCAACTTGGAATTTTCCAAGAAACAAGAAAGACCCAAATTTGAAAAACTGCAATTTGAAACGCTGAACCAATTTTAAAACTTGACTTTTTACTATTTTTTCTTCCGGTCAAGAAAAATTTCACAAATTTCTCCCTACCAACGATTGACTAGCTTTTACTTGACGCTAGTGACATTCCAAGTTTGAAAATCCAGTTGCTTCTTGCTCTCTACAAACAGCACCAATACACCTGGATTATTACATCTCGAAATGTGACTTTTTCACACTTGGAGCCAAGCGATGGCCAAGGCCGCCAATCACCGGGGGCAATATTAAACGTTCCAACAACAAGTTGGATTGGTCACGATCAACTAACTAACTGTTCTTCTTGTACAACAATTTCAAATTATTCATCCACCAGTGCACCGGTCAACGTAACCCGCCTAGCTGCCTGCTGACCCGGCTAGTGTCAACCGTGAAATTTAACACTAACCGTGTTTCCGGCGCGTCATTTCACACACACACGTTGCCCAATTGGAAAATGAACTTATTATTATATGATTGACTAAATTTTTCAAAATCAACCAGTTCACATTGCATACTACATGCACGAAATTCAAAATCACAGTGATATTATTTATTTGTGGCCAGCTAACAAAAAATAACTCAAATGCACGCGCGCAAAGTGCTGCAGCAGCAGCAACAGCAGCAACAGCAATAGAGGCGGCAGTGGCGCCTCTTGGCGGCTAACAAGCGTTAGCATGATCGCGCAGGCGTTGGAACCTGGTTTGATAGAACAAATTCCAGAAGTTGCGCATATCAAACTCTGAAAGCGAGCAAAACAAACGCGCTCGAACCAACGGAAACGAGTTGGCACATTCCGATGCATCATCTCTTTTGCACGCTCGTTACAGCGCAATAATAATTCTTATTCTTATTAACTACCCAACATTCAACTATAGAACAGCCGTGAAAACAGTAGAGCAAAGAATCTTAACAAAAAATAACATGCAATTTTTACCAAGCTTTGATTTTTGGTGTTTTCTTGAAGTCGTCTCATCTCCGGCGTATCCGCTACCACTGACGCTTTAGTTTTTGGGTAGTGGCTGAAATATGAAAAACACCCACCTGCAGAAATACACGCGAAAACAAACAAAACACACTCACGCTTCACAGTATGGCTGCTTTTCGTAACCTTTGTAATTTTTCATCGTCAACACCATACCGCACGCCGTGCAACGGAAGCATTGCTTGTGCCACACCTAATTTTTCACTTTGATTTTCAAACAACCCCACTGATTGTCATGTAAATAACTGAAATGCTAAAAAGAAAAATAGCAACTTTATTACCTGATCCAAACATTTCAGCTCTTCCATTGGATAGACAGTTTTGCCGCAATCTGGACGAGCGCATTTACTTGGAGCCATCATCTCGCTAGCTGTCCGAAATGAAAGCAACGACGTTTGAAATGACTGGGACGCACATTCACAGTAATTACAGTAAACATCAACGAACTTGTAAATCATTAATATACATTTTTGAAGTACGGTATGTTGTTACTATATTGTTCTTTTTTTTTAATAAAAAAAATATCGCGCACTAATTTTTTTTTGTAATATTATGCATTTTCATTTAAATTAAGTATTTTTGATTTCTTTTACCTATCAAAACAGAAGAAACCAAAAGATCTTACTTTTTCAACTAATTTCTAAACGATACTTTGCAACTATAAAATACCTTGAACAGAACTTCAAGAACTTACTTGGTTAAATATGAACAAAAATTTTCAAAGACAAATGTAATTAGAAACAACCAGATACATGTCGCATGTGACAAAGAAATTTCACATTTGAAAATATCGTACGTAAAAAAGCATACTCTACACGACAATTAGTAAAGAAACACAATGCAGTACATGAACAACAATTTTAAATGACATTTTTTATAGTACTTTCAAAGCAGTTTAAAAGTAATGAGAGTGACATTAGAAGAAATTGACAAATTTTTGAAAAATTTATTGCACAACATCTTTTTTGCCATACCAGACTTGATTTTTTTTTTTAATTTAAAATTTCTACCTTACATTTTCTGCACTTTAAACTGTGAGTTGTTACGTCATTGTGAATAATTAATTTTATTATTTTTCGAATGATTTAAGAATTCTACTGTTTTGCATGAACAATTACATTTTTATTGTAAAATTTATTTCTTTAAGTGAAAATACAAAAATTTTAAATTATAATAAATAAGTAAATAAGAAATTTTATTGTAATATTTTATGAATAATTACATTCAGTTTCATATGATTGCATAATAAGTTGAAAGAACTTCTTTTATACTTGAATGCCCTGTTTTACTTTCTAGTTTAGTCGTTGTTAATCAGTAATTAAAGTTACTTTAATCCTTTGTTCCACTCAAAATGAACAACTCTACAGAAACGCTTAAATTTGCAAAACTCAGCCAATACGCCACAGCACCTTCTAAAGGTTCACAATCTGCTGCAGGATTTGATTTATACAGTGCTTACGATTATTGCGTTCCAACGAAAGGTTTGTTATTATTGTTTATCATTAACGTCCATTTATCGATTAAATACATATTTTTTTCAAAAAATAATTTCACTTACTGTCTGCCTTAATTACTCTGTAGGGCGCGTCCTATGCATGACTGATATTCAAATTGCTGTTCCTGTCGGCTGCTATGGTCGTATTGCACCTCGATCTGGCTTGGCTTTGAAGCATGGCATCGACATCGGCGCGGGCGTGGTAGACGCAGATTACAGGGGCAATGTTGGAGTAATTGTATTCAATTTTGGCGACCAAGATTTCCACGTGAAACGTGGTGATCGAATTGCTCAACTGATTTGTGAACGAATCGCTTTACCGAACATTGTCGAAGAATCTCACCTTGACAACACAGAACGTGGAGCAGCCGGATTCGGTTCCACTGGCAAATAAAATAACTTTTCACTTATGCTATGATTGATAAATTTATTTAACGCATCATTAAATATATGTGAATTTATTATAAATTTTGAATTTTTCTTTTCATTAGTTTCAAAAATTACAAACAACTCTCTATATTTGTGCGAAATTTTACTATTTGAATGAATCTTTGTAAATTGAAGTATACGCGGGTCGCTTTGTTAGATACGGTCTCAAATTGGTTTCAGTACATTCGTCGGGTTTGTTCAACAAAAATTTTAAACACAACGAAATAACTTCTTCATTAAAATTTGTAAATACTGATCCGTCAAAGTCATCGAACAATTTTACCGGACCCTGATACCAACAAACATTGTTTGGCAGAATACTTTCATCCCAAGGATCCATCAAACGCAGCGTATTCAATTGATACGCAAAAAAGTACCACATTCTCAAATCAGTGACAATAGTCTGTGCAACCATTGGATAAGTGATATCGTTGTACTGATTGAATCCTGTGAAATTAAATGTCAATTAACTGATGATTGCATATGAAATTTCTATTCATAACTTACCTAAATAGTGCGCCTGTGAGGTGAGCCAAGCAAAGTTTGTAGCAATTCCGAGAGAAATTAAGCATTCGTGTAGTTCTTCCTGTTCAGCTTCCCATTGGATCATTTTCGAATAAACATCACCAAATGTCCGAGTTGTGACTAGGCCAAATTCTTGATCATCTCCATATTCGAATCCTTTTATTTGAAAATGTTTTTTAGTCCAATGTATATCACTTCTTTCAGCTTTACCTGGTACCATACGCAAATGCCGACTATCTGATTGCATACCAATTAACTGTGGATCGACTGCAAACTTCTCAATCGAGGATAAGCATAATGGGTCGTCAGAAGATATAAACTGAAAAAAATCCTTTTCTCTAATTTTACTTTTAAGCTTTCTCGTTGCTAATACCGCAGAAAGTGGATAAGTTGTTCTGATTTGAGTGCACACTTTTTCTCTGTAGCAAAACGCAACATTTCCAGCACCTTTGCCATAGATGTTCTCCATGTCAGCTTCTTCATCAGTTTCTTTGGACGAGAACCCGCTTCTAATCCAAAATGCTTCACATGGCGTGTCACGATCTACCTGCAGTTTTTCATGCTTAAAAGACTCATTTAATCTCCCTGCTCCAGTATTAAAAAAATAAACCTGTGCATTGGCCAAATAGGTTCTAGATGGAGAAAAAAGTAAAATAGAAGCATGAATTAGCTGGTCTAAAAAGCGTTGACTAGCCATATCACGAATTTCGACCGAAGAACCTTGCGTACACTGAATATCGCTTTGCAGTCTATTCATTTCTACGCACAGATTGTCAACAAAAATTTTCTAAAAATGATTTCAAATATTTTTTATATTTCTTACTCGAACATTTAAAACATGAATATACTTTAAATTCTTTAATCGCATCATTCACTTCGACGTTGTCATAAAACTTTGGAAGCCCTTCAACTGTGCATGTTTTGGTCACATACTTATAAAAAGGTAGTGCATTGTAATGAGCAGGTGGACATGCAAGTTTGTAAATTTTTCGAGGTTCAATCAACGGTTTCATCCATGGTCTAAAAATTATCATCTGCACGTAAGTAAAGTATCTACAAGTAAGTAAAAAGTAACATAAACCTATGCCATCTTAATTCAGCAGTAGACCAAGCCCTTTCAACCGGACTAACAATGTGAATTTTTGATGGTGCATCGGGAATAGATTTTACAAGTTCAGCAAACTCCTATATCAACCATTCAGATATTCATTTTTATTCTAATCATTCAGATTCAATTCTTGTAATCACAAATATGAAATTGTTTTTTAAAAAAAGTTGAACCGCTGCTAATTTACCTTCCGATCCCTAATTACGGCTTGTATAGTTTTGCAATTTACTGGAGTCACTGCTTTTGGATAAACCGGCTCTTTGCAAAAATGCTCATCCTCTGGATCATTGAACACAGAAAAACATCTACTTTTATGCACCAAAAGTAATGGCATACGGCAACCGTATAGGCGAAGCATCACAGAAAAATCTACAAACATATTTACAGAAAAACATGACTGTCATATTAATATTAGATAATAAATTAGGAAATATCAAAGTTAAACAACTAATTTGAAAAAGTGTACATACTGTATTATAAAATAAATGAAAGTACTATTTAAAATAATGTAATAAACCTTTTTTGCAAAATATTATCCTATAAAATTTCTCATCTAAATATTTATTTTTTTTTACATTGAAATAAATTATTAATCTTAATAATACTTGTAGAAAGGAAATTACAGTGCAAGCTACTTAATTATCTCTTTTAAGCATTCTTTCTTGGCGTTTTGTTCATTTATGCTGTTTTGATCAGTTTACAACTTTAGGTTCATTTGAGCATTTTATGGAAGAAATATCCCAGAAGGTATAAAACGAATGCTGTATATTACATTGTTAGAATATAAAAAACTTCAGCTTGTTCATTAAATCCATGATTGAAAGACTTCGGCATTTTAAACTTTTTTCAAGTTATTGTTAATCACCAATAAGTTAATGTACTTATGAGTTGTTAACTCTAATAATGTTTTCTCAACTAGAAAATAATTCTTTTGTGTTTTTATTTTTTGAATATATTGTACAACATTACAATGTATATGCATTATGTCATTTGGTTTTCTTGCATGTTCACGCTGTTTTTATTTCTACAAATTCCATCAACGCTTCTCTTTTCAGGATGTTCGTAGAATACTTCAGCAATCGTACGCTGCTAAAAAGACAAAAGCAAAATTGACAAACTCAGCGCTGAAACCGTATTTTATTTGCATGATTGGAAAAAAAATCGTAGTGGAATTGAATGAAAACAGTTCAGCCATTGGGAATTTACAACACTTCGACAATGACATGAATTTAATATGCAAAGATGCAAGTTTCATTACCAAAAATGGTTCAATCACGAAGGTAGATATGCTCTACTTAAGGGGTTCAAAAGTCCGATATATCTATCCCGCAGACGACGACTGTGTACTTCAGACACGGAACAGAGGTGCAGCAAAGAAGTCAAAGTTTCACAACTTCAAAGTTTCCCGGAAGCAACGTTTGGATGAAAAGATGCAAAAGAGAATTGCAGCCATAAAGCAGTACTACAGTGAAAAAAGAAAACAAGCTGGACATCAAGTGCAGCAATCTTAATTTGAAACAAGAAGAGCTGTTCTATTATGGAATAATGCTTTACTGTTGTTCATTGTTCATATCAAATTAGTAGATCAAACAATGGCTTTTCTCTTCACATTGCAAATTTTCCTAAAATTTTCTTCTTTAGATATGATAATACGAAATCACATACACTTATTGAATAAAATTAAATCATCAGATTTCTTTCGTGGTTTAGTATTCTTCATTATTTTTAAGAGTAGCAAATAGTGTCATCATGTTTTAGAGGGAAATTCAATTTAAAATACAATCATTTTAAATGAGCTTACTTAAAAGCAACTTCACTCATTAATGCACACGTTTAGACCTTTATTTCTTCTTCAAGTAGCCTGAAATTTCACAGCAGTCAACGCCTAAAATAATTTTATCGACAGAGAAACAAAAATATCTCAAAAATAAAACAAAATATATCATAAACATCAGAAAATAACAGCCAAAAGATTGTTTTCATTTCTATCTCAACCGGTAATTCCTAATCTCATCATATTAAAATAAAAAGTGTTCAAAAAAAACATATCTATTACCCATTTTTTTGAATAAATTTCAGTTGGTTCAAGTCGCTCAGGCCTAAAATCAAATATGAGCAGAATTATAATCAAATAAAAAAATATGCATATGATAGCTTTTAAAGAAAAAGTTATCAGAAAATAACAATCAGCCAAATAAGATATCATTATATTCATGCGGTAATTCCTGTTATCATCATTTAACATTATAGCTGAAATAATAAAAAAAAACTGCTTACCCCGTGCCACTCAATAATTACCACTTACAAGTTAAAAACGCCTAAAAAGTTAAAGCACTATTATATAATTTCAAATAATAAAAATTTTAGCAAGCAATGCTTTTGCTTACTTGTAAATTTTCAAACAAGATAAGGCATTTCGTTTGCACGATTTTCCCATATGCCTCCAAATTTCTACATAACTGAATAAAATAAAACTTATACTCTGAAATTTTTAGGAAGAATAAACATAAAATAAGAAAATGACAAAATCAGTAAGTTGTTCTTCGTCATTAATACTTCAAAAGTAGCAAAAATAGTCATCATATTTAACTATTAAAAAAATAATAACAATTTAAACAATAAAATGCTAATTAAAACTAATCTACGTACACACAGCTACAGCAAACCAACTACATCGATCTTCTTTTGGCTATATTTTCCATTTTGATGTTCAATTGCTAATATATTTTGTCCTTAAATTGAAAAGAATAAAAATATGAATATATATTATAAAAATTTACATTCACAAGTAAGCAAAAAAATAAATCTGCATATATTATAAATATAATTTATGAGCAGTAACAGATGACACTTTACGATACTACCAAACTAATAATTCATTAAATTATTGTTAAACGCTAAAACAAAGATTACCTTTACGATCAATCATAAACCAAAAATAAGTAAGTTTCACAACTTACAAATATCACATACATAATCTGTTGCACACTGCTAGCTCAATAGCTCCTGTAGCACATTGGAATAGTTCCACATCGTCGTAGGTAAGCAATTACAGTAGGCCAATAAAGGAACAAATTTCAGTACCTGTTAATTAAATTAGATTTATACACAAAAAATTATTTCAATAATGTTTTATGATAAATTAATATTCTAATTTATCTAATTCAAAATTTTTTGCTTTTCAAACGGCGTATAAAAATACAGTTACATCACAACAATTTTTTCTGACTAGTTAAATGTTTCGTGTGCTGATAGTCAGATCTCATTAAATTATTCAAATGCATGATCTGTAACGAACGAAACAGGAGAACTAAGCGGAACAAAAAAGTTGATTGATCCATAATTGCGTCTTTTGTAAGTCATTTTTCTAAAACGTTTTCTTTGTGATAGTGCATTTAAATATGAGGAGTAATGCAAAACTGAAATTACATTAAATTCCATAGTTAGTATGAAATTTTGAAGTTACATAAAATTCTTAAGCTACTTTAAATCTTGAAAGTCATATAAACTTCTATATGCACAACTCAAATCTTTTATACGTCATGAAATTAGAGAGCGCATTAAATCACATCTACAACAATGTTCATAAAATATCAAAAAGCTTTATACTAAAAATATTAGCAATCCCAGACAACTGGGTTTCAGTTGCTTCAAATGTCAATATTTTGAAACTGATAAATAACACAGTTCAATATTTACCTCGCTTCGGATATCTTAACCAACTTTATTATTGCAGGTCATTGCAGCAAACAACCATGGTTTCATTAGAATATTGGGTTATGCTATAATATAATACGGAAAAGTTTTAAAATCTTCTACTGGTAAAGTATATAATTAGTTTTATGAACTTATGACAACTGTAAATGATTACTTTTTCAATAAAGTTTCTTGAATTTTCGATTCGATTGCAAACAGCTCTAACAAATCTATCATTATATCACTTATTCTTATTATCACTTTATTTTATTTTCATTTTCGTTGGTTTTAAGTTTCGAGTTTGTTTTAAAATTATTAAAGTTAAGAGGCAATGGAACATCATTCTTTTCACTTCAACATACTATTGAAACAGACAAAGTTCAATCTTGTTATGTGACGATTTCAGTTCAGTAAAACAACCATGAAAGTTACACGCCGTGTTTTAGCATAGACATATAAATCTGCTGAAAGTGAATCTTTTCTGTTTCATCTATTAGTAAAATGGTTTTCAATTATTAAAATGCTGTATTCATTGCATTTTCAATGTATAGAAAAAGTGTTATTGGTTTATAAAAGATTTTATGAAAAAATTCTTACCTTTAATTAGAAAGAAACTTATAAAACCTTTTAAAATGGTTATAAATTAAGAAATTCACTATGCTTCTTGTAGGTTGCTTAGTTTTCCATTTTACGTATGATTTTTTTTTTGAAGGCGGAATACCATAAATATAAAAATTGTTTTAAATTATTGAATGCTTTATTATTTTTTCTTTAAGCTTTATTTCAAGCTCTACATTTGAAATTTAATAGTGTAATTTATTTTGTTTGAGTTGTAACTTAATTATCAATAAGCTTACTGTGTTAATACTGTATTATCGCTTAAGCGAAAAGTAACTGTGTTATTTTGGTAATTTTCGTTGTATTTTTTTTGTGGAAATATAGCAGAGCATCAAGGCCTGCTTCTTAATTTCAATTCGGTGCATCTAAGGAATCATATGCTTGTTGAAGCTTTGTTCTAAAAATGGGAGAAGATAACGATCGACGACGACGAAGCCGAAGCAGGGAGCGCGGACGTGAACGAAGGCGTTCTTCTGGCCGATATTCCAGAAGTCGCAGCCGTTCTCCACGTCGACGGAAGTACAAGTATTGGGATGTGCCACCAACGGGATTTGAGCATATTACACCCGCTGAATACAAAGCGCTTCAAGCAGCAGGTCAGATTCCAAGAAGCAGTCTTCAGGCATCGGTTCCTGTAGTTGGACCTTCCGTGACTTGCCAGTCACGACGTCTTTATGTGGGTAATATACCATTTGGTTGCACTGAAGAAGCGATGATGGATTTTTTCAATCAACAAATGCATCTTTGTGGCTTAGCTCAAGCTCTGGGCAACCCAATTTTGGCTTGTCAAATTAATTTGGACAAGAATTTTGCTTTTATTGAATTTCGTTCAATTGCTGAAACTACCGCAGCAATGGCATTTGATGGTATTAATTATCAGGGTCAATCGTTGAAGATTCGTCGACCAAGAGACTATCAGCCACTTCCCGGGCAGAACGATACTTTGGCTGGTCTTGTCTCTTCGGTTGTGGCAGATTCTCCATTCAAATTGTTCATTGGTGGTTTGCCTAACTATTTGAGTGAAGAGCAAGTAAAGGAGTTGTTGATCAGCTTTGGACAATTAAAAGCGTTCAACTTGATCAAAGATCCAGCGACTCAAATTTCTAAAGGTTATGCATTTGCTGAATATTCTGATTCAACGCTAACTGATCAAGCTATTGCTGGCTTGAATGGAATGCAACTTGGTGATAAAAAATTAGTTGTACAGTTAGCAAGCGTTGGTGCAAAGAATAACATGTTTAGCGCGGCAGCACCAGTTGCTATTCAAGTTCCAGGAATGAATGTAGTTAACCCTGCTGCAACACCAGCTACTGAAATTTTATGTCTAATGAATATGGTTGTAGCTGAAGAGCTTGTCGACAATGAAGAATATGATGGTTTGGTTTTATTTTTAATTTTTTTTTTTTGAAATTTTATATTCAAATATTTTAGATATTGTTGAAGATATTAAAGAAGAGTGTTGCAAATATGGTTCTGTTAAGTCTGTAGAAATACCAAGACCAATTGAAGGACTCGATGTTCCAGGAGTTGGGAAAGTTTTTGTAGAATTTGGTACCGTAATGGAATGTCAAAAGGCACAACAAGCCCTAACTGGCCGCAAATTTGCAAACAGAGTGGTTGTTACATCTTACTTTGATCCAGATTTATATCATCGTCGACAGTTCTGAACTATTAATTTAAATCACTTGACACTGTTAAAGCATTCTTGAAAATAAATGCCGTTCCTTAAAAAATTTAGATTCAGATTTGTATAGTAGAAAAGTAAAGTGAAAATGTGGAGTCGTACGTGATTTGTTATCTTGCTATTATGGGTTTAAATTTATTTTTATGAGATATTTTTGGTAAACTATTGATAAACCAAATTTATAGATTTAACATGCTTCACTGTCTGTTGACGTTATATATTTTTCAGCTGCAACTTATTTTCAGTAAGCTGCCATATGAGTTCATGTAAAGTTCTTTTTCACATTCACAATCAGTGAGTTATCCACTTCAATATTACTGAAAATTTTGTATAAGTTATCCAAGAAAGCGATTTACTGTCAAATTACAGTAATTTACAATAATAAAGGTTGAATTTAAATGTTTGCTTACACTTAACTGCTTGTATTTTACTTTATTATGCTTTATTAATTTTTTGTGAATAATTTTCAGAATTTTATTTTCTCAGTTTATTAAAGCTTTTCCTACGTTTTTTAAATTGTAGTTACTGTAGTGGAAATTATGTGTCAAATATAAGTATTATTTACTAAATATTAATCCGTTGTAATTTAAATAAATGTAAAATTACTTTTATTCAATCAATAAATTACATTTATTGAGCTAAATTTGATTATGTACTGGTATTTATTGAATTATTATTCAGTAACTGAAAATTATTAAGATCAAAAGAAAATGTCCATTAGATACTAAATCGAGTTTTCAGTTAAAATTATAATTGCGTTAATGGGTGAATGACTTAATTAAGATTAATTTTATATTTTAATTTATGAAGTAATAAAATTAATAGAAGTGTACGCTCAACTAACGATCTATAATACATAATAGAATAGATGAATAAATTCTCTCTGCCTATATCTAGTATATGTTTGTTATGTATAGCAAAAATCAGAAAAATCATTGATACAAGCAAACTAGCTGATATTTCTTATGTAAATCAAAAATATTAATTAAATCCTATCACGAAAGGAAAAATTCGGTATCAAAAATTTTGTAATATAATAAAAGCTGTTTTTACTTTTCGAATAAAATGTTTGACAAAATGCAATGATTAATTTTTCAACTTTCTTTTCAAAAATGACGAGGCAAGTAATTTAAAATATATTTAATTCATAAAAGATATGTTTTATGAAGTAATTTTAATTAAATTTTATAATTAAAATCAGATTTTTGCATATATTTAATACTTATTTCGTTCTACAAACAATCCATTTTTAAATCATCACAAAAATTAGTAACAAAATAAAAAAATTGCATTCAGTTAATGAGTCATTTTTTGTTAACTGGCAATAACAGTGTAATTTAAATTTTTTTTTAACTTTGTATTAATGCGCATTTGAATTTGCAAGTGCAAATGCTCATTTTAATTTTTAACTCAATTTTACAGGTGAATAAAAGATTTTAAATAATATAGGAAAATATTTCTTTATAATGGCATCCATAAGAAATGCACTGGTATTATATTAGATGATGCCATGAATTTTTTACTCTAATATAATTTACATTTTTTTAATTCTTCGATTTACGTATTTTAATCAAGTTTCAATTATGAAATAAGCATTACGTCAATGATTTGTAGAGCACAAATTGCACAGCTAACAAATTTTATACTTTAATAATTAATAATATTTTACATAAAAAAAACAGTTTTATACCCGAGATATTAATAAATGAAATGTTGTGAAGCAGATTTAGAATTTTTATTGAATTCTTATAGATGTCTCGATTGTATTCTCATCTTATTTGATGAGTTCAGTTCTTTTTGTTTTTTATGCATCGAATATTAGAAAGTAGTTTTACAATTTATGTTAATTTTTAAATGATGAATTTAATTCGTTTTTGTCATTTTTGAAATCGCATGAATTATTATTATGTAAAGCTGGTTGATTTGTTTATCATTCACAAGTGAAGACAATTAATTTGCAAAATGATGAGTGATGAATTTTTTTTTATATATGAAAAGCTGTGAAAATTTTAACCATACATTTTTATAATTATAAAGTGATGATTTGAATTTTTAAAATTTTTCAACAAAGCAAACACTTTTGATGCATCTTTTCCAAGTCCAACGATCTGAATTGCATATTATCGCCAAGCTTATTATATTATTGAGCTATTTAATGAATTATTGTTTTCTGTTTCTTCTATTCATTATCGTTTATTCATCTTGGCAAGTTTGATTCATAAATTGCTTGATGTTTTTGAACAGCAATTTTTGAATTTATTCGTCAAATGCAATTTTGACTGATGACAATGGCTGACGATTTCAAAGGGTCAAAAATAGTTGAGCGGCGGCAATATGGAAAGCGAGATAGAAGCTGCGGAAATTAAGCTTGATGTTTTTCCAAGCGTTGGCCAAAAATCACCCTGGGCTTTCCTCTGCTAACGACTTTTTCAAAATTTAAAAGCTCAACAAAATGTTTCTATATAAATCATAAACCAAATACTCTACGAAGTTAGTTTAATGTGAAGCTTGATTGAAGAAAGCTGTTTCTGACTGTCATCTGCTTGTGACCAGTGAAGTCAAATATGCTGAACAAGTGATCATAGATGAATAAATAAAAAGCATCAGAAAGCTTAAAAATTACCATAAATGCTTATCATTGAGCAAGTCACAAACGCCGCTTCTTTCGACACCAAATTGCTTTGACGACAAGAAAAGCCGAGAAAATAAATTAATCAACATCGTTGTTGCTGTGTGGAGCGTAAGCAGTTGTCGACCAAGACCGCCAAAATAGCAGCCATCATTTTAATTTTCAAAATTCATTCACTTTTGTCTCTGAGCTTGCATTATTGCTTGTTTCGGCCGTTTGAACATTGCTTTCAAATTCATTTATCATATATTTCATGCATGTAAAAAATTTTGGCAGTGTGCCAAATTGGAAATGGTCCAGCCGTTACAGAACGTCATCAACTTGACAAAGCGACGCCAACTTGGCGACAAAGCTAATAAGCTTAGAAGAGGAGTAATTCTTGAAGATTTACTTGCTTGTTGCGTCTAAGAAGTTAACGTTCATCTTTCAACAAATATCTGTGTGCTGCGGAAAATTTAAAACCAGGTAAGCTTTTTCGTTTTCTTACATCGCATATAGATAGACCATAGTAGATATTCATTTTCGTGCAATTAATACGTTTTAAAGCATCTCATTTATGGCATTTTGGCATTTTTGATTGTGATACAGCATCAGAAATAAAATAATAATTTAAACATACAAAAATTTTAATATTTAAATAATAGATTAAAATTTAAAGATAATTTTATGTTAGTAAGAAAAAAAGTTAACAAATACAGTTTCAACATCTATTCTTCCACAACATTCTATTTCAATATATGAACAGTAAATTTATTTCCATTCATATTTGATAAAAATGAAAGATTTTAGTTTAAATTTTTAAAAAAGACAATGCTATTTTTTAAATGATAAATATTATATTGAATTTTGATAATTTTTTAAATTCTTTCTTTATTCATCATATTTTCTGAAAGATGAAATTACAGAAAACTGAATTGCATGCAAATTTCTACTCAGACGAAACTCTACCTCTAAAAGTGCACATTAAAACTTAACAAATAAAAAATGAAACAATAATTATTAATGTTATTATTTTTCCATAAATTACTTTTTGTCAATTTTACACTGAAAAAAAAAACACTTTCATATTAACGAAGAAAAGCGTTGGAAATTCAGCAACTTTTTTTTATATTGAATAAAAGTGACTGAGCAGATGTTTCGAAAACTTTTCATGTTCATTTTATGATACATTGTGTAGAACTAACCATATGTACTAAATTCTTAAGTTAATAGTTGTTCATAGTTGATCTGAAGTGTAACTTGAACATTGCTAATTATTACTTCAAACATAAAAGTAATAATTAACATGTTTTCCTATTTCATTAATCTATTGAAATAATTGTTTGTGTGTTTTGAAAGTTTGAGAGAGTTCTATAAGTTTTGAAATTCATATGTCTTGAATATTAATAAATAAAATTGTAAATAACTTTGCAATAAAACATATTCATGCGGTCATAAAGATTATGCTTAGTATAGGTTAAATTTTGCTTAAAAGCAATAAACTTTTTCTCTAAAAAACAGTTAAAATATCTTAGTCAACTACGTTTAAGTGTTACAAATGAAATTTTTTTTTTTTGATACACTGATGTTAAAGAATAGAGATTTTTCAATAAATTTATTTATGATTAATCTCCTCAAGTATTCACTTGCTACGCAGAGAAATTAATAACTGGTTTTAAACGTTTTGAAATGTTTCATTAATCCTAAATTATGTACATTTTTTTTTAAAAATCTGATGGCATTAGAAAAGCTTATATCATCAAAAATTATTACCAGTCAAAAATATTCTCAATTCGACAAAAAGCTCGCAAGCAGTTTAACATATATACACATTTGTGCACAGCATTAATCATATGTGATGGTATGTCCATTTGAATTTGATTTGAAAGTTTATTTTTCTTAAATTATTATTATTTAAAATTTAATCCAATTGTTAACCACAAAATTTCTTATAAATAAAGATTTTTATAAAATGTGTGGTTTATGGATTTTTAAATAGTAGAAAGTTTGTGTTTAAACAACAATTTTAATGTGAAAAATTACTTTCAGTAATAAAATTCAAACAAAGTTATACGATAAAACTGCATAATTGGTAATGTGCATGAAAATTCAATTAAAAATTTTTCGGATTTGAAACTGAATTAGTATCAATAAAAAAGAAAATTAATCGCATGATAAAAATTTTTTCAATCAATCAGTCATTTCTGATGGTGAATTTTGTAAAATTGCAATCAACAACATACTTTTTTAAACATTAAAAATTTACTGAACGACTAGAATTATTAGCATCATTAGCATTAGATGACCTAACAGAGTTTTTAATAATTATATTTTGAGATTGAAAAAACTTTTATCAACATCAAAAAATTATGAATTTTTCTTTTTTGATTTAATAATCATTTGCAACGGAAACTGAATATACTTGTTTTCAAGTATGACAAGCATGCTAAGCGATTATTTAAAATATTCAAATAATTAATTATTTTGCACCTCAATGATGATTTCGTGTTATTTATTTTGTCCAGTTTTGTTTATCCAATTATGATAATAATTATTTTATAAAATACATTTCAGCTGTTTACAATTGACAGGTAAAAAAAGAAAAATGCTCTTTAAACAAAAAATGCTGATTTAAAACATTTTTGTTATTTTCAGTTTGCATTTCATCAAATCTTATATTGCTTTTCAAAATGTTGATTTTTCAAAGCAATATTAATTGTTTCTATTAGCAGTGATATTGCTGAAACTTAAAAGTGATGGTAATTTGAATTTTATCTTTTATCATTATCTTTTTTTTATTTTGGCACTTCTTTGAACGGTTGAGCATAAGTGAAATTTATGCATAAAATTAATTTATGTATTAAAATTGAAAAAATGTATATTTAAAATTAGCTTTAAAATTCTACTTTACATTTTATATAAATTGAGAAATGTTAATCAATTCTGATTCAATAATACTGGAATCAAATTTTAACGTTTCAATTTTTTAATTATTAAACCCTAAACACTTTTTCCAGTCTATTTCAGTAAATTTATATAAATAAAATCTGATGCATTGATATTCAAAAATATTAATTAAAAAAATTTTCAAAGAAAGGCTGTAACAAAAGCTTTTGTTTGAAAAGTGTAACATATTTCAAAAAAAAGGACAAGGAATTAATTGCACGTAAATAAAATTTCTCTCTGAAAAAATTGTTTTCAGCATTTTAAAAGTGAATAAAATTATTCTAGGCTTTTTTGCTTTTTAATAAGCATTTTTATTTTTGAAAATTATTATTTATTATGAATATGCCTAATTGCATGTATTTGAGAAAAGCTGAACTAGAATGGGAATTGCAGTTATCATTCTGCATCGTTGTTATTAATAAATGATCGTGTAATGCAAATTCTTCAAGAAATGTAGATAATAACAACAGCAATAATAATAGTAATATGCAGGTAAAATTAATTCATGTAACAATTATTCAATGAATTTTGTTCATTTTTGCTGTGTAATATGAAAAATTACATAAAGCTGGGAAAATATAATTTCCGAAAGGTAGAATAGTTTGATTAAAAGTGATGCAAAGCTACAAGCTAAGAAATACAATTAATACAAGACAACTTGATAAAATTTCATCATTGCAATAGTTCGAGTGAACAATACTGTATAATTTGATTAAAAAAATTTCAATCAGTGATGTATTAAACTGAATTTAAAAGATATGCAAAATTTAAATCAATGAATTTTGCAATTTTATTTACCCAAATTATACAATATTCATTGTAAGTTTTATTATATATACATTTTGTTTACAAAGTTGTGCAAATATTTTTTCTGAAAAAAATTGTCCTGAGAAATTGTCTAAGAAATATAATTACTGTTTATTTCACTTTATTATACTATTATTTTTTTTCTTCCTAATAAATGACTGTCCTACTGCAAGTTTAATCAATATTTGTTTTATTTAATAAAATTGTACTGTTTTAATAAAATTATGAAATAATTTTTTTCAGAAGTGCTATAAAAAAAATTTCTATAGGAAAGGAAATTAAAAGTTGCATACAGTTGCCCTCTCAAAAAATACTTTATTAATTCAGATAAAACTATGAAAAGTTAAAATTTTTTAATATTTGAAAGCATATATTGTATTTTGGAAAATGCTTTAAACTAAGACTGAACAGCTCTTTGCTATAAAAAAAATTACATTTAATTTAAATAATTAAATATCATTTCATTGTTATGTTTTTATGTAATAATTGTGAACAGTGATCAAATGACTTAACATTGAACAAAGTTCAATACCTTAATATAATTTCAGCTCTTCTTTCATATGTTACCTAAACTTTTTCCTTGTTTGCCATGAATGCATTTTTATAATTAGTAATATTTTGAAATAAATGCAAAATTGAAGTGAAAACAGAAAATACTGAATAAAACTGAATTTGAATAGCAAATTGTGAAACCACACAAATGATCTATAATTAATAATAAAAAATCCAGCATTTCTATGACATATTACCTAGAACATGCATACTTTATTTTATTATAACTCTTTTTATTATATATATGACGCGCATTGATGAAGACGTAATTTTTCCATTTTTTTTCACTATGCACGCGTTACGTTCGCATCCGTGTTCATTTTATCGATGAATTTAATCGCTGAACTGAAACTGAATAGAATCAAATTGTGCTCTGTTGAGAAATGAAAAAAAAATATTGCACTGAATGTTTACGCTTTGTACACGTTGCTCAGCAGAGGTGATTGTTGTTTGCATTTATTTGATTTTTCCCTCTTGTCACTAGTGAAAGTGAGCAATATTTGATTTTTGATTTGATGTTTTGATTCACATTTTTGCTTTTATTAAAATTATTGTTTATGATTAATTATAAATTGACAAAAACAAAGCAATATTTTGCAAGGAAAGCTTAAAATTGCGTTTCAAACATGGAAAAACGATCGTGATTGGTCGTTGTACCGGAAATAGTAATAATTTGCTTGAAAATGTTCCCTGGGCGTGTTAAAATATTTGTCCAAAATTGTCAGATCATGCATTTGCGCACTGGGGACAATTATTTTCACGCTTCACCAGTTTTGCATTTACTCCTGTGATCAGCATCGGTGACGAAATTCCATTAAACTAGTGAAGAACACCTACCTCTCTAGTGATCAGTTGTAGTCTCCACCAAGCTTTCAGAGTGGCTAGCGGTGATGGTGCAAAAGCATCACTTTGACAAAAAGCTGAAACTCTGTGTCAACAAGAAAAATACAAACAAAAAGCCAAGCAAATTTAAAATTGATCACAATTCCATTTGTTGAACCGTCGTCGTTTGAACAATAATGAAATGCTGCTACGTTTGAGCATCCAATCGTTCGCTCCTGCTACCCCTCAGGGCAAAGAAAGCAAACTATATTCAGTAAGCAAAAAAACAAAATTAAAAAGTAAAAGAATAAACATTGATTTTGATTTTATTCATATTTCATCTTATAGAATTTTAAATATGAAACATATTGCACATCGTTTTTATGTAATGTTCCTACTATTGTTGCATGCTATTTAAAAATAAATACAATTTGTATTTTCTTTTTTACATTCAATCAGCTTATTGTAGGCTTTTCGAAATATAATAGCTTCATCAATTTAACAACAACATTGCAGAGTTCATTTTTTAGCAATGAAATTTTCAACAGTTATCAATGATGTCAGTTTAATTTAATCCAAAATCATATTTTGAACAAGAAATTTTATTGCGCATTTTTTTGTTTGCTTATAAAAAATTAGCTGGTTGTTTTTGTTTTTCAATAAGCACTAAGAATTGGCTTCCTTTTATTGAACTGTAATTGTCACTATCATTAGCAGCAGTCTGAAATCAATCTTCACTGAACGTTGCAATTACCTGAGTGTTTTCTTCAAGTTTATTATTTATTATCTAACATTTTTCAATTGTTTATTTTTTGTATCCTTGCAAAAATTAATTTTATTGGTTTTCTTGTCGAGTATTTTCTTAATAGATGAAATAAATCTATTCAAATTTGAATTTAATGGGCTATTAAACTATGTTGAGAAGTTGAAGTATATTTCAAGTGTGGAATAAATCTGGCAAATGAATGAAGCACAGACATTGTGAAACACCTCTGCATAATTGAATCATTAAAAGACGCTTTTCATTCTGACCAATGTTTGCTTAGAATATTGAAATTGCACATCAACTGCTTAAAGATATTCTGATTAGAACGTGGCGAAAAGATTTTCCACAAGAAGAATAATATCCAGAAGGCTGATTGGGTGTGTCCAAATTAAAGCCCAAGGGCGCTGGTCTTTGTGGACGATTGATTTTTGTTGAAGTCTAATGCGCAGAAATTTTGTACCTAATGTTCTAGTCGGTTGAAAACTATCGATCTAGTCGAAAAAATTGAATTGACACTTCAAGAAATTTTCACAAAAGCCATCAATTGGCTCACAGCGGCATTCACTGATTAATAACTACTAATTGAGGAAAGTTGCTCAGAGAAGCTTCAGCATAATTTTAATCACTCTGCAACTCAGATTGAAAAAAATCAGCTCAAAAAACTGCATTCGTAGCATGTACCGTTGTTAGCTTGTTGATTATTCAATTATAATTGCAATGCCTTGGAAAAGTTATTCTTCATCTAAATATAGATTATAAAAGGAATCAACAAGTAAGTTATAAAATTAATTTTTTCATATGCCTTACATTCTAATTTTTGTTTCAATTAAGAAATTCTTGTTAATTATTATTAAAGAAATAAATTAATGACATCTTTATTATTGCACTGCACTGTAAACTTTTGATCTAATGTCTGATAATTAGATTGATGGTTAAAACTGCAATCAGCTATACTTAGCTATGCCCCTCCTACACGGATATTGTTTAGAGACCTCTGCTGACAACTAATTGAATATCGATAATTTCTTTTTTCTTTTTGCATCTCATTCAGATTTTATGAGAAAAATTTTTTGGTCATCTATAGAAAATTAAAATTTAAATCTCTACCGGAAAAATGTTGAGCAGTTTGAGAATAGATTTGTCTTTTTTGACGAATTTATTCTCCAGTTGAAAAAAAAAGTAAAATCATCGTCACATCGTCCTTTTCACCATGTAAGCTTGCTTAACAATCAAGTGCTACGTATCAAGTGGCTTGGTCTCTAATGAGGGAAAAAATGAAACCACATCAGACAGACACTGAGATTGACCATTCATCTGTTCGAACAGTACTTGCAATTACATCGCCACAGTTTATTAGCTGTCAAAAGATGATGCTGACACGAGCTGAGCATGATCTCAAAATTTCTTTGCTATTTTAATGTTTTTATGAAATTATGAGTTTAAACTCGGTAAGCTCTGCTTTAAATAAAAATTTAATAAATTTCCACATTTTCATACTTCATAATTTTACAAGCCAAATAGTGTTTCACTTTCATTTAACTGTTAATATATATGCTCACGCTTTACATTTCACTTATCAAGATGGTAATTGTTGAGTTTTATGTAGTGCGTTCAATATATGTCTATACCGATAATGCATATGTGTATTTACTTGACAAAAAGGCAAAGGAAGAAAAGATGATTTTCTATTTATTTAATCTGATTGTTAAGCACTGAAGAGATGTATTTTGTAAAATGGCATTTTATATTCATCGTAATATATGTTATATACGAACAGATAACAGCATTCATTAAATATTACTTCTAATCTATGCGACAATAACAATCACTTAGTAATATTATTTAAAGTATCATGCTTTTTAATTTATCGTAATTTATAATTGAAAAATACCTAATTTTATTGTATATTTATATAACATAAAAATGAAATGAGATAAATATTCAGTATTTTCTGAAAAAACATTAATTTATTGGAATCTTTGGCAGCTAATCAAAATGCAAAAAATAGAGCTACTTCGTTACGCCGATTGCTTTGTTTTTTTTCGTTAGTAAAATATCGATCAAATTGTAATTTTTAACTGTGAGTCGCAAGAGCAACGAATAGAAATGAATTTTATTAAACAAAATTTTATCACAACATGAAATTTCTTGCAGTACTGAGAAGAGGAGAGAGAGAATGGAGCTTTAATTAAAGTTAAACTTAATTTAAATGAATTACAAATAGAATATCAAGCAGCGTGAATATTGCAACTCGACTGGACAAGGTATATGCAAACATTATGCTCAGTGAACAGTTTGCTCAATCATTGAAATTTAATACTGCAGAGGTTGTGATTGCTTTCTCCAATTTTCGTATTAGTTTAAAATTACATTTACCAGTAAAACTGCACTTTGTAAAGCCCTCACAATCAAGAGATGTGTTTGCATTCAATGAGTGAGTTCTTATGTGGAAAGTGAAAAGATGAAAACGAGAGTCGTCAGCTATTTGATGAGGTAATTTCATATTCATCTGGAAAATATTAGATTTCCACAAAATACCGCTATTTCAGAAAAAAATGTATACAAAGCAGATAATGAAATGTTTCAGTGGCGAGTTCTTTTTATTCCACATTATAGAATTTATTCAGCATTGTTAGTGTATAACTGTTTTCATTGAATTTTTTTGGATTACTTTGACACTTTTTGTTTCTACACATATTTATTTTTAGTAAATCAATTTTTAAAATTAATGATATAATAATAATCTCGCATAACATTAGACTGTTTTATTTGAGTAGTATTTGACGCTAATAAAGTTAGCAATTATGATAATGAAAGTTATGAAACTATATGCAAAATAGTGCAGAGAAGAATTATTAAAATTTCACAAATATGCATGCATTGTTTATTTTGCCTTGTAGTCTATTTCTACAAAAGTAATTGGTAACATGTGAAATTATTTTTTAAAGAAAACTCCCAAGTTCTGGTCAATTAAATAAATGTGTTCTATCTTTTAAAATGTTTTATGTTTAAAATATATTCTAAAGACACATATTACCCAGAAGAGTGATTATTTCAAATTATCATTATTATTATACCAATATCGTAATGTTAATATTTTAAAATTAATTAAATATTGATATTTCATC
Source organism: Trichinella papuae (assembly GCA_001447755.1). Taxonomy (NCBI): domain Eukaryota; kingdom Metazoa; phylum Nematoda; class Enoplea; order Trichinellida; family Trichinellidae; genus Trichinella; species Trichinella papuae. Next base: position 294,666 of record JYDO01000004.1, read on the forward strand.
AACATAAAATATGTCTGAACACCTGATACAAACTTAGCTACTCTTTACAGACATATCAGTTAAAGCGGAATTATAATGAGAAATTGTAACTTTGCATTTTTAGTTACATATTGAAAATGTTTAATGATTAGTTTAAACGGCAAGTGTATGTGATTTCTGTAGGTCTGGGTAACAAATTTGTCGAAACTCAGTGTATTTTAATTTACATTGGATTTTATTTAAGCGTGTAAACTTTCATCTCTCAACAATGAAATTGTTACCAACCTATTAATTAGGATGTATTAAAATTTGGGAAATCAATATCTCTTTAATCTTTTTCTTAAGTTGAGTATATTTCAGTTCTTAAATTGAATCATCAGTTGTAAAATTTTATGTGAGACTTAAAAAGCATTTCTTTAAATATACTAAAAATGGATTAACATTTATTTAAAACAATAAAATCTTTTATGAGTGTAATTACTTTTGTATTGCGTATTTTGCACTGGTAACTTGGGTATGAAGTTTTATATGTAACGTAAGTTTTGTTAAAATTGTTTATTCTTAATAATATTCATGTAATGTACAGCATAAATGAATGAATGTCGCTTACAGTTTCCATTCATTCATAATTACGAAAAAATGAAATTATTAGTAATAGGTATTTTTCACTTTTAATGAATTAAAAATTTTATATTTGCTTTACTTTTCATATTGTAAAGACAAGTGATAAATTAACATTCATGATGACATACTTCCAGAGATTTTTGAATTATTAAGAATGAATGTCAAGCGTGCATTTTATAAATTGCTTTATTAATATGTTGCAGAAAATTTTGAATAAAATAATAGCAGCTAAAAAGAGTTTATATTTTCTAGTGAACTTTTAAAATTCCATTTTCTATGAATGAATGTAATAAAAACAGATTTAGACCTAAACAATGAGCATATTTGACAGCAACACTTCTTGCAGAACTTAGGGCATTTAAATAAAAGAATATAATTCTTTAGTTCTTTCAATTCTTATTTTCTGCTAGTATGAATTTACAAAATTAATTAAAAAAATATGTTTTTAATAAAAAGCCTTTTGACTGTGCTGTTGATATCATCAATAAATAATTATTGACAAAAGAAAAACATAAAATTATAAAGCAAGTACAAAAGCTGAGGCATAGGGGGATTGCGCATTTTAAATTTTGCCTTTGTAATGAGAAGCTGAATTTTGCTGAATGAAAATCACGAAGTTACTTAATTTTAAAGAAAATAAATAGCAGTGTTCTATTCAGAATGGACTGACTCTAAGAATTCTTACAATTCTTTTCTACTGATCAAATTCAGCAAATCATTTTACCATCATCAGAGGTGACGTTGAGCGGTCAGTCTAAAAATAGTTGAAGCAATCAAAGAAATTAGGAAAGGTGCAATGCTTAATTTTCTCCATTCTGAATTCTTCTTCAGTTACTCAAGAAGAAAATTTATGAGGAAGTATACTTTTCAAAAAAATCAGAATATTTCTACTTTATAGTCATTTAGCAAGTTGAATGTGCATTCTATATAATGAGATAAGCAGAGCGTCAGAAATTATGATGACAAGTTTTATTAAATAAATGAGTGCAACTGCTTTGAAAATATGCACTCTTTTCTGATAACATATAAAAGAACGCAATATGGAGGCAATAAATTGAACTGTTTTATTTAAACTACATGTTTTTTTTATTAAAATTTAAATTTATTGCTCAAAAATTGATAGATTTTGCTTTTCTAATATCAATAAATCATTTATATTAAAATGAGAGTTTATAATTAAGGATAAACGTTATGGTCAGTTTCATCTTTTCATTTTAATGTTTTACTTTAAATTTATTATGTGATATAAAAATCAGCTTGACTTTGACTTAAAAAACATATAACGTGTAATAAATAAGTGATATATTTTAATATCAAAAATAATTATATTGAATGGTTATTTTTATAATTTTCAGTTTTCAGTAAATTATCCTATAATGAAATACATACATGACTATGCAAGTACGTTTAAACTTAAATTTTCCATGCATCATTTATTTGTATTCAATAAAATTTTTCATTACATACTATGCATTGATTTATGAATTGTTTAAGAATGTTCTAAGAATGCATGAAATGGAAAATTTTCTGCAAATTCTTTGAATGTAATATAATAATAAATATGATTTTCGATTAAGCACTGCAATTCTTTATCGAATTACTTCGCCACACGGATTGAAGTTATTGTTAAAAGTTTAAAATTAGAAGTTGAAATTTCATGGCGACATGTACCAATTTTGTAATTTTCTTCACATGCGTGTTATCGAATGGCTAAAAACGTGGGAAAATTTCACGCTTGAATGAGCAATAAATTGCGTGAGCAAATGTTGATTGGCATGAGGGCGGATTCCATCAGACACGTGTCAAGCTATAAAATGTTGATGTGAACAGAACTTTAGAAAATCCTCTATACTTCTGTGACAGTGTGCAACTTTTCAAATCAGTTTCCACTAATGACCAATATTGATTGCATTCACTGGGTGTGCAATGATACAAAATGCAAAATCTGATAAATTTTGCAAATTTCACTGATTAACTAACTGGTGGAAAAGAAATGGAATTCTTTTTCGGTTAATTGTTTATTGCATTCTTTTGAACATTCAATAAATTCATTTCAAGTTTTTATTTTTCATTTTTTAAAACATGAGATATGAAAAAATAGCTGATACGCAAGCAAAATTTTCTTATTTTTTCGTTTACTGTTTTTTGCCGTTGCTGCAAGTAATCGTGCATAAATGTGTTAATAAAATGTTAACAGTGAAGCAGTTTAACTGTGAAATATTTTTCAATTCAAATGCAATTATACTGAATGAAATGCTTTTTTCGTTTTAATTCAATTTCAACAACGAATAAATCAGCAGCACTGCGGATCAACTGAAGACCAAGATTTTATAACATGTAATTTTCATTTGCGCAATTAATGTCAGAGAACAATCGATAGATTTTGAATTTCAGCTTTTGCAACACATGGAGAGAGAGAGAAAGAGAGAAGCCTGTTTAATTATTCACAGCAGACTGGTCATCCTAAAATCTGCGTGCTTAATAAAGTTGCCAAATTCCCCGTGGAAAATTTCTACACTCAGACAGGCGCTTACTTATTGCTTTTCTCTTAAGTTTTAATTAAACAAAAACAAACATTTCATTTTTTACAGTTTAATTGAAAAAAGGCATTCACATGAAAAAAAGACATGAAACATTTATTCATTCACATTATTTTAATTCATGCATTATTCATATTGGTATATTTTGCATTATGCAAGAGAAAATACAACGCATGCGCATTCACAAACAAACAAAATTAATAAATAATTTTGGTAAACTACGAGAGGTTTATATGTAATATTGAAAAAATTAATTTTACTAAATTAAGTTCCAAACATTATAAAAAGATTTTCACTTGTTTTTGCAATTTTAATAATTTTCTATAAGGTGATGATAAACTTTTTAACTAAGTTATTATAACCTGTACAGTTTTATAATTTATCATTATCAAATAATATCAGTTATCGAAATCAAGTTATGGACTACTTTCTTTAATAATTTCAAATACATAATAAAACATTTTTATTTTATCTGTTCAAAAGAACAATGTACAATAATTTTAGAATCGATATTCTTAAAAAATTGTTTCAAACTGCATATATTTACGATAAATTTTACGTTTTAAAATTTTTTTGAAAAAAAAAACAAATCACAAAACAATGTCAAAATGCTGTTGATAAGTCTTCAATCATTTAAAATTTTGAAATGCGTGTCATCTTCAACTAATTGAATAATTTATAATAATAAATATGAATTATTATGCAGTTCGGGATGTGTTTGAAAAAATCACATTAAAATGCCTTGAAAATTTGTTGCAATTAATACACACGGCGATTCATGTCCGCATGAACTGTTTTTATCAGATCGTAGCAGAATTACGTCACTAATTTCCATAATCAATAATGATACATTCACTATGGAATTCTTTTCTTTGATTCATTCATAAACATTTTTGCCATTAAAATCGCGTTGTGTTTAATAAAATATTTAACAAAAGATAAATAAATATGTATATATGAAATGGTAATCGAAGAAATGTAAATTTATTTACCCTTAGATGGATTTGGAATTTATTCTTTTCAAAAATCTGCGTGCAGAATATGAAAGCTACCGCCTGAATGAAATCAAATATTAGCTCATATTGCAAATTTGAAACGTGCGAACTGAAAAGCTCAACTCTTACTTCAATTATATAAATAATATTCAAGAACTGCACTGGCATTTTTCTTATTTGCACTACGTCATTGAATGAAACTGAAATTCATTCATTTATTTATCAAAGAAGCAAAAATTTTAAGCAGTGCATATGCTTCTATGTTATTTGATTTCCTTCATTTTTTATAGCGTCATTTATGGAAAATTGTTTATTGAACAGATTCTTATTTGATTTTCATGTAAATCAGTAAGTGGAATTTTAAACTGTTCTATCATTTAATTTGCACTTGTATTTTTGAATAATATTTATCCCAAGCAAATAAAGCATGTTTGATGTTTTTTTTTTGAATATGTTCTGTATAATTTTTCCATGCAAGTATTGCTGTTGTAGTAATTTTCTGTTAACAATGCACCGTTTTAATTTGAATTGATTTTTCTTTGCTTAAGCTGCTTCGTTAGCATACCTTTCATAGATTTTTTATTGGATTCACATTCCTCTCATAACTGAAAGTATTAAACAATTTTTTTTTTCATGCACAGAAATGTTCATTATTTGATAAATAAATTCGATGATTTCATTTCAAAAACTTGATTATTTTAATAATTTAACAAAATATTCTACGACAATATTTGTAATTATTTTTTTATTCTAAACTAGAAAAGAGAAAACAAGGGAATCTGGAATTAAAGCTTTTTCTTCACTCCAATACAAATTACACGTTTCACATTTGTTATGCAATATTTGATGTAAAAACAAATCAAGCTTTTCCATGTTATTATTTTTTTGAAGAACTATTCTTTTTTTCTATCTTTTTTTTCGAACAAAATGAAACAGATTTAATTTTGAAAAAAAAGATACTGATTAAAGAATGCAGTTTATTAAAAATGAATTTACCTTTGCGGAAATTAATGTGACGTAAGAAGATTGATGCTAGTTGAAAAAATTAATACCATTTATTGACTGTAATGAAGTTTCAGGAAAACAATTTCATGTTGACATTTTCTTGCAAAAGTAAATTTTTACATGTACGTTTTCACCAAAAAGCTGAGAGCCAAATATTATAATTTTTTGATCAGTTGTTGTCGTATTTTGATATTCTGTTGTAACTTTGTATTGCTATTTCAATGTAGCTTAATTAAAAATGTTCTTCAAGTGTTTTGTACAATATTTGCTTCATTTGTACTATTTCATAACTGTTTCAATTTCAAGGGAAATCTTATAAAAATAATGTAAATAAACATTTAGACGTAATTAAAAATTAAATTAGGAAGATAAATTTTTTCGACAAAATTTATTTTTTATTTGGATCAAAATTCAGAATAATTAATATTTTTTTTCTATTAAACAATATTTCAGCATTGTAAAAATATTTTAATATTAAAGAAGCATGGAAGAGTTTGATTGTTTTCAGAAGCTTTTTTCCATTTTATTGCCAAATGTTCAGCTATTTTTTCTCTATATATTTTCATTTGATGAACATTGAGAAAACAACATTGATGTCACAAAATTAGCTGGTAAAGAAAATAATAATATCAACAGTGCTTTGAAAAATGTTATTAATTACAAATGAATCATTGATGTTAGTTAGTTTTTAATAAATTCATTTTTATAGTTCAATTGAAAAAGTGAAAAATTGAGTTGCACAACAAGTGACCACAAGTAGCTGTGGACGGCTTGTTCTGTACAGCTAACTGTGTGGATCAGATGAGCTTGGAGCGCAACGACACCGACGTGGTGGTCGACAGTCGGCCAGTGACCACTGGTTTGGTGGCTTTGATTTTGGCGGTGATCGTCGTAACGACCGTGGTCGGCAACGCGTTGGTTATAGTTGCCATAATCACTGAACGCAGTTTGCAACGGGTTCAGTATTATCTGATATTATCCTTGGCCGTAGCCGACGAGTTGGTCGGCACGGTGGTCAGTCCTTTGGCTTTCTACTACGACCTGACCAACCGTTGGACTCTTGGCTTGTTGATGTGTGATTTTTGGATATTTTTCGACGTACTCTGCTGCAGTGCGTCGATATTGAATTTGGTTGTTATCGCGTTGGATCGTTACTGGTCGGTCAGCGACGTGGCATATGTGCAACGTCGCAATCGTAGCCGCATATTGGCGATGATCGCGTTGGTGTGGCTGACCGCGTTGCTCATCTCCATTCCGCCAGTGTTCGGCTGGAAAGACAGCCGTTTCGCCGACAGGGTGCTACACCAGCACGTCTGTCTGATCTCGCAGGATTTGACTTATCAGATATTCAGTACCGTTGCCGCGTTCTACGGGCCGCTGCTCTTGCTGATGCTGCTCTATTGGCGCATCTATGTTGTGGCGAAGAAGCGCATCCAGCGTGAAAAGAAACGCAAAAGCACACCAGGATTCATTACCTCATCTGTGGCGACCACGAAGAACGGCAGCCAACAAAGCACAAACGTGCCGGTTACGACGGCAAGGGTCCGGGCAGCTCGGGCTTCTCTTTTTGGTGAAGTTTTCTGCTTGATTTCAGTGGTGGTTTTCAAGAAAATTGTCTGAATAGTTTTACGACGAGTTTGCTTTGGCTTTTTGGCAGCTTTGCAATTCTGCAACACGGTGACCGTTGAATAGGATCGTTCTGGCGGTGCTGGCAGAGGGGTGGAATTTTCTTCCGCCTTCAACGCTGCCACAACACTTCGATCCAGCAGACAGCTTTCAGTCTCGGTGGTCGNCGACCACCGAGACTGAAAGCTGTCTGCTGGATCGAAGTGTTGTGGCAGCGTTGAAGGCGGAAGAAAATTCCACCCCTCTGCCAGCACCGCCAGAACGATCCTATTCAACGGTCACCGTGTTGCAGAATTGCAAAGCTGCCAAAAAGCCAAAGCAAACTCGTCGTAAAACTATTCAGACAATTTTCTTGAAAACCACCACTGAAATCAAGCAGAAAACTTCACCAAAAAGAGAAGCCCGAGCTGCCCGGACCCTTGCCGTCGTAACCGGCACGTTTGTGCTTTGTTGGCTGCCGTTCTTCGTGCTCGCCTTGTACCGGCCAATTGCTTGCCCCTCTTCTGACCACTCAATCAGTCAATGTTCCATCTCACCACTGTTGGAAAGTGTCTTCCTCTGGCTTGGCTATGTCAACTCGGCTCTGAATCCGATTATTTACACCGTCTTCAGTCCAGATTTTGCCAAAGCATTCAAACGCATTCTATCCAAAGTGTTTTTCGTCCGCAATTTCATGCCTAATCCCAGAAGAAATTGACAATTCCTATTTGTTGTCTATTTCATTTATTGTATGTTTTTTTTTCATTTTCTTTTACCAAATAAACCCAAACTTCCCCCATAAAACTTTGATCTTTCTTTCATACTAATTTAATTAATTTCAGCTAAAAAAATGATGTATTGAAATTCATTGAAGCACAAAATTCATTCAGTGGGTTCACGTCTCGAGGCAGTCTCAACTCATTCTTCATTAGCCATACTGAGAAATTCAAACTGTCTTCAAGCAATTTGCCACGGAATTCGAAGTCAACATTTCAACGGAACAATCACACCAAGCAACTCCTGCTCCGGCACGACAATGTGAAGTAGAAGCAACCGGTGTCCATCTGTTTTCGATTGGATCAAACGCTTCGACCGTGTTCAAATAGTTCGCACCGTCATGCCCGCCGACTGCATACAAGCGACCGCCCATAGCCGCCACACCCACACCTCCACGTGGACACGACATCGGAGGAACCATCGTCCAAATGTTCAACGTAGGATCGTATCTTTCCACTGAGCTCAAAGGTGAATTGTCATCAAAGCCACCCACGGCATATCTAAATTTCAATTCATTCATTCTCACCTCACGCATCGCACAAATAAATACACAAACAATCTATTTTTCAAGCCAATGAATAAATAAATAAATAAATAAATAAATAATACGAAACAAAACAATGCATACATCATTCCGTTCAGTGCAGCAACACCGGCACCGGCCCTTCTCTGAACCATTGGGGCAATGTTTGTCCAACGATTCAAATACGGGCTGTATCGTTCGCAACTATCCAATGCTGAAGTGCCATTGTTACCCCCGATGGCAAACAAGTAGCCACCTAATGAAGTGACGCCGACACCGCCGCGTGGCACGTTCATTCTAGATACGAATGACCAACTGTCCAATTCTATATCATAACGTTCAACTTTGCTGAAACAAGCCGAATCGTCCAAGCCTCCAACTGCATAAATGGCACCTTCTAGATGCGCAGTAGCAATACCACGACGATTAGTGTTCATCGATGCTCTGCTTGTCCAAAGGCCAAGCAATGGATCAAATACCTAAACGATGAACATTTTCAAAATTTTCACATTAAACAACAGTCGCGAACAAATTGATCTATTAAATTTTGTTTAGTATGATCACATTATGCAAACAAAAAACAGTATACCTCTACACTGGACAGGTGGTCAATGCCGCTGTGACCACCAATAGCGTAAACCTTTCCATTGGCTGAAACTACACCAACGTGACGCCGCTGATACACCATCTTGAGTACGGAGAACCAACGATCTCGGCGCCAATCGTACACTTCTACTGATCGAAATGGACAACCGTTACTACCACGGCCTCCAACGCAGAAAATTACACCGACTGTACTCTTCCTAGGTAACGTTGGCTTTATGCTCAACAAGTTAGCCGCATTCAATACACTTGTATCTTGATACAGCACTGTCATCAAAGTGTGTATCAGTTTTTCATGTACTTGTATATCAGAACATATCTGAAGTCAAAAAAAAAGTAAAAAATAAACATATTTTCTTCTTTTCTTATGTTTTAAACAGTAAAACGACTATTTTCAAACATGATTAAAATGTATAATTAAAGAACGTACTCTTCTGAGGAGGTTTGGATCTATACATCGCAATAAAAAGGCTGGCGGAAGATGTTGGAAACGAATTCTAGTCAATAAATCAACCAAAAAGCGATATCTAGCATCCATATCAAACAACACCCATTTCATTACCACTGCAAAAACATCCGACTCGCTGGAGACGTTCAAGTTCGAGTCTGAGATAAGCTGATCAAGATGGTCAAAAGTAATTTCCAAAAAATCAGGTGCTAAGCAAACTTCTTTGAAATGCTCCAAAGTGTACTCGTCAACACACTTAAGCAAGTATTGGCAATCGTACATCAACGAAATTTTGCGAATCCACAAACAGTTGTATGGAGATAAGCGCTGCGCTAAGAAGGCCTCACAAGAGTGAAAAACGTTGTCCACTTGGAAAAACGAAGAAGTGTAAAGCAAGCATTGTACATTTTCCATTGTTAACGTTACTTTGCCTGTATAGACAAAGTCGAGTATATGTTTGAATGAATCCGCTGAAACGCCACGGATTTCCACTTCTTCTTGGTGGGATTCTTTCATCTCAGAGGCAAACATGCTACGAAAGTATGGAATAGTTGAGGCGAGAACTGACTTATGACATCGAAATTCCCCTCCTTCGACCTTGATTGTTATATCGCATAAAAATCCAGACAATTTAAACTCGTTCAACAGTTCGAATGAATCTGAAAAATGCTTCTCTGATACTGTATCCACTCTAGAAGGAAAATCCTGCGAAGAAATTTCAAATGTTTCCCAGAGTTCATCACTTTCATTTGAAAAAGAATTCTAAACAAAAACAGTTTAGAAATCATGTAGATAAACTATTAAAATAATATGGTAGGAGAATATCTATAAATTTTTTTCATAATTAAAGATCATAAAATAAATTATTTTTAAAATACTTTTATTGTTTTGATTAGGCAAAATTATTCCTCAAGTATTAACATACAACCTGACCGAAGCAAAAAATAATACTTATCAATCTAAAAAATGTAGAGTATACTGTAATGTATGAAAAATTCAATCCATAAAACAATAGATAATGCTACATAATCAATTTATAAATGGCAAAAGCTTTATAAAAATAAGGCGCAAAATTATTTATTATTATTCTTATCATTATAAAACCCGATAAATATATTTTTAATGTAAAATTTTTAATTCGAGTAAACATAATTAATAAATAGCAATTCAAAGTATGTAAGTCAGTAACCAATTTCTGAATAAAGAACCAAATAACCATAGATTAAAAACTATTGATTATATGACTATATTTAAGTTGAATAAACGACAATGAAAATGACGATATGTTGAATAATTTACATGAGCAAAAAATTCGTTTCCAAAATTATGAAAAAGAAGTTTTAGTTAAAAATTAAAATTAAAATCGCTAAGAATTAAAAAATAAACATTCGTTAAACGGTACATTTTCTAATGATACATCACTTACATGAACAACAAACTGTGATGTTTCAGATTCCATCATAAAGCTTTGTAATTCAAATTTCTTCACAATGAAATACTATCGATATAAATATACAGCCAATTTAAAAAACAGTCATCTGAAAGTCAAATAAATATAACTTAGACTGACTTAAAATAATTTTCAATTCTATAGGGCACTATCATAATTTTTCTATTAAAAGCAAATACGGCCAACGTTTATAAAAATATTATAATTATAATCATTTAAAATATCAAATACTGTCATAAAATAAACTAAACATTTTATTTATATACATATAAATATATACATACATATATACTTAATTAATAACATAATAATGAATTTACATACCTGACACTTGCTTATTTGTATACTTGATTGAACCAAACAGCAATATAAATGATGAAGTTTTAATTTCGCTTCAAAAATATCACTTTGATTCTAAAGTTAACCAGCAACGCTCAAAACTGTTTCTTCATCTGCTATAGCAAATCAATTGATGACTTACAGAAAGAAAATAACTTGATTATCAAAAATGCCTAGTTCAATCAGTAAAATATATTATTTTTGGGTTTAATTTTTCAAATTTTATTTAATTTTCATTACAAGATTAATTACATGCTAAAGGAAATTTTTTAAATTACGTCCAATAAAAATATACAATGGAATTTATAAGTTTATTATACTTACAGTTTCTTACTGTACTATTTGAAAATGCAAATAGCTAATTTTGATTAATAGTGTTAGAAGAATTTGAATTGAAATATTTCAATAAAATTTGAAAGCTTAAGTCTTACAAGTTTTAAAATTTTCAAGTAAAATTTTATTAGCTAAAGTTTATAAAATAAAACTTTTACCATATAACAAGGAGGACAGAAATCAAAGGGGCTGTTATGCAAATCTCTGTCCGTATAACTTAAATACAGTATAAATTTATTGCTTTCTTGTGTCGTTCTTATAAAGCTATTTTTTAGATGTGTCTACAAATAATGAATAGCAATGCGTAGTAGATTTTTTTTGAAAATAAAAATTTTCTACGCAACTATATTTGATAGACGACAAGATATGGTTTAATTGCAAATTTTGCACCATACATTTTTACGTTTGACGTAGTTTACGTATTGATTCTTTTGATAGTAGATACTTTTAATTGAAACTATTGTTGCTGTTGATTGTTGACTGATTTTTGTCGTCAACACCTACTTTACTTTTTGATATGATGCACATTTTCAGAAAGTTTTGATAGTACTCGAATTAATTTTACAAATAAAACATTACTCATAATTGCTGATGTCATGTTATTCATACACGTATTAATCATTGATAATGAAGTTTTTTGATATAAAATTATGTTTGAAAAAGTGTTGATCATCAGAATGATGCATCAGAAGATTTTGATTGAGATTAAGGTTTGAAAATATAAAAAGTATTATTAATTAAAACAATATGTTCGTGACTATTTCGATATAAATATTTTACATGGTGAATAATAATAATTCTATTTTCAAATCGTTTACAATATGTTTTTATTTAAATTTAATTTTGGAGAGAAAAACAAAGCAAAGATTGAATAAATGAATAAAATTTGAGTTGAAAAGTGGGAAATTAAACGGAGCAAAGGTTAAACTGTATGGGTGTGTTTTCTTTGCCAATGTCATTTGTATAATGTCCAAATTAATGGCCGACAAGAAAATAATTTAGAAAAATTTATTTCACCAACAGTGCTGTAAATCAAATTGAACAAGCCGTTTTGATTATTCATTGTTCAAGCGTTGTTGAGCTCAAAGGTCATCTAGTTGCTTTATACGCTGGAGTTTATTCATTGTTCTATTGCATGCGCCAAGCACACTAGTAACGATGAAACTATACATTATTGACCTTAAGCTTTAGAATTCCTTAGAATTTTTAATAATAATTTCAAAAAAAGACTCAAAAATTAACAGCAGTAAACAAAATTTGTAAATTTGCTTGACTGAAATGGGGTGATTGAAAATAAAAAAGACATTACAAATTTGAAAAAAACAACAGACACAAAAACATTATTCTCATCGCATATATTGAAAATTCAGGTCGTTGTGATGTTGTTGTGTTGCATTTAGCCAAGCTTTGCAATATGAGCAGCTTTGAAACGCTTGAAACGAATACATTTGCATTAGAACTGTCAAAGCAGTTGACAACAAGAAGAAGAAAAGAATCATGCGATAGCAGGTCAGGGACGGGTTTTACAGAAACCAGAATGCAGGCATAACAGTAGCCGGCTGACATGTGGCAGCATTTTCTATCAAGCAGCAGAACAGTGAACACAACACACATCAACAACCTGAACTTGGCAATTTTCAACATATAGCACAACGTACAGCCAGCCTAGCATATATTCCAATTTCAAGGTCGGACGCCCAACAGCACAACAAAGCCCCAGTGAAAAAATTGCTATCTGCTGTACATATATTTGAGCACATCATATCCTAAATCATGGTAACAAGCAATACAATTTACGAATCAGAAATGTCCAAACTTACAGAAAGGCAAAAGCAAATACACGACGAAGTATATTTATTTATTTATTTATTTATTTATCTGTTTTGTTTGGTTGTTTGTTTGTTTATTTGGCTTTTGTATTTGACAAAGTGTGTAATTTGTGTTTTATTTTCAGTTTTATCGACGTTTTGAAGCTGATTCAGATAAATTATATTTTCTCAAAAATCCCATTTTTTTGCTCAGATGGCTGAGAGGTATTACTTTATTTCATATTTTTTTAACTTGCTTTTAACTTTTTATAATTTTGAAAATTTAGCCAGAAAATTTGATATTAACAAAGCAGAAGCAATGCTTCGAGAGGTATATATATTGCTTTGATTATTACTTTTTTTTTCTTTCACTACTTTATGTTCACATCATGTTATGCTTCAATTGCTTGTGCAAATTTTAAAGAATTTTACATTATTAAGTGTGGATTTTAGAATAAAAGGTAATCATAATTCTGATAAGTATCTAATTTATCATTGCTATAAACTGGCAAACTTATTAATTAAATTTGTTTTCAATTGTTGTCAACATTCGCTTTTAAAGTACTCTATAAAGATCAAATAGAGCAATAATATATAATTAAAATCGAATGAAATTTATTGAAAGAAAGATGAATGATAAGAAAATTGTTGTCTAGCCTGATTTGCATTTAAAAGTTCATAAATAGCAAGTAAATTTTTTTAAGTTAATTTTGCAGCTTAAAAAGTAAAAGGAACACAAGCAGTGTCTGAGAGAAAAATTAAGATGTCTCAAATTAACCGCTAAAATATTCTATTAAGCAGCATTACATTGTTAATTCTAGAATTTTTTTTCTTTTCACCAATTTGAATAACCTTGCTTTGTAATACCTGTGTGAACATGAAACTTGTCTTCATTTATTCAGCATCTGCACTTGTAGTAGAGTAGAAAGATCATTTCAAATTAAACGAACTATTTTCATTTTGCTCTAAATATTAAGAATAGTGAGAAAAAAATCTTTCAAAAGCTTTGCAAGATTCTTCTCCTAGGTGATCTGTATATTCTGACATCAATAACCAGTAAACAAGAAGGACAAACGAAGTTCTAGTGAAACGAGCACTTGACCTAAAATTTGAAATGTAAGGCATTTATTCATCTAAGAATTAATAAATTTCGACTGAACTAAATCTATGAATATCAAAAGAAAATTCAAATAAATGCAGTATTTGAATGATAATAAGTAAAATTATCACAACTTTTATTTAAATACTGTACTTAAATTGTGAGCAGCATTCGATATTAAATGGGGTACAATATTTAAACTAAATGTTTTGATATATTATTTTAAGCACTTGAAATATCGAAAGGTAATGCATCTGGATGATGAGTCACCATTGAAAAAGATTGCCATTAATCCACAATTTGCGAAATATTTCACTCGAGGAGATTTCGGCCAAGACAACGAAGGAAGACCGGTGGTTTACTTTCCTTTTGGTGGGATAGATCCAAAAGGTAGTAATTCAGTTTATTAAATTATACTTTATCAATCAAAGCTTATACAGAAAGCAGACATGCCAGTTTTTAGTTAATATAATTTTTCTAACAAACAGAATCATAACCATAAAGCCTTAAATTGTTTTAATTTAAATGCCTTAAATTTTCTTTTGACTTATCTAATTTTTCAAAACATTTTAATGCAGATTATTTATCATAGCATAACTAATTATAATTGAAGAAAACCATTTTTAGGTTTATTGTCATCGTTTAAAGGAAGTCAGATGCTTTTAACAATGCTAATCTGGCAGGAAGAAACTCGTTTATTATGCGAACAGTTATCAAAGGAGGTAGGTAATATTCTTAAAAAATTTATATTGCAATGACAATTATTTTATTTTTTTAATTATTAGAAACAAAAATGCATTTTTCAAGCTATTTATGTCCTGGATTTAAAGGGCATTGGATCTCAACACTTATGGAAGCCTGGAGTGGACATCTTTTTGCAGGTTCCTAGTAGTAGAAAAATATTCCTGAAAAATCTACTGTGCTTTATGCTTTTTGAATAATTTTTGTAAGAGTTTAGCATTTTTGTAGATTGCTTCAAATTTAGAACAACACGCTCCAGAAATTTTGTACAAACTTTATGTTATTAATGGTATGTATGTTGTTACAATAAATAACTTTGTGAAATTTCTATAATCTTCATTTACATGATCTATTATATATTCAGTTTGGCTGGTAAAAATACAGACTTCTTATAATTTTATTGTTCGTCTTTCTTTTTATTTATTTATTGAAATTCTAATTTAAAATGTTTGCAAGTGTTGTAGAATGTTTTATGAGCTGTAATTTGAAAATGAATGTGATTCTCCATTAACATTTAATTTATTAGCATTAACGTCTCTTAAATGCTCAACAATTTATTTTTGTCTGTTTGAGCACCAAGTATTTTCAACGTGATATATTCCATCATTCGACCGGTCTTGGATGAAAATACAAAGCGGAAAATCCAAATTTTAGGAGGTTAGATGCACATTCACGTAAGAAAAGCATACAAGTTAATACATTTATTTTAGATGATTACAAGGAAGCATTACAAAAGGACATTCCTGCTAAATACATTCCTGCATACTACGGTGGACACTGTTATGGAAATAATAGTGATCCAAAGTGTACTCATAAGGTAAGAAAACTCAAAAATGCTGTTTCCCAAACAAATTTATTAATAGTTACTATTATTTTTAGAATATAAAGAATTTATTTTTTCACAAATTTATTCTTCTTTAATAAAATGCTTTTTTAAATAAGTTCCTTATTTAGAATTTTATAAAATATATAGTTTTCTAAAAAGATTAGTTTCTTAATTCTAAATTTTCAGAGATTTAAGAGGATATCTTTCCTATTCTCTTATTAGTAAATTCTTCAATTTGCTCACAGACCCGCTGAATGCAAGCTTAAATACATTTTCAGTGTAGAATTTTAAATACAAGTGGCATATGCAGAAATTTTGTTCAATTACTAAGAAGTATTTCAAATTGTTTACTATGTTTTATTTTAGCGAGTGATAATAGAATTCAGTTTCTGTTTATAATTACAGTAAAGTTTAGATGACTGTTTGTCCTACATTGATGAATACATGGCTTCTTTTTAATTTCATCATCATCATTATTATTATGCAACTTAATTTTCAAAATTATCAGATTGCATTGAATGAAAATAATTTCTAGAATGAAGGAATGGCGTAGACTAATTTTTTATTAATGTATAAAAGTTAAGAAATGAATACTGAATAATGCTAATTAAAAATATTTTCAGATATCATATGGTGGCCTCGTCCCGCGTGAATTATATTTCAATGATTGTTACAGACCAGCAGAAATACATGAAATAACAATTGGGCGTCAGTCGCAAAAACTGATTCCACTTCATGTAACCAAATCAAATTCGATTTTAAAGTAAATGATTTTCAATATCGTAACTTTTTTACTTGATTAGCAGAAAAAATTCATTCTAGCTGGTATATTAAAAGTATCAGCAATCAGGACATTGGTGTTGGAATTTATTTCACTGCTGACAAATCACTTACATCTGTAGATGAAATGGAAATGATTACTCCTTATTTTCGACTGCAGATGCATATGGTACCAGAATTTGGTAGTCTTAAAGTGGAAAAGAATGGATATTGTAAGTAAACTTTATCTTGTAAATGGAAAATATACCGTATTTTTGTTTAAAAATTAGATAGTAATTAGATAGATAATTGAAATTAATTTAATAATTTGTTAACTGCTTAAAAAGTATCGTTCATATGTGGTATATAGAAATAAATGCAAAAACTGCCTTTTTCAGAAGATTCTAAATCTTATAAATCAAATTACAATATTGATTGATTATTTTGATGATTTGAATTGCAAAAGAAATGTGTAATAAATTTAATTTCTGCCTTTAGTTGAAATTTCATTATTGTACATTTTATTTATTTAATTTTAGATCATCTCCGTCTGAACAACTCATACAGCACATTCTTCAGTAAGCAATTGTTGTACCATTTTTCTGTTTCGACTGAAACAAAAGAAAACGGGGATAAGAACAATAGTACAAAATAAAACTGTTCATACTTAAAAGAAATAAAATTGAAAATTTATCAAATTAAATTTATACAGTTTATTCAGTTGCCGTAGTAATTTAGAAATTGAGCATCGATTAAATTTTATGAAGAAAAAAGAAATTTTTATACTTCAGAAATTGAGCTTCCTTCAGATGCATTATGAAAATAGTTTTGATCAACAAATTTATCCATTCGAAAATGAACATTAAAAGGCAGTAAATTCATTTTTCAAGTTGAATATCAAATTGAACGTCATTTAAAATAACAGATTAATAAATGACTATAGAATTCTGCATAATAAAATTTAAATAGTTTAATATGACATAAAAAACAATGTACAATATGTATTTATCATACCAATCTTTTCACTGGATTGTGGAATTCATTTTACTGATATGAACATTTTCAACATGCCCTTATTGCCATACTACTGCAGTATGCTTTAAAAGCAATTATAATGTAATTTTTTATTTTAAATGTCACATTTTTACACACAAGTCAACAAACAAGAACAACATCAAAAATGTAATATTTTATTAAATTTAAATTATTATTATAAGATCAATTATTGTGTAAAATTTATTTTGGAGTGAATTCCATGAGTCCTTCATCATGTATTTCAGGAACAATATAATAATCTTTCTCAGGCTTCTTTATTTTATCTAAAAAATAGAATTATATTAATGTTTTCAGTTTAAGCTTATAGTTTTATCGTTATTAATCAAACAGCAGAAATAAACACTTAATATGACGCATAAATAAATTGTCCAAAATGCATTTTTGAATGTTGTATTGCAAATTTGAACTTTCAAAAATTGCACTGCATATTTTGTACACATACATGAAGCATTTTGTCATTGCTTCAACTGCTTGAAAAGAGAATTTTTTAATTTATTGTTATCTGCTAAGCTTAGCCATTGCATTACTTTTACAGATAAGTTACGAAAGATTAATTGAAGTTAAAAATTGCTGAATTAAATTCTACAGTTATGAAATAATAGAATTTCCAAATAATATTCTACCTTCTGATTTTGTAGCATCTTCAGCCGATAGTTTTGCTGGAGTGTCAATACTTTTATTCGATTCTTTTGCTTCTTTCATTTCCTTCGGTAGGGTCAAATCAACTGATTCGTCCTGCTTCAAATGCATTATGAAAATAGTTTTGATCAACAAATAAAAAAGCAAACTGATCCATTCAAAAATGAATATTAAAAAAAAGTAAATTCATCTTTCTAAATGAACGTCATTTAAAATAACAGACTGATAATTAAATGTAAAATTATGCATAATTGCATTTAAATAGTTTAATATGAGATAAAAAAAAAACAATATGTAATATGTATTTATTATACCTCTGATAAAAGACCTATTTCCAAAAGCTCGAACTTGCTACTATACACTTTGTTGCAATGAATAAACACACAACAAAATATTGCTGTAGTCACAAGCAAATACACTACAATTCCAATGGAAATATGAAATCTATAGGAAGCTGCATAATCTAAATGAAGTTTAAATTTAGTGTGATGAAACTACTGTGTTGATAAAAATAAAATTGTTTAGAAAAAAAATAAGAAAAAATAAGAGCAATGAGGCATTTTACCAGTACTGCAAAATAACCCAGCATATCCAGGAGGACAAATACAGTTGTATAAATCGTTTACTTTTATACACGTTCCGCCATTGTTGCATGGATTTTTATCAGTCAAACAGTAATTTATTCCTGTAAAATAAATCGCCTTATCAGTTAAAGAGAGCAAGCATCGCAGTTTTTGTTATTTCAGATTTCTAATTTTTTAAATTTGAATGTTTTGTTGATTTATAATACTTTAAAAAAAATATTAATAATTGAAAGTATGATAAATGGAAATGAAGGAAAGAAACAAATATACTTTCACAACGTTTTCCCCAATAAGGCATTCTGCATTCACAGGAATAGTGCGTTAAATTATCACTTTTACACGCACCGTTGTTCAGACAAGGTTTCACGTAGCACAGAAATTTATCTGAAAGAGCACAATATATATATATATAACAAATGCAAAACGGAAATTGATGAATAATTTTGAAAAATTGTTCATTAAGAATAAAATTAACAAACCTTCACAATAGCTTCCCTTGTATGGCCATTTGCATAGGCAAATATTGCCCCTCAAAGATGCATAGTAAGTACCACCGTTTTGGCAGGGATTATATTCGTTGTCGGTCAATTCTGAACAAGCGAAAGATTGTTTGAAAAAGAAAAATAACATAGGAAATGTCGAAAAAATTAAAAATTTTGCAAATATAATTTTCCAATTTAATTCAAAAAGATAAAAAAGATAAAGTTTTCAAAGTGACACAACTCACTGATTTCACACAGGGTTCCGCTCCTGTTTGGAGGACAGATGCAGTTGTTGCTCTTGTCGAATTGTTTGCACGTTTTGGTTTTTTCCCCAACGCAGATAAATGTGTTGTACTTTTTGGCCAGATCGCACTGTTGCGTCTCAAGTTTACTTTCCTGTAATGAATACGGAGATATGCATAAAGGAGTGGTCAGAGATGCAACTTCTTTGGGTGTATTGGAGAGTTGAATCTTGCTGAATGTTCCATTTCTATTTAACACTATGGCATATTCATTGTACACCTTGTAGACCAATTTTGACGACGATGACAAAATGATATCTTTCTCATTAGGAAAAATTCCATCAGCATTGAATTCGGAGAAGCCGTCAATCAGAGTTCCGTTTACCATTGATTTTTTACACTGTTGAACGGCCAAAGCCATTGCTAAATCGTACGGCATTGCTTGCATCGCTTCATTGGAATAGTTTTGAATGCCGCAGCACTTGTTTCCAAAGCACGTGTAGTGGCCAGAATCCATGCAACTGACTGCGGTTTCAAACTTTATATGATCTTTAATATCGTAATTATCGTCGGTTAAAGCTGAACATGGTGATAACCAAGCCAAAAGAGCTGCTGCTACTGCCGTCACCGTCACCAACATTCGAAGCTCTACAAAATGCTGAGAACAGGGCACCATTGGAAAATGAATCATCCGTTTGTTGTTTTCTGCTTGTTTGTTTCTTTCTTGGTCAAGTGTACTTAGTTGTTTTCAGCAAAATCGTGAGAAGGAATTAGTATTGTCACTGTCACTACTGCTAACAACAATTTCACAGATAGACAGACAGACAGACAGACAGACAGACTGACTGACTACTGATTGGATTTTTCTAATTTTAACGAACAGAGTTTATTGTTTAATATTAATTTTAAAGTTGCAAATAGTTTAAAATTCGTTTGTTTAAAGTATGTTGACTTAATTGTTGTCAATTTAAACAATTTTTCTGGATCAACATTTTTGATTGGCTCTCTTTTTGAATGATAGATATTACAATAGCAGTGGGAAAGTCATACTCATTGGCCAGTTAGTTAGTGCAAAGCTTAAAAACATACAAAAAATGCATTTTTTTCATTTTCATAAAATAATAAACATATATAATATAAAAAACCGCAAACAAATGGTGAGTGTTCAATGGTGAAACAATTTGAGCTTTTGAATGAAAAAGATATTCCTTCTTTTTTATTAGTATAATAAAAGCTCAGTGAAATTTCTCAATAGCCACATTTTTTTTTCTTCCATTGCGGGTCTCTGATTTTTGTGGCAGTCACCACAGAGGTATGCATTTTTATGGGACGACCGCTCTCCGTATGTGTATTCATGAACAGAGAGATGAATGCAGTATGTATGTACGATCTTGGTTCGCTTCAGTTCTGACTGACACTGATCAGTGATCAGAAAGAAGAATTTCATCAAGTAGCTACCTACTATCAGTGGAGGGGGGAGGGCATTTGGTGAATTGTCGTCGTTGCTCTCTCAGTGGTGTCAGTTAGCATTTCAACTATTACTTTGTGGTATATAGTGTGGTTCAATTGCTTGCTCATTTAAATGCAAATTTACATGTTTGTAATTTATTTGAAAAATAGAATAAAATTGACTGATTGAATTGAATTGAAGAAGATGATGACGATATACACATACTTTTCCAACGAGAGCCAATGTCAACGAACAAAGTTTTATTTATCCAATGATAAAAAATGTGTTATGCACAACAGTGGCGGCAAAGTCAGTGGCGCAGGTAAAACATTTTTTTAAATAATAAAAAACAACAAACTTTTGTTTCGTATACATATGTATATATATAATATGACAAATAAATAAATAAATAAATAAAATAATAAAAATGAGGGAAAGTGCGAACAAAAATGAAAAACAGCAAAAAATTAATAGTGCAACAATATTCAAGCTGGAGTAAAAAAGATTATATGTATATATATATATATAGTACAGCAGTGGCCCGGGAGTAGAAATTTTGAAAAATGATAAGAAATATAAAATAGACGACAGACAGACAACATATATTGCTGCTGCTGTCGAGTTTCATTTTTCAACATTTGCTCATTTCAGAGAATATATATGACGATGAATAAAAAACAAATAAATGCACTGCTGTTTGTTGTGTGATAATTTTCTTTTTTTCGTCTCAGAAATTTTCCTCACCGTCCGTGAGCAGCGTGGGAGACGGATCCGAGCATCGATTCGCGCTTCTGCCTGGCCAACAGTTCCAATGTGGAGCTGAACGAGTTCGCCGCAGCAGCACTGTACTTACTGCCACCTCCGTTGACTGCTGAGGCAGCGGCCGCGGCCGCGGCGGCTGCTGCTGCTGCGACAGCCGCGTTGCCACCGAGCAAAGCTGTCGATGGAGATGAGCCGAAGCCGTGCAACTGGGGTGCCAGCTGTCTGCCGGGGATAGAATTGAACGGCAGCGAGCTTGCTGAGGCCGTTGTGGCAGCCGCTGATTGCGGATCACCGGCCAACTGTTGTTGGCCGTTGCTCGCAGTGGGGTTGCTGCTAACGCCGTTGTTGTTCGAGATGGCTGCCGCGGCTGCGGCGGACAGCATCGCCAGACGAAGGCTGTCGACCGTGGCTAGATGCGTGCTTCCAGGCGGGTGGGGCATCAGTGACAGGGGCGGAGCAGTGTGTGCGACGTGGGCAGCGGCGGCAGGGGTCGGCGGTCTGGGCGACGAGAGCAGGAAACTGGCCTCGGCTGGCGGTGCACGACCCATCATCAGACGGCTGCGCTGTTCGAGTTCCAGACGTTCCCGTTGGAGCAGATTGGAAAAGAGCAACGATGACGGTGACGATGACAACGTCGACGACGACGAAGCGGCGGGGTCAAAGCAAGATCCGGTGCCGGCACCGGCACCACTAGCCAGACGACGTTCCAATTCGAGCAGATTGTTCGGCGCCGGTGGCCCGAACCCCGGGGCGCCGTGCTGGGCGTGGTGGTAATGATACTGCAGCGCGTTGGAGACAAGCGAGTCCGAGGGCGTGGAAGAAGCAGTTGAGGATGATGAAGCGGCGGCGGCGGCTGCTGCAGCGGCGGCAGCGGCCGCGGCCGCGGTCATCTGCTCTTGCAGCCTGAGCAACAGTTGTTCGCCTCGCTCACGTTCCAAAGTTAACAGAGAAGCTGCCGGATCGGCGGCGGCAAACAGCGGAGGCCGTAGCAGAGCTTCCGCCAAAGGAAAACGAGTCAAATAGCTGACGGCCGGCTCAAATCCTGGCATAAACGGTCTCATCGGTTCCAGTCCACCCGTGGACACGCCCCCGGCCGTAGCCGCGTCAACTGCCATACGGTCCAACACGGCTGCGCTGTTTTGGTTATTGTGGTTGTTGTTGTTGTTTGTGCTGTTGCTGCCCATGCTGATGCTATTGCTATTGTTACTGTTGCCAGTGTTACAGTTGGTTACAGAGGCTGTGCTGGTTGAGCTGTTGCTGTGGGTCACATTCATGCCCAAGTTGGGAATGAATGGCGTTGTCGGGGCATGGGCCAATAACAATCTGTCGGTCAACGACTGACCGGCGGCTGCGGCTGCGGCGGCGGCGGCAAACGCCAACTCGTTCCCATTGGTGGGAAAAAACGGCAACAACGGCGGTGGTCGAATGTTGACAGCCGCGAATCCGGCCGGCGGCGGTGGAAAAAATTTCTCTGACCCTGGTGGAAACGGCGTCATCAAACGCTCGTGCATCAATTCCCGTCGCCTGGAGAAAAACTCCTCCGGCGTGAAGTCCACAGGCGTCATTGGACCAACAACACCATTCTGTTGTTGTTGTTGTTGTTGTTGCTGTTGTTGCTGCTGCTGCTGCTGACGCTGTTGCAACGTGGACAAGTCAATGTTACCAGCTTCGGATAAAGCCAACGTTGGCACCGTCAGACCATCCTTCTGCACTTCTGCGTTCAAACCATTCACTACTGCAGGCACTTTTCCGTTCACAAACAAACCGGCAGGACTTTGCCTAAACAATACAAATAACTCCAACAAACAAAATAAACAACAACAAATAAAACATACCGATTCTTCTCTTTTTCCTGCTGCAACCGCTCGACCGCACTGGCAGCTAGCATTGTCAATCTTGAGCTTTCTTCTTCTTCCTCTTCTATTTAAAAAAAGAAAAAGATAAAATAATACACGCATACAAACAAACAAACAAACAAACAAACAAACAAGTTGACAGAACAATCGTAATAATTTATCAAACAGACAATGCATAACATAACTACTGATTATTAACTGATTCTCTGCACAAAGAGAAAACAATTGTCCAATCCAAATCATCACTTGTAAAAATGAAACACAACAGCAAATTCAAATCATACTGTAATAAACGAGCACCAATGAAATCATCACAATTTCATCAATGCAAAAGAAAAAAAGTAAGCAACAACAACAAGAACAACAAAACAACCATGTATACTATTTATTTATTTATTTTATATATAAATGAAAAACAAAAATATTTAATTAAAATTAAATTAAATTAAATTTTTCCTCATGAAATACAAACTCAATTACCGTAGCAGGTTAGAAATGTTCAAAATTGTCTATTATTATTATCAAAGCTTTGAAGAGCAAATTTTGTGGCCTAATTCAATTTCCATATTTTCTACTGTAAAATTAATTACAACAGAATAAAAGAAACTTCTCAATCTTAGAACAAGTTAAATGCAATTTTTCAAATTACAAATCAAATAGTCAAACAAACACTGCCTGTTCGCCCACCCACCGGTGAAATGGACTTCAATTCATCATTATAATAATTGAAATAATAAAATGTTACTGGGAAAAATAAAATTATTATAACCAATCAATTTCCCCCAAGTCATCATTCGCAAATATTGTATATTATACAACCCAGTTCTCTGCTCCAGTAATCAAATCTGATGAAGTATGAAATGCAAAAATGCAACCACTGATGTAAATATTAATAAAATTAAGAAAAAAACAAACAAAAAAGAAACTTGATAAAAATTCAATTTTTCATGTTCATACATATGTTCATATGCGAAGAAGTTGCTGCATAGAAATAATAAACAAATAAATAATATACAGCACAACACAATGAGAAAAACGTTCGTTGAACGTTGACGCCAACCAAGCATATGGATGGATATTTTTTAAACGAAATTCATTCGTCTGATAAATGAAATGTCGTCTGCGCCATTATTTAAAAATATTTGAAAAAAACAAAGCAGAAGAAAAATCTTGCAAAACAATATACAACAAACAGCTGTCAACAGTGAATATTTTTTTCTTGAGCATTGAATAAGATTGTATAAAATTAATATGCACGCTTCGTTTGATTGGGTGCACAAATTGATATATACTGCATTCACGTACGTCATTAAATTCAATTCAATTCAATTCAATTTAATTTAATTCTATTCAATTGCATGCAACAATTGAAACAAAAAACAAACAAACAAACGAAAAGAAACAAAAATTAAATTATTCATGCGTACGTCAAAAATTTTTTTTAAAATAATTCATCAAAAAACACTGATTAATAACCTCTGATGATATCAGTAGATGAAATATCATAAAAATTATGAAAAAGAAAAGGAAAATCTTACTTGGCAAATGAAGATTCAACTTTGGTTCCAGTTCCTTCTTCACGTCCCCTGATCGTTGCTTGCCACCGCGTTGTTTAATTTTATTATAAATATCCCATGCTATTTGTACATGCATTGAACACCATTTGCCTTTCTTCTTGAACAAAATGTGTAAATTATTAATAAAATAACAACATTGAACATATAAAAGCAAAGAGAAAGCCATACTTTCGGTTGTACGATTGTTGCCGGTGAGTTGCTTTGCATTGCCAATGGATTGCCAATACCCGGATAAGCGAAACCGGGAAAAGTTGGATACGGCGGGAAGCCAATCTGAAAAATGGAATTAAAAATGAAACAATAATCAGTGTTGAAATTATTCAAAAAAAAATTACCATAGCGTTGGCGCACGTCGGTCCGGTAAAGAACGGCGACAGCACTGGATACTGATGCATGTGAGTGTGCTGATGTTGGTGTTGATGCATCTCTGTGTGGAAATAAGTAGGCGGGCTGCTAAGGATGTTCGGCTGAGCGCTGCCTTTGCTTGCCAGAAACAGGCGCTGCTCGAGATCGCTGGAAACACTCTTTGTCATTCGATTTGTCGCTTCTGTGCATGCAGCTTCTTAAAAAATTAATAAACAAATCAAAATGATAAAATTGTAAAAATACAAACAAACACGTTAGATAGAGAAATAAATAATTTTGAAGTTGAAATTTGCATATTTATTTATTTATTTATTTATTGCTAAAGTTCAGCGTTGGTGCTTCTTTCATCATCATCATCAAGGTTCGTTCGATTGATTCGAAGAAGAAGAAGAAGAAAAGAAGATGGTTGTAGAAGAGGGGTGGGGGAAAAAATTAAATTACGCCAACGGAATCGCCGTCGACAGTTTAATGACGACGAATAATTGAGCCAAGAGACAATTGAATTTGGTAAGATGGACGATTGAATTTACATTTTAGAAGACCGACCAGAATGGGGGGAGAAGTCATCGAAAGCGCAAAAGTAGATTTATAAAGAGAACAACGCCATGCATCAAATTTGATAACGCTTTTTGCCCAATCGAATCACGCTTGCACGTTTCTAATCACGTCGGACAATCTCGCTCTCTCCCCTCTATCTCTCTTTCCATCCATCTATATATATCTATCTATGTGGCAATGATAATGATGCTCACAAATGTCCATTAATTTCCACAGCTAGCAAAGGATCAGTTGTTGGTGTTGTTGTTGATCACAAACAAATGAAAAACATAATGAACCAAATCCAGGTACTGAAATCTTGTATTATAACGACAGAGAAGAAACGAATAAATAATGAATAATCAAGCATGTGCAATAATGCTGTGCATTATAATAATGTGACAATCAGATCGACTACTAGAGTACTACTAACTAGCGGTTTTTAGCAAAGTTGATCAACGAAAGTGTTCCACAATATGAAATGCGGTCGTCGACGTTGATCAAATAAATAATCAGCCGAGATTTTCACCCAGTGCACATCTCATCCATTTTCGAGCACGCTCATCAACAGTGAAAAGAACGACAATTTCATTACTAGCTTCTGCTATATATAAATATGTACGTTATATAATTCTTCTGTCCGAGTTGGAAGAAAGTCACCAAGTGAAAAGAAGAAACCAACAGAACTGAACAAACTATATATTCTTTTCAAATGCAATAGTGAAATTGAAAACAACAAAAAAAAATCCCATCAATCGATATAAACAGAAAAAAAACCTCAATAAACAAAATCCATCTTCATTTATCTTTAACAATTCATTCTTGCAAATTTAATAAATTTATTCATCGACAACGATAATGAAAAGTAAAAGAAATAGAAAATTCATTTAAATTGATTAACTTCAATGTAAAATCTATTGTGTAAAAACAAACATACGTATAGTTTCAAAATTAAACTGAAATAGCTAGCATAAATTTATAAATTAAAAACGGTAATATAATGCACCGACAATATCGATGTGCAACAACACTGAATGAATTTGACTCACTTTAAATACTACCGACCGCTTCACTCATCTTGTTTCATCAAATGCAGCTATCTCTTTTTCCTACTAATAATTCCTAACGACTAACTTAAAAGCGCACAGATTAACTACTATTTTTATCCTAATTAAAAACAACCAACATCAACTTCCATATCAATTTTTCCAGTAATAAATACAATGAACGTGATGGTGAGGTTGCATTATTAACAGCTATAATTGATCATTACTATTATTATTATTATTATCAGTTTAAAAATAACTCTAATGTTAGGACCTGCAATCGACATGAAATAAATTTGAAAAAAAATTATTAAATAAATCGACATTAATAAATTCTATGATTATTTTTTTGTGAAATTCCATTCTAGTTATAAAAACTGCCCTTCCTGATCAGTACAAACCAGCAGCAGTATGAATTCATCATTATGATTATGATTATTATTGCTGTAGTAATAAATTCCACAGCCCATCGGAGGAAATTAACTTTATCAAAATGACCGCAACCGCAACTGTTTGTGCTTCTCCAATTGTGGAAAATCACGAACAGCGTTCGTTGACCAACAACAACAATAGATTTCAATTATCGATCACACCGTATTGTTGTGCAAGTTGAAGAAAAAGAAGCAGAAATTTAAATATTTCAGACGAATGAAAATAACAAAGCAAACGCCATCCTCAACTTTTCAACAACAACACCAGTGATGAGTGAGTGAGAGCAGGTGAAATGAATTTCGAAAAAACTTTTTACATCTGCCGTTTGTTCATTTTTTTTCTTTTTCATTTAAATTAAAAATAGTGCAATTTGAAAAGACAAAACGCAAAAATGAAAAAAACATTGCAGCACAAAGGAATAGATAATTGAATATAAGAATAAAAAAAAACTTCAGTCTGCATCTGCATGTTGGGCTGCTTGCCGTTGGGCATGTGTAAATCAGACGCAGCACAATCATATGCGTTGTGCAAGAAGTTGAAACCAATCTCACACATACACACATACACAATCTATATACCATCTGTGATCTCAAAAGTGAACAATTTCATTCAACACAACAAGCACAAAAAAAATGTGAACATAAAGAAAAAAAATGCAAATTGAAGAGTTGCATTCATTTTTCAACCTTTCCACCGTTTCTACGTGATAACAACGATGATAAGGAAATATCACCGGAAAAAAAAGAACAAAAAATTTTTTTGTACATATTTTTTGCTTACTATTGTTGTTGTTGTTGTTGCTGCTGCTGCTATTTCGAATGACTGCAACTTTAGCTGAATCCACAAAAGTGTCAGAGGATGTGCAGGCGACCGACCGAGACCCTGAATCATTACCAGCAGAAAGACACAATGTTGATGATGATGACGACGACGATGCGGTCGAAGAAGTAGAAGAAGAAGAAGAATTCTCATCGCCAGAGGCTTTTCTAAAATTGAATTGCACATTTCAATAAAGAGAAGAAATTCAATCAAACACGCAACAAACACCAACAACAAAATGAACACGTATAATATATATGTAAAAATAATGTGAAAATTACGTTTTCGAGTCAGCAATTACAGTATGATTGGAATCTGCTACCGGGCGGTGGTGGGTTTCCAATTTGGGCACTTTTTCAGGCTTGCGACCATTGTCAACCGTAGTCAACTGTTCTTCACGCTCACGTTTCACTGTCATCTTGCGAGAAGAAGACGCCGTACGATCTCTGCGGTTGTTAGCTGAAAAAAAAGCACGCTGAACAAGCTCTTACAAAATTTACTGTATGTAATACTGTTTTTTACCTTTAGATTGTGACAGATGAACTTTTTCGTCCGTACCACCGTGATGATTTGGCGGTTCCTGAAACACAATCATCATCATCATTGTCGTCGTTACACTACCGTACACAATAAAAGCAAACGCAGAAAGCAATTGTTTTCAAAAATTAATTCATGAAAATAAAATTAACACATTAAAAAAATTAATAACAAAAAGTATCCCCTCGTCGTATGCAACTATTACTACTAGTTTTGAAAAACTGAAACAAATGAATAAAAATGATCAATTCGAATAGAGAATACAATCTATTATTATGTAATAAAACTTAAAAATAGTCCAATTTTGACAAGTGAAACAATAAAATGATGATGACGCACGCATATATGTGTGCGTGTGTAAAAATTTCACAAAGTTCACTGTTTCACAAATTGAGAAAAAGAGAGAGAGAATTGAAGAGGAAAAGAAAAAGTTAGCCAAAGACCAGCAAGCATCGACATTAGCTGAGAGAACGGAACACACACACACACACACACACACAGGCGCACACACAGACAAATGCCAATTTCACTGTTCGACGTAAGAAAATTAGCTTAATTGAATTTTGCATACAAAGCAATCACCCTGGAGAGAGGCAAGCATAAAACCGTCATGTCCCCACACACGTCGAACGCAACGAGCGTATATATATATAAATATATACATAATATACTTCTTCTATTTTTAAAGAAATGTTTGCTTGCTTTTCACAACATCGAAGCTTACATAAAGGCTTTTTCATATAAAAAAAATAACATCTATTTATATTGTAAAAGATTAGAACAATTTTTATTTATAAAAAGTTATTAATAAAATGTTAAATAACTTTATTTTTAATATACAACTGATTGATGAACAATTTTAAACAAAACAATCGTAAAAAATAAAATATTTCACAAAATACAGAGTTGAAAAATGAAAATTAAAAAAACGACCGACATCTAAAAGGAGAGGAGGCAATTAAGTAAGCTACGACGAACAAACAATGAGAGAGTGAATTCAATTGTCCTCCGGTCGGCAACCTCATGCGGCAAAAACAGCCAGCCGACAACGACTGCGACGATGATGATAATGTGATGGTGATGATCGATCGATCAAAATTGAGACTTATTTTTCAGCCAAGTCTACGCAAATCAAATCGATCTAGCCAATTTTGAAAAGCTTTATGCACAGCAACATCGTCGTGTGGCCAGTCGACTGCAATCTCAAGGGAGCTACAATCCCGGGGCAGATGGCGAAACGCTTGTATGCAACGATATGAAAAAAGATACACGCAAAAAGAGAATACATCCACACACACATATATATATGTGATCTCTGCCCGTCGTCGCCATCGTCCCTGCCCCACCCCAGAATCCCCAATTCCCATGCAGATTGTGAAAAAACCTTGGTCAATTTGTTCATTTTTAAATTCAACTATTTTCCCTTTCTATTTCGTTGAATCTAATCATCACCATCACCACCACCCACTCCTATCCCTAATTTCTCTTTCTCTGTATCAAGTGAACGCCGGATATATTCTTTCTTCCAACAAATATAATAATAGCACCCCCATGTGATGATTGCAGCTAAAAAGTGGAAGAAAAGAAAAAAGAGTCCGGAATCTTCAGTGTTCACACATGTGCCGCAGTGTGCACAACGCTTCCTTTGATGATGCTACTCAATTTATATTTCGAAATAAAATTTAAACAGAGAAACAGGGAGAGGAGAGAGAGAAAAAAAATAAAACGTAAAACCTAATTAATGCGCATTCATCGTGATGTTGTTGTTCCGGGAAAATTACATCCTGCAAAACTGGCTATCAATGAAGCTGAACAAAAAATTAAAAAAAAAGACCTAGACGGAAGAACCTAGAGATGTGCAAAAAAAGAAAATAAAACAAAAGACATACAAGAAGAACAAAAAGTTTTGAATGTTGATGAGGAAAAATAAAATAACCTCTACCTGCCCCTCCCCTCCTCTACCAACCCCGCCTGTCTTGTTTTCCTGTGAAATTGAAGCTTATGTAATTTTTTGATCAGAAGGGATATATATCAGTTTTGAAAAGAGAAAAAAGAGAAGAGAAGAGAAAATTGAATTGAATTGGAATTAAATTGAATAGAAGAAAGCAGAGGAAAAGAAAAAAGAAAGCAACAGCCACAGAGGGAGAGAGAGAGAGAGCACCTTTCGATTGTGAAAAATCAAATTACTACACAAGCGCACACTCGATCTATGTCTCTGTCTACATAGTTATTGAAGCATCAACAGCAGCAACAGCAGCAGCAGCAGCAGCAAATAATACACAAAAGCAGCAAGCAAGATGTTATTTTGGACAATTTGCTGACGCGGTAACAGCTGCAAGAAGAGAAAACAACCGCCACTGTTCTTCAACTGTGCACAATGGTGAAAATGGATTTCAATCAAATTCACAAAAGCTGATCAAGCAAAAGACGATTGTAAAACAAAAATAAACTTCTCTCTTCTACAAAGCGATATACCACCACCACCACCACCACCATCACCATCACCATCACCAGCTACTTGCGTGTACGTTGAAAACACCAAATGACAGCTGTGCATTATTATTGCTGCTGCTGCTTTGAATGAAGAAAGCAAGTTTCAAAGTAAACACTATTCAACAAACGCAACTGTAGACATCTATATATATATCCATCCATCCATTGCCATTGGATAATCATTTTTGAATCAAATTTTAAAATTTACTTAACAAGAACAAAAAATAAAATAAATATTTCCATTATCTCTCTCTCTCTCTCTCTCGCTCTCTTCGTCTTTTTTGCAACAACTCACATAACAGTCATGAGTAAAAATTTACAATACGAAGATGACTGACAACCGATCTGCTGCATCCCATATAATAAAATAAAATAAAATAATGATGTTGTCTTTATTACCAAACAAAAAAAAAACATAAATATATCTCTTCTATCAACAACTAACCCAAGATGCATTCAAAAAATATCCACCAGAATATTATAAAATAACTTATTAATTTTTCATTATCAATTGCTTTAATAATTTACATAATAAAAAGAAGAAGTATAAAAAATTGAGCAAGTATCGCCCGTATACATACCGTAGACGAAGAAGAAGATTGAGCTGAATCGACAACGGCAACTCTGGACTTGAGTGAAGACTTTCTTGCCGGATCTTCTTCACGCTTGGGCGTGTCCGCTGAACGTGCTCTGTGAGAGCGCGAATTGACCGTATCACCTTCACTTTTGCACCCGTCCATTTTCACATTGGAAGATTTGGATAATTTCGACGAAGAAACTTTCTCATCATCATTGCCACTGCTGACCATTGCAGATGACAAAGTGGACGATGATTCTTTTGTCTGCAAAGTAAAATACATTGAAAAAATAAGTACAAGCATAAGTAGTAAAGCAAAAGAAAATCTACTGAGTGCATAATAATAATGCAACAAAAGCACATAAAATCAAAAGCTGAATATGGAAATAAGAAAGAAAAAGAATAAAATAATGCTCGCTCGTTCGTAATAACAATGATCTCCGGTGGATAGTAGTGATTGCAGCAGCAAATGATAGAAGAACAGAAAATCCCTTCCGCTCAAGGTGAACAAACGAACCGACCGCTTGACGACAATCAATCAATGGCTGTTTGCACAGCCGAGAAGAGGATTGAACGAGATAGCTTGATCAGATGGCCGCGTGAAATATTTCGAAATACAACAAAACTGCCTCACAAATTATGCAATATAAAGCTGTGAGCAAGCTGCAAACAAAGCTGTGCACATACACACACACACACACACATACATTATGCACACATACATACATACATACATACATACATACATACGTATATACATACATACAATATACTCATGTAGGGGGAAAAAATCGTAGGCTAACTAAGAAAATAATAATTATTATAATAATTGTACAACAAACAAACATGCAAACATTTTTCCACTGAATCAAACAAGCAATCAATGAAAAAGCAAACATTTACATAAAAGACAAAAAGCATAATAAAATAAAACAAAACAAAAAAAATAAATAATAAAAATAAAATTTATATAAAGCACAAAAATGATGCTATATATGCTATGCAATTACCACCTTCTTCGATCGGTGTGATTTTTTCTTCGACGTTGCTTTTTTCGACTTTGAATTTTCAAATTGTTCACCAACGCCGGTTGTTGACGACGAAGAAGCGGACGCTTCGGATGCTTGCAATCTACTAGCCTCGTGTTTCACCATCCAATCCTACAAAATTGCAAATAAAAAGACAAATAATATAATTGATGCCAATATTAGTAGCAATAAAATTCAAATTGAATTATAATAACAATAATGAAATTTTAATAACAAAGAAATTTCTCAATTCAAAATTAATTCAATAAAAATTCTTCTCGTACAACACATGATCAGTAATAGTAGTAGGTAGAGCATTCAAATCTGCGGATGAGCAAAATTGTCTGCATATACCCGCGCAAAAACGCGTACAAAAGAAAGAATAAAACAAAATAAACCAACACAACAACAGCAACAGAGATAATTCCATAATTCCAAGACATTATAATTTTTATTTAGATATAACTGACTATTCGATCCGATGATATCAAATTAAACAATAAATTAATATCTGAATTCTTCCAAGTAAACACTGCCTGAAGAAGATGAATAAATAAATAAATAAATAGATGGGATTTGTTTTCAACTGTACAAATATCATCGTATCACATCACATCACATAAAGTACTAATGCTAATGTTGTTGAAAAGTGAAAGTTTATCTTGCAATTAATAAAACTAAAGATGCACACATACACACAATTGCAAGCCGAAAATGCAACTTCTAATAAACCCAATTCAATCATTTCGTTGAAAATGATCAGCATATTCTTTTTTGACAAAATGAACAACATAAAAATAAAAACTCATCATAAAATACAAAAAAAAAACAGAAAAACTAACTCATCTCCAAAAGATTCCAACATTTCCGTATTAAAAAAAAATAATCTTATTATTATTATTACTTTTTCTTTTTGATTTTCAACTTCATTCTCTCATCTATACAAAAAATGATGCAAATCTGTATTTCAAAGAAAAAAACAACAACAAAGAATATAATTTAAAAATAAAAATATAATAATAAATGCACGTTGAAGAGCATGTGCTGTAGATGATGGTAATAAGAGAAGCTGCGACACCAGCAACAGATCGATAAATAATAATCTCGTCGTCCAGCTTAGAAAATTTTTTTTGCCCAAAGCTTATTATAATAAATAAATAAATAAATAAATATATATATTGAACAAAAATAACTGCAATATTGCGAATGAAAAAAAAATTAATAAATAAGAATAATACATGTATTGTATATTGTTTCTTTAAAAATTTGAAAAAGTCCGAAAAGAGAATTGCTTATCTTAAGCTGCTTTCTGTTTTTTTTTCTTCTTCAATCCTCCTCCTTCTACTGATTAACGAACAAGTCATAAAATTATTAAAAAAATAAAGAAAGAAAAAGCTACATCCAACATCTACATCTACATCTTCAATCCACCCATCTACACATACATAGCTAGCTAGTAGTTAGCCGGCTAGAATAATGCAATTGTGGAGAGAAATTAAAAGCAAAATAAAAAAAGCACAAGCAAGCAAACAAGAAGCAAGCAGTGTTGTTTTTCTTCAGTTGCTTGAATTACATCGGGAAAAAAGAGGCTATAATTCGCGTCAAGATTAACGCTCACTCGATAATGGATCGTTAAAAGATCCGTTTCCGCATACATCGGTCTGAGAATCAACTTACAACCATCGACCAAATTTCGTCAAAATGCGATAAATCATACATAACCAATATTAAACATTACACACACCACTATCACAATTATATACAGAAATAAATAATCATGCATGAAGAACAATTGAAACCTTGTGCATTGTTCTTCTTCTTCTTCTTCTCTGTTATTACTAACTAGCTTAGAATCTAGTGTTCTAAGCATGCTCGTGAAATGAAAATTTTCAAACTATCTGAAGTATTTAAAATACATGTAAAAAATAAATTTTTTTTAAATACAATACAATAATCAACACAGCATATACATACACTACCGACATTTTTGAGCTTGAGAGAACTTTTCTCAAAGATGCTAAAGTTGGCTAACAACTAAGATCAAAAAAATGAAAATGAAAAGCATACTACACACACACAAATAAATATAGATTAAAAAAAATGTCATACTTTAGCAAATTGTTACACGTCGATAAATTGGGCTGCTGTTGTCCTTATTGTTGTTCAACAGAATATGAAAAATGCAACCGAACAATGGCAACAACTGGCAAATAGAAAAAAAAAAGATCCAACCAACCAACCAAAGGTGAAGCATCAAATATACATATATATATAAATATATCTGATGAAACAAGCAACAAAAACTGATAATCACCAATAAATAATAATAAAGAAACATCAGCAACAAGGAAAAAAATACAAGTGAAAGATAAAAAGAAAAAAAAATGTTGCACATATTTTTGAACCGTGAAATGTTTGCAATTAATCATTTTCAACAATTTCTCACCCTTTGCAAGTTACATTCGTTGAAGCTATTCATAGAGGATGTGGGAAAAGTCAAGTAAAGAAAAAATAAAAACAATTTTAAAATTTATATTCAAAATATATATATATATATATATATAATAATGTGAATATGAATAAATTTAACAACAACAACAACAACAACAACCAAAATTTGCATGAAACAAATTTGAAACAACAAACTTTGGTACTTCGACAACGTCAACCAAGCAGAGTACAGTGTTATAATAAAAGAAAAGAATAACCGTTGACCGACCGACATCTGTTACAACATTTTGCAGCAAATTTCCACCCTTGAAAATTGCGTTCACTGAACAACTAACTAGATGATGGTGATGAAATGCTTAAAATGGAAATAAATGTCAATCATTGCTATCAATTCCAACAATCAAGTATTCCATGTGAAAAAAGTGTCAGTCAATTCACCTACACGATACAATCAGTTTTGTGTGTGTGTGTGTGTGTATATTAATTAATGGTAAAAATGATTATGCATACAAAATCAATCACATGATGATGATGATGATGATTATGATCAATTAGAAATTTCATACATATTTTTATGCATGCATAAAAAGAAAAGAAAAACAAGAGAAAACTGATGATGATGATTGACTGATTGATGATCATGAGAATACTTTTTCTTTTCTATTATTATTTTCCAATAATCATCAAAAAATGCAAAATAGAAAAAAAAACCTTATTTTTTTCATCTTTGATTAAAAATATATGCATATAGATATGAAATTTAGTGAAAAATAAATTACAAATGATGCTGTTGCTGCTGCTGATGTTGGTTGATTATAAATTGGTTTCAAAAAATTGAAAGCAACCAACCGCCCGTCAAGCTTCTTGATAAAACAAACAGCAAGCAATCAGTCAAAAGTCAGTCGGCCAGCAGTACTTGCTGCTCAGTATATAAGATTGACTGAATGAATGACTAGTTAGCAGACATGATATACAACGTAACGCATATATTATACAACTGCAATGTTGCTTTATGATAAATCACAATGAAAAGATAATAAGAATAATAAAATTATAATAATTACTACTATTAATATTGCAAAGTAAGCAAAGTGGCCACTAATGAGATACAACAGTAGGCAGCAAAAGTGATGTTATTCTTCTGATAATGCAAGCAAAACTGAAAATGAGATGCAGGAAATGAGAGAAAGAAAAACAAAATAAATGCTAAACAGAAGAGAAAAGAGAAGAAGCAAAAAAAGAAATCGTTGCGTCTCTTTTTTCCTTTATTCTAGGATTACTAGCATTGGTGAAATGATAATGAGGCTAAGGCTAACATGACATCAACAACAAAAAAAGAAAGAAAGAAAGAAAGAAAGAAATTGCCCACGCTGGATTGTTCCACTCGATTTGGTCTGCCGTTGTTGTTTGTAATGCAACACAATATCCAATATGCAATGCCCCCCTCCTCCCCTCTTCACCATCATCATCATCATCATCAGCACCACCACCTGGGGTCATTCAAGCACCACCCTGGCGCGTGCCCCGCGCGATCCGACCCCCTGCGGGTCAACACAACACATTGATTCCCATTTCCAAAAATGCCCTCTCTAAAATTGAACTACTTGGCCATGACGATTATGCATATTGCCCGCAGCTTGGCTGCATATATTTTTTACACATCATCTATCCACTTGCTCATCCGGTGAGCATTTTATCAACAAGCAAAAGCAAACCACCTCTATCACTGCTACTTGCTTAACCAAGTAAGCCAAGATGTGTGAATAGTAAAATTTGCGCATGAGCAGTTCAGCAGTTGGTTGCGGTTCTCTGTTACTGGACTACATATACATATATATATATATATATGTATGTATGAAAAAGGTCAATTGATCATCCATGAAAAGGGTCAGTTGAGAATTAGCCGTCGGTCACCGCCTGTCGTCTTTCAATCGATCGATCAATCAATCAATCAATCTATTAATATATCTAACCATCTATACATTCGTAATGTGGTCGCGGTCAATAAAAAGAAAGAATGAAAGATTAAAAAAAATTTAAGCTTCTTTTTTTCTTTTCAAATTTCAAATAATATTCTCAAAAAGAAGGAAGAAGAAGAAGAATGTAAAAAAATTGTTAAAAATAAATTTAAATAAAGAAAAAAACGCAATTGTTCTAAAAAGTAGAGAAAAGTTCCAAATTTCCATTTGTTGTCAGTAAGAAAAAAAAATGGAAGCAAAAAAACAAACGGAAGTCCAAATGCACACCACCAAGTGGAAAGAGTAGAAAAAAAGCACAATTTGCAATTTCAATTGGTGCAATCTGCTACGATCAAAATCAACATCGCCATTTTCACTGACAATTTGAATGAATTATTGCTCTCCAATCTGCGTCATCACCAATTTTTTATGTTGCCGTTGTTGTTTGTTTGTTTGTTTGTTTATTTGTTGTCGACGTGTGATATTGATGATGGAAAAGTATTTCAAAAAGTGAAAATGCAAAAAAAAAAAAAGAAAACAAGAGAAAAAATCCCCATCAACCTTTCATCATTCATGTGATTCTACACATACTTGACTGATAAAGCTGACTTGAATTATCATTATTAATTAATTTATTTATTTATTGTTTGCATAATTGGAAAATTAATTCTGTCCAACATTGTCTTTCTTTTTCACTTCAACCACCTCGCAATGGCTTAAGAAAGATTCAAGTAAACCACAACAACACCTGGTGGAAAAAACAAAGAACAAAAAACACCGTCGATGGTGACCGTGGAAAAGAAAATGCTAATACAATATTTGACAAGTGGTCAGCGGTTTTTGATGAACAACAAACAAACAAACAAACAAACAAACAAAGACCACAACATTGCATGATTGATGTGCATGCATAAAAACGCACACAAGCAGGCAGACAAAGAGACAGACGACACGCTGACTCGCGTTCGTTCAATCAATAGGATCAACACAGCAATGAATGAATGAACAATTGAATGAATGAATGAATGAATGAATGAACATGTTTCACAGCAGAATGTCGGCGTGCTATGCTAGCCAAAAGCACAACGTAAAAGTTACAACATACAGCTGTCACAGAAGAAAATTTAAACCGCTTTCAGACACTTGCAACGCACATACCACTTCAAATAGCATCACCTTTTTCGAATAGCAAGAGACAATGTATATATATATATATATACATTGCCTGTAAAGATAGGAGGCAAGTGAACAAATAAAAATGACAAGATAACACAAATGGTGTGAAGCTTTTATGAAAATTGAAAATTGTTCATATTTTTGAAATTTAGTTCAAGAAATTTTAAAGAACAACAACAACTACTACTACACTTGCATCAGCTAATCATCAATCTACAGACCACCCATCAAGCTGAATAATGAGAAAGAGAGAGAGAGAGAGAGAGTGTGTGTGCAATGAGCTTGTGTGCATTATTAAAATAAAAAAGAAAACGAAAATTGGGAAAATATTTGACAACAGGAGGAGAGAAACTTTAAATTCTACCGTGGGAAAAAAACAATTTCCCAAACTACACTTAAAAGCAAACAAAACAAAAACACCTACCGCTCTCTCTCTACCCGGCACCACATGCTTACGAAAAACTTATTACAAAAAAAATTTCACTTCAACACCAGCACGTGCATACACACAATTTTTACAATTTTATAATTTCAAAAATCAAATATAATTAATGCATTAAAAAAATAATACACACACACATATATATAATATATGAGCAATAAAAACCGGTCGATCCGGATCGACCGCATTTTCACGCCCAATGCCTGAACATCATCAGAACAACACTATAAATAGAAGCTATAAAATAATGACCAATGCGATCGATGTGCTGCTCTGTCCAAGGCAACGGACAACAAACAAAACGCCAAACTTTGTCTCTTATCTTATTGGTCAATCGGTCAGTAAGTTTTGGTTGACTTATTTAAAATTCATAATAATAATAATAATAATAATACACTTGTCACTTGAAGTTCAATAAATATCATTATTACATCATTATTTTGTTGTTGCTTTTTTTTTTACAAATCTGATATTCAAATGTATACGCTTGTGTACAATCAACAATAATCAACTGAACTGCACACTTGTCAACAGCATTAACAAAACAATAAATAAATAAACAATAGAATACAACAACACTCACTGAGACCGACCCCACCCCCGGTGGTTGGTGTTGAACCGGTTGTTTGATAGCTTGTACAACAACTGTTCCCTTCTCATATACCTGACGTTGAAAGCGCCAAGGCCAAATACAAACAACAACAACATACGGTATTTCAAACAAGCCACACACACACACACACACACAACAGACGTATGCAAGCAAGTAAGCAAAAATGTCAAAGTCAAAATCTCCATTTGATTTTATTATATTTTTCCATTTATTGCAATTTTCTCTCATAAATCAATACTTTCTTTAATAAAATTTACAACAAAAACCAACTACTGCATAAAAAATTAGAAACAAAGCGGTCGAAGTGTGGCGCAATAAATAAATATCTATACGCACGTAATACGACACCGACAGAAAGAGTTGAGCATAATGATGATAATAAATATGATAATCCGTTGCAGCAAACAGCGCACGGCCATCTGCCCGCTGTTACGGTTGGAGGTCAATCAGCAGGAGACCGGGTCAACTGTCACTGGTCATCAACTGGTCAACGAGAAAATTAGTGGCTGGATGAGGGGAAGAGTTTGGACTGTATGGAACGAAACGAAGCCAAAATATTAATTTCTCACAGTTGAAATGCAAAATGAAACAAACGAACAAACAAAGCCCGGGATAATTTCAGACAAACCAATTTCAATCAAATATAAAAAAATAATTATAATGAAGAAGAAACTTGCTTTGTTTCTTTTTTACTTTTTAAAACTTGCCCAAAACCGCACGACAATGAATAATTGTGATGAAATTATTTTTCACTGTTGTTATTCAAGTTGACAAATTTGAACAACAAATAAACAAATAAGCTTCACCAGAAAAAAAAACGAATAAACAAACAAATAAAATTTCTCATATTTGTTTTTTTGATAAGAACGATGAGTTGTAGGAGGAGGAGGAGGAGGTGGTAGAAAATTTGACATGGGCTAGGCTTTTTGTTGCAAGATTTGAGCAGGCATGAAAAACAAACTGTTCATTCCGCAGCAGTATGCCTGACTGCATGCCTAGATGCAGTAGGCAATTTGATCAATGAATCATTTGCAGCTGTGACGAGACAAGCAGATCGAAAGAAACGATCGCTCGCACCTCTCTCTCTACCTCTACCTACGCAAGCAATGATGTAGATCTAGAAAGTGTACGCGTGCAACAAACAAAACAACGCACTTGAAAACCTCTCATCTAAACCTCTCACTCTCCTTTACTTATTCGAATAATTCTTATCAAGCATACCTTTGAAATTGTAACTGCATCATCATATTCTGTTCATTAAATATAAATAAATAAACAAACAAACAAACAAATAAGCCTTTGCAGAAGAAATATACATATATATATATACATAATCGATGAGATTTTGTTTGTTCAGTGTGAAGTGAATAAACAAACAAACAAACAAACAATGAAAAATGGTGCTCACTAGTGCACTTCCGACACTGGTGATCATCGCATTGTGTGCACAAC
Organism: Trichinella papuae; assembly: GCA_001447755.1. Taxonomy (NCBI): domain Eukaryota; kingdom Metazoa; phylum Nematoda; class Enoplea; order Trichinellida; family Trichinellidae; genus Trichinella; species Trichinella papuae. The sequence goes on from JYDO01000004.1 coordinate 335,695, forward strand.
ATGCCTGTGGCTATATTATAATTATTGCCGATGTCAAATTCTTTCTTTTCTTCCCTTTCTTCTCCCAACATCCCACCCAAATGCATAATTCAAGCAGCTGTCAAGTTGCACATTCTTCACACGCAGCAAAATAACTGCAGAAGAAGAAGAAGAAAAAGAGAAAAGCAATGGAAAAAGCAAGAACATCAATTAATTATACAGAACATAGATATATTTTTAACTCAAGTCCACTATAATGTTGTTGTTTGACGTTAACCGTGTCGATATTGATCATCGGATTCGATTCGCTTGAATTCACATCACACACACTAACTAACCAACCAACTAACTAACATCAGCCTCGCATATCCGACGAGAATATCTACCTCTCTCTCTCTCTACTCTATATTGCAGGTTGAATTTCCAACACATAATACAGAAAAATAAAACAATAAATTTGCATCTGTGTGATTATGTTGTTGTTGATTAATTTTGCAAATAATATAATTTTTGTTTTCCTCTTCACAGTATATACAACAGCAAAAGAAAAATTGTGAAGAAGAGAAAAAAGAAAACAAAACGAAAAGCAAGTACAAAAGAATAGAATAAGGTCAATCTGATTTTGTACGGTTGAATGAGCAGCTGATAGTTTGCTTTCTCTCTCTCTCTCACCAGCACCACCTTCCACCCATTTCCGGTTTGATTAGCACCGCCACCGTAGCCGCCAACAACAATAATGCCCTTGGTGAAAAAGCAGCAGCAATTCATGAACGGTCAGGTTGAACATGTGATTTACCAGGGGTCAAGTGGCGAGCAAATAAATACATTACACATTATAGACGAGACCGACCGACCGACCGACCGTTTGTGTTGGTCAATTGTCCACTTTATTTATTGTTGTTATTAACATTTTTCTTCATATTTCATATATAAATTTGGTCGTTGTTGAAAAATTTCCATTTTTCTCCATATATAATTTTCACTTTCACACCACTTTGTGAAATGTTGCATTCATTCATTCATTCATTGATTTCATTCATTCATTGAAACATAACGGCCGCTTCTATGTTGCGCGTCAAGCACATACGTATCTGTCTGTCTCTGACATGCTTTCAACAGAACAGCTGCGCGGCTTTTCTTTGCTCACTCACGATGGCCATCAATTGATGACAGACAACAATTAGCCTCATAGACGAGAGGCACCAGCCAAAGCTACACAGCGTACAACACATTATATATTATACACTTATATATAAATTAATACATATTATAACGAATAAATATTTTCAATCGAACAACAAATTTATATATATATATATCCCTGTCGTTCTTGTAGTAGTATGTTTTTTTTTTTATTCTACTCTTTTCTTTTGTCCAAGTGCAAGAGCAAGAAAAAGGAGGAGTGGCAAGAAAGGAAAGGGAAAAACACATCTCTCCAAAAGTTGTCTTGTCGTCTTTGCTCATTTTCTCGACCAATTTTTATTACCGTTGGCCACTGGTTCACGCTTACCAGTTGTGCACTTGCCCTTGGCCCATCTCCCTCAAAATTTGCCAAGGTCATCATCGTCATCAATCTCAACCGTCGTATCTCTCAACTATCACTTATTTGGTCATTCATTCTGTTCATTTGTGATGAAAATGAATAAAAAATAATAATAATTACAGTGAACTACAACAAAAATTATTAATAATTATAATAATGCGAACGAAACGGAAAAATTGTTCATGCACCAGTGCAGAAACGGTTCAGTTTGTTTCCAGTTCGCAACAGACAACATTTGTGAAACAAAAAAAAAGTCGACAATGACAATCACACGCGCGCACGCGTAAACAATCTCAACGCGCACGTGCGCAACAAACAACAAATGCCACCAATCAGGTGAGAAAGTATGCGTGGAAAAATTGGTCAATATGCAAAAAAAATTATTTAGAAAAACATCAACAATATAAATTTGAATAATACAAAAACAATGTAAACAAAACGAACCAAAAATACGACTGATGTTTGTTTTCGATGAGAAAAAAAATCATCACCACCCAGCTGAAGTCAGTTATTCCTGTATGCATGCACCTGCTGATATTAGTTGAACAACCGACACATAGATAGATAAATAGATAGATACATGGGGATAGATGGCCAAGCATGTTGGTGACAATATGAAACAAGTGCGTGCAGCTGAGATTGATTGCATTGTTTCGACCCAGTTGACCGTCCACCGTCAAATTGTGCCAATTATTGTTATTACTATTATTATTCACAACGTTCAAATGTGCACCGTGGATAATAAAAATTGGTCGACTGATAGATAATTCCCTCTCTCTCTCTCTCTGATCATTATCAAAAGCAACAATAAAACAACAGCACACAGCAATGTTTCTCTTTTTTGATCAGATAACCCCGCTTATTAGAAAATCCATCAGCAGCGTATAATTTTTTTTGTAATTTTTATTCAATAATATGAAAATTCAACACAGTTAGAATAGAAGAATTTCACAACTGTAACAACTAATCCGTCTGTCTCTTCACAACAATGCAGATAGGTGAACAAGATTTGCTGGCTGACCGCATATTTATTTATTTGACCAGTCAACTTGACCCGGTCGACGAAAATTGTCATGGAACAGAAAAAACCCAAGCGTCTGATTGACGAAGCGTTGCATCCGTCTGGTATTTTATATTACTATTATAACAAATAACAAGACACTCTATTGTTCGGATCTCTCTCAATTGATAATAAATTATCGATCATCTTACTTGCTACTACTTGGATCATCAAAAACTTAACCAACTTGAAATATGAGAATAAAAACAAAAAACATATATATATATATATTATTAATAATTAGAATAGAAAATGCTCATTGCATGCGATCATCATCATCACACATTGTGTTGTTGGTGCCGCTGATTGACTGACTGACTGACTGACTGGATCAGCAGCAGCGACGCGTAATTGCATCAATTTCACGCGACAAGTAATTAGATCAACCAGAAACTGACCGCCAGGAGGGCGGAAGCAGGTCGCGCGCAAAGCACAGCAAACACTTCAACAAAGTTGCTTGGCAAAAACGCTCAAATCGACCAAACTATACACCAGTTTAAAATAATAATAATAATAATTATTATTATTATTATTTTACACGTGATCTTTGTTTATTTTGTTTTTGGAAAAAAAAACAACAACAACAAAAACCACTTCCGGAAACTGGATCGAAAATTGAAACATTGAAAAATAAATAAACTGAAGAAAAAACTAGTCTATTTTTGGTCACCTCGTTGGGAATATGGAAATTTGTTTATAAAATCGACCAATGAATCGTTGTTGTTTCACGAAACGTGGTGAGGAAAAATTTGCAAAAAAAAACAAAACAAACAAACAAAAGTTTCTACCTTGGTAATGAAATTTGAAATATTATTAATAAATATCACCACCAGCACTAAGCCCCATCTGTCACCAACCGGCACAATGGGGATGAAAAATTGTTCAGCATGATTGAGAAAGGTTTCACAAATTCCAACCGACGACGACGACGATAATGATGATGATGATGTCATCAATCTATTTTATGCAACAAACAGACAAAGCAATTTCAAAAATTTTTTTCATACTTCAAGAACACGTTTGCAAGAAAAAAAAAGAAGCAAAAGAGAAAATCAATCAACCACACAGCGAGCAGTAGGTGGACGTTCAATTTGTACCTGGAAGGTGGGGTGTGGTGTGATGGGAGGATAGATTTGCTTTGTTTTTTCTTTTTCCAATATTTATTCTCACCCTCCCTAGCTCCTCGTACTGTTAATGACGTCAACTGTTGGAAAACGTTTTATTCAATAGAAACAACAATAAACAATTTGTTGTTGTTGTTGTTATTGTTGTTTATAGCATCCCGCTGTTGTTGCATCCGAAAAAAGCTATACACACAGAGATAACACAACACAGTTGACGTGCTTTCTCCACGTCTGAAGAAGCCAACAAGAGAGACTGAGACTGGTACGGAAAATTATCAAGCCGATGACACCAGAAAAAAAAATTAGAAAAAATCGACCATGCACGTCCTAGAGGACAGACAGACTGACAAAGAGCGCAGAGAACAAAAAAAACCCCCAATGCAAGAAGGAATCAAAAATACACAATGGCGGCTAACTGGAGACGACGGACGTATGACCGCCGAGGTCACCGAGGCGAATCGGTGAACAGACAGGCCAAATGGAAATTTATCAATTATACATACATAAATATACTATGTACACGCACAACATGTGATGATTCCCCAGAAGCAGCAGCTGCTGCTGCTACTACTACTACTGATTGTCGTTGTTCAAATTTTCGAAATTGTCTTCTACAAGCCAAAAAAAAACTTATCCAATTCTCTATTATAATATTTACAGAAAAAGAAAAGAACAGATACAAATTATTTATAGGTGAAGTGAAGAAGAAAGGAAACAATTTTTGAAATTAATAACTTTAGTGAAATTTCATCTGAAGCACAAGGAAAAAAAAACAATTTTCCAAAAAGCTCTCGCATCAAGTTGACAGCTGAGCTAAAAATAACACAACATGGAAAATCAATTGCATTCTACGCGCGTGCGAGCAAACCTATGCAGGCAGACACACACACACACACACATATTGATGATGATGATGATGTGTACATGCAAACATGCAAAACACACAAACACATTACATATGCATTTTGCATGCAGAGTACGCAGATGAAAAACAGGTTGGCATCAAACTGGCTTCCTGGCTGATGGCCAACTTCAAATGCAAACTTATACTCAACACTGCAACTTACTAGCCAATTAAGATATATGCACATTGTTTACATATCATACAGTTTATCCAGAGGTGTTTATTAATTGTTAAAATTGATGATTAATAATTTTTTACAAAGTATCCGTAATTTTCTTTATAAATGTGCACAATATGCTAACAGTGAGAACAAAAATAAAGAAAAAAGAAAAGAAAAGCCGGCAAATTCCAACAATACTCCTACTAACCCACTCGTGCCCCCAACGCGGGACATCAATCACACACACACACACACACACACAATGCCAATAAGAGGTCAACACTGTTGACCAATCCACTAGAGAACGTTGATGATCACCTGATGTCAGCTGTTCTTCACAAGCATGCAAAAAGATAAATAAATAAATAACCAAATAAATAAATAAAATTATAAAATGACAAGAAAGCATTTAAAAAAAAAGAACCAACTAACTAACTAACTAACTGTATTATTATTATCTACATGTAAAGATGTTAAACAAATTCGTGTATATATATTGACATTTATAATTATCAGTTGATTCGTTTTGTCAACAAATTCCACAATAATAAAATACAGTGAAAAGGTTTTCAAACGCTAATTGCGCAGCTGTTCATTTTCAAATAATTTTTTCCAATAGTATTATATTGCACAGTTGTGCCGCAAAAAATAGACTAGATATATTTATTTATAAAAAGAAGCAAATGTTTTTTTTTCTTCATTTTTGAATAAAATAATTTTTCACCATTAACAAGCATATATATAGTCGAATTGTTTGTTTGTTTGTCAATTCAAATTTATGCTACAGTGAAATTATGAAAAGCCACACAGTTTCCAAGTGTCAAACTTGCAACAACAATGTGAACTGTAAAAATACAAGCATTCGTTACGGATGACCTTGTTTATTATACAATTGCAATAATAATGATAATAATAATAATTGGTAATGGTAGATTGAATAATGCAATGAAAGTATATAGAATGAAATGAAATGAATTTAAAAGAAAAAGCAAAAAAGCATAAAAAAAACAAACAAACAAACAAAAAACAATGTTGTTTACGCGTTGTCATTGCCCTGCCTTGGAGAGGAGAAAAAACTGTACAGTTGACCTGAAAACCTGGAGCACCTTTCTGTGACATCTTCTTCACACATCAGAGAGTGAATAATAAAATAGAGCAGAAGTAGAATTAGAATTCTAAGAAGAAGAAGAAGAAGATCCATGCTAGTGGAAATCGTTTTGCCAAATCTTATTCAGGTCGACAGATAGATCTGTGTCTATTTATCTCTCTCTCTATATATATATATATATAAAGTTACACAATGAACGAGAATCGATCCATAGCGGCAGAAGCGTCGTCAATCAAGAAAATCATTTTAAACAACAACCAACCTCAAATGATTTAAACTTATCTACATCCATTGTCGTCGGTCCACTGTTGCGTGCGTCACCAATGTCTATCTACCTTTTCTCTTCTCTGTGTGTTTAGGGACAAAAAAAACCTGCACACAACATTTACAATAAAACACGTGACCTTCAACAACAACACCAACAACGACAACAACAAGATATGCTTTTCCTTGGAATTCATTTTGCTTTTTTTGTTAAAATTCATTTACCCCCACAAGATTGATTTAATAATAAATTGGTGAAATGTTCGTTGTCCAATTATTTCATTTGGCAATTTCTGTTGCAATCGTACAGCAAGATTGTAAACAGATTTTACACGTATGCAACACACACAGACACCAAGAGAGAGAGATGAAGATCGAAATAGAGAAAACGTCGTAGTTAATTTTAGCTTGCTTCTGCTTTTGCTTGCATTGTGTAAAATAGAAAATCATCGACCGATAGATGGGCTATACTGACTAATAATAATAATTATAATTGTTGTTGTTGTTTATATTAGTCCTGAGGTGATGACCCAGTCAATGACTACTGTGGCAATGACAAAAGGAAAAACAGAACACACAGAGATAGAGAATGATAAAGAAAGACAAAGAAATAGATAGACAGATAGATAATAATGATTTTAATGAACAAATGATGCGAAAGATTTTGAAACGCGGAAATTGTTCTCCTGCAATCTTAAAGCTGAACGACAACTTTGAAGAAGAATCAGCCGGCCGGCCGGCCGGCTGGTCGTTGATGAGAAAATGCTGAGCAAAAGCTCTTATTAGCTAGCGGAAGAAGAAAAACGAAACTATATAGAGTTGAGCAGAAAAAGATGAGCTTGTTGAAATATATATATATATATACATAGAGTGAAATGAAAGTGAAAGCAAATGAAAGAGGAAAAGCTGAAGACAGCTGTTACTGATGCTGTTGCTATTGCTGCTGCTGCTGCTGCTTCTGCTTGTTGGGCGCCTGAGTTATGTGTGCAAAGAGCAGTAGCACCGTTGGTTTAAATACACGGACACAAAGCTTTAGCTCATTCACTCTTTCTCTCTGATTGAGCCGATAAAATCGATCGACAAACCCGCCAAAAACAGTGAGAATATGGCACGCGTCCAAAATGAACTCCAAAATGCAACCTGATTGTTTTTTTATTTCTCTCTCTCTCTGTTGGTGATGATCATTGGTTCACAACAATAAATAATAATAGTATTGATGAAAAAGATATACTATTAAATCCTATGACAACCAACGACAAAGTATGAGGGGAAAAAGAAAATATACAAATGTATAGTTGTCATCATCATCATCATCAGCAGCAGCAGCAGCAGCAGCAGCAATAATAATAATAAACGTAAATAAAACATGCAATGTAAAAAAAATAATAAATAAAAATATTCATTCATATATATATATATATATTTTTACCTGCATGAGGTCGAGACGTTCAAAGCAGACAATTGAAAAACCGTCGACCAATTCTTCGACAAAACCGGCGGCAAGTGATTGGTCATTTTCATTGGATACGTCGTCCAAGTTCCAGTCGGCCGACGGTGGCTGGCAGACGTCTTCGCCTAGGGAAGACGGTGACAACAACGGCGGTGGATTAGCTTCCACCTCCTTGACCGAGCAGAGAACCATCTCGTCGGCGGCGACCAGATTCACCGCCATACGCAGTTAATTTGTTATTAGCTTATGGCAGTTCTTTTTTGTCAAAAGTTTCTGTCTTTTCAATTCACACCGCAATAGAATGTGCCTGCCAGTGTGCTGCAAAAAAGAAAAATGTTTCTCTACCACAAGTAAATAAATAAATAAATAAACAAATGAAAAATTCCCAACAACAACAACAACAACAACAACAAGAAAAAGTGGAAAAGAAATATATACCAAAAAGAGAGAATCAATACTGACTGATTGAACAAGATATGTTGTTTGTTGGTCAGTTATTGAATAGGTGAGAAATATCCGAATGAAGTTGAAGAGAGAAACAAAAAAAAAAGATTAAACTGATGAAATTATGAATAAGAAATTCATTGCACACTGGTTGTTTGCAAAAAATGAATAATCAAAGAATCGATGATGTAGATATGAAATGAGCATTTAACAAAATGATGTTCTTCTTCTTCTTCTTCCTGTTGTTGTTGTTGTTGTTGTGTTAATGGCAATGAAATGAGATAGAAAAACCGAAACAATCTCCAACTGGAGCTTCTGTTTCTCACTGTATCTGTCTGTCTGTCTGTCTGTCAGTGCAGAGTAACGATAATCACTCTTCACATATTAACAGACACGCACAAACATACAGCTACTGCTCTTAACTATTACTACAACGCACACGAGGAGCACGGCAACGACGACTAACGACTACGACTGCCTGCCTGCCTGCTTGCTTGCCTGACTGACTGACTGACTGACTGACTGAATGACTGACTGGCTCGACGCCGCCTCGGCGCTCAGCGCTTGCGCGCACTTCTGCGCCAAGCGACCGCCGTTCAATCGACCAATCATCAACGGCGACCGCGTTCTCGATCTTCGCGTCTCGTCCGCCGGCGCCGCCCGCTGTTTTACTATTGACACACTTCTCTCTCTCTCTCTCTCTTTCTCTTTCTCTTCGGCGACCTCTCTCGCTTTCTCTCGGCCGGCGTTAACCGGCGCCTGAGTGCACATTTGAAAAAAAATAATTGACAAATTTACACCACACACATTCTTATTAATTTTTTTATTAATTTATCACAAATAATAATAATAATAATAATAATAAATTCCTTTTCTCTCTCTTTCTTTCAACGGTATAAATAATCCGCTTGAATATTCGCCGCTATTGCCACTTCCCACCGATCACCGTTTGTCAACAGCTTCTCCTTGTTGTACATCAATTCTTCTCGTGTTTCGGTAGAAAATTCAAAATTTGGACCCTACAACAAAAGAAAAAAATAAGAGTAAAACGACGATAATTTTAATTCATTCATTCATTCATTCATTCATTCATTCATTCTCAAATATAATCATCAAAAGGTTACGGTCATTTCCGGTACTTGTGCTGTCATGGCCGCAAGTCACCAATGAGAGAAATGATAATCGCGGCAATAATAATACTAATAATAATAATTCGAGGCGACAAAAGCGCAACCAACCAACACACACACACACACACACACACACACACAAACACTTTATTCTCGTCCAATAAAATTATAATAAAATTAAAAATTGCCAAATTAACAACTCTTTTTTTTCACGTGACACTTCTTCTTCTTCTTCATATTTCACGTGCGTCAGCAGACATTTGTTTTTCTTTTTGACAAATCAAACACGCCGACTAAACTCAATTCAACTCAACTCTCAACTTGCACGATCATTGGTCCTTTATTTCAATTGAAACAAACGACCAATGATTGTGCAATATGTAAAAATAAAAACAACAATTAAGCCAATGAAAAACACCCTGCTTGCTCAAAGACACTTGTTCACTGATTGTGTGTGTGTGTGGGATGAACGTAAACGAACGAGAAATTCATGCTAAAATCCAAATTCTACACAAAAAAAAAACACAAACTACAATTATGCATATCAATTAATTACATACAAATTTGTGAACAACAACCTCTTTGAACAAGCTTTATGCGTTATTACTGTCAAATCGTCGTCAAATGTGCTAATAACAATAATAATCACTTCATTCATTCTTTTCAAGGAAGTTCAATCAAATTGAACAAACATAAATTTGCTCATCCAAACATCCAAATGTACATATACAAACGTTCCAATACAAAGAGATGATCCTCAAGCTAAACAAATCAACAACCACTCGAACACAAACAAATATCTACATACGCTGTAATAGATTTATTATTATTATTTTTTTTTTTTGTTTATTACATTTCCCGTTGAGTTCAAAGAAGGACACATTTTCCTAAAATTGACATGGTACTGACAACGTTACAAACGTCTGTCGTTTTGTAGAAAAAAAAATATATATTTTTTTTATTTTTGTGCGTAAAATTATAATACAAAAAATTGTGTCACATCGCAGAACACATGCTATATAATACAGCACAACACAACACAACGCAGAGCAGTTGAGAAGTGAAATGAAAGAGGTTGAACAGGTCTCACTTCCTGTTCAGACAAGCATCTTCACACTCGTCGACCGCTGCTTTGGACAAGTTGCACGAGAGAAAATCACAAAATTCTACCACAACACGGTGGGAAAATAAACAAATTGTTTTTGTTTGTTTGTTTGTTTGTTTATTTTTTGTCTTTCGCACACCCCTCCAAACCGGAAGTGATTTATTCAAATCGAAACAACAAATGCAAATTTCTTATTGTTTATTTTTTGCTTTTCACTTGCTCTGATCGATTTTGCATATTTCACACGGAGAAGAGACGTTTTGCCGCGAATGCAATAAAAATTTGTCAATCATAAAAATTGGCATTCCAATGACAAAATTTCAATTTCTGCACACACACATTAAACATGGAAAAAAAAACATTGCACATTAAAAATTGTCAAAAACGGATTCATAAAAGTGGATTTTTGCAACAAAATGTGATCATAATTAAAATTAATAATCTCTTTTGCACAAGTTTGTTTGTTTTCTTTCTTTTGATTTCTTATTTATAAGATACTTTTCAAAAATGCGGTCAGTTGAAAGAAAATTGTCGAAATGAAAAATGATCCAATACTGAACTACTACTTTTAGACGATCAAATTATGCAACGAGAGCAACACAACAAGCAGCATTCAGAGAAAGTGAAATTGATTCCATATTTTAACACGTGCACAACAACATCAGATCATCATCATCATCATCATCATCACTTTACACGTTGCTTGATCAGGTAGGCAATTCTTATTCTTATTTTATTTAAACAACAAGCATCAAGCAACAACACAGAGAAGGTCAACTGCTTAATTAACAATTCGTGAAAGCCAGAGAGAGAAAAGAAAGAAATTTTGATCTGATCAAATCAAATCAGACCAGATGAGATGAGATGAGATGAGATGTCATCAGATGAGATCAGATCAGATCAGATCAAATCAAATCAAATGTTTATTCATCATCATCATCACCATTCGAAAATCAGAAAAGCCAAAATTCCTTCCAACTACTACTCCCTCCCGCTTTATATATTTAATTTGAATAACAAGCATAGCCATTTTCAAAATTCGAACAAAAAACAAACATCCTGAAGAAACCCACATTCATTCATACATTCATACATTCATTATTTATTTATTTAAGCTATACATTTTTTATCACAACTTGGCTTTTTATTTATTTGGAAAAAATATAACAATGATATTTTTTGCGTTCTTTTTTTTCCTCTCCTATTCTTATAAATAAATTAATTAACCGACATAAACTACAAAGTAAATTTCTCAACAGAAAAAACAAATGTGTCAAATTGTTGCAAAAAAATAAAAACCAATTAATTTTTACACATCTACGTTTTAATTATAATATTTCATTTTCTTTTCTTTTTTTTTCCAATAGTAAATCTGCAAATGTTGAAAGTTGAATCAAGTCAGATGTTAAACTTATCACTGACCAATTTGGATGAATGAAATATCGTGTAAATTGATCAATCAATCATAGGATAAATTAATGAACGTCTATAAAGGTTGACAATGTCATTCGATAAATAATTAAACAGAAGAAGAAGAAGAAGTGGATGAAATAATTACATCTAATAATAATAATAATACCAAATAATCATACTTTCAAGATCGAAAAGATAAAAACAAAAATTGTTCAAGCAAGTAATTAGTAATGATTTAAAAAAAATTTTTTTTTCTTTTATTATTGTAAATTATCTTAATCGTCTCAATTGCAAGAGTTACAGCCGACCTTTGCAAACAAACAATTACTGCTATTTCACCAGCTGTACAAATTGTACAATGTGCAAAATAAAAAGAAACAGATGAATTCAATTTGCAATAGTTGCACAATACTATTATTATTATTATTATTATAAAAATACTTTACGTAAAAAATGAAATTTCTTCTAAAAATTATGAATCATTTTTTTCCCATTCAATTGTCACAATAAAAATATGCTTAAAGGTTATAATTTTCTGACACAATAATTCCGCCGGATAACAATAAAAACAAAAAAAAAAAGAAATGAATAAAATTTTAACCTCACTACTGTATATTTTGTAGAATAATTAAAAAATTAACAATACAAGCAAACTGATAATGCTGTTTATATTTTTTTGATCACATTTCTCCAACGTTCGTAAATAATTGAACAAAAGAAACATTTGTTTCTACAGCTACTGCATTGCTTTTCTCAATATTTATCAAACATGTGTAAACATGCCAATAAATTATCATCATTTTAAATATCTCTTTACTTTTTTTTTTTTTTTTAAAGATCCCATGCCATTGATTCACTTATATAGATCATCTCTGATTTGCATACGTGTGTTCATGATTAAACCGAATAAAATGAAAAAAAAAAACAAACAAGCAAACAAACTAAAATTTAAACTATTTTTCTTTAAACATTTGAGATAGTGTGAAATATTCATTTTCAAAATTAAACATCGACATCAATTAATATTAAACGAGAATAATTTTTGAATAAATTAAAAAATAAAATTTACTTCAACAATGGCATCCACTGGACAAGCTTCTTGACAAAGACCACAATAGATGCACTTGCACATGTCAATGTCGTAGCGAGTTGTTCGTCGACTGCCATCAGGACGCTCTTCTGCTTCGATGGTTATTGCCTAATATCAAATTAAAAAAACAAAAAACAAAAATAAATCACAGTGTTGATGATATTGGAAATATTGTAAATTCATTTTATAAATTATTAAACTACGCTGCTGAAGTTGAACTTGACAATGACTGCATGAACAATAAACACACATATATAACATATATATATTAGTGTTGAATTGGATTGAATTGATCAATTGTTGTTGCTAAACCCACCTGGGCAGGGCAAATTGCTTCGCACAGTTTGCAAGCAATGCAACGTTCCTCACCAGAGGGGTAACGTCGAAGTGCGTGCTCGCCTCTGAATCTCGGACTCAGCGGACCTTTCTCGAATGGATAATTGATCGTGGCCGGCTCTTTCAGAAAAGAACCAAACAAATGGCCCAGTGCTTAACAAATTTCGACTTAGAATTATTAAAATTCAATTAAGCACAAAAATAATCATTCCAAAATCGAACAACACATCTATCTAATAAAAGGAAATTAAATGTAAATTATTATTTTTTTTTAACCATTATCAAAATAGTTTTTACTTTTCTTTTCACATTGAGTATAACAATTAAATATTAAAAAAAATACTAATAATCCCAACTTTTGCAAGTATATATCTTTGGTTGTGAATAGTTAATTCAAAAAATGAAAATAACGAAAATGCAAATTGCAAGATGAAATTTATTATATAATTGAAACAACAACAACAAAAAAGTCAATCTCTACACCAAGCATACCTCGAATCAGTTCAGAAAGAAACATCCAATGAAAGCCTCGATCCAACTTTTCCGTCACAGTGTCGCCAGGCTTTAGTTCGCCAACATATTCTTAAAATGAACAATAAGAACAACCGTACAACTTTTGACAATTATAAAAACAAAACAAAACAATCCTTTCTCTTACTGTAGGTAGTTCTGCATGACCACTGGATTGGAAGACGACCCTGAACAGAGGAAGATCTACCAACTGAAACTGAACATCAAAGAAAGCTTATTAATAACCAACCAACCAAACAAACAAACAATTTTCACCTGGAAATGATTTCAACTGTCGCAAAATTACCGTATTCAAAAAATTCATCCTACAATCAAATTAATAATAGTAATAAAGAAAGGAAAAAAGCTTTTCTACAAACAAGTATAACAAGAGAAAATACTTTTTCTTTTCTCTCATCACAAAAGACATATTGCCACGTACAGGTGTGAAGAAGAATTTTACTTGCTCTGTCAACCCAATAATGAGAATAATAAATAACACACATATCCTTCATCATCATCATTTCTCATATAATATTTAGCAACATTTCATTTGTTTCTAAATTTGTAACAAAAGAACATTACCCGTCCGTGACGGCAAAAGAAAAACGCAACAATCTATATATGAAAAAATTTTCCAAAAATAGATAACTGATAAAAACTGAGAGTGAGTGTAGTATAATGATAATAAGAAGAATAAGAATAAGCGCAATAGATAAATAAACACATGACTAAGTAACATGCAAGTGAAGAAAAAGCTGTGCACCAATGTCGATAAATTTTTTTTTAAAATGAAAAAAAAACAATTCATTTATTAATTTTTTTTTTTATATCAACGAGAAGATATTGTGGTGATGATGGAAAGTAGAAATAGAAGAACGGCATGGTAGTGAAATGGGCTGAAAAAAAAAGAAGAAAAAAGAATTTCTCTCTCTCTCTCTCTTTGCCGTTGATGATTTCATAAATTCCAATTTGCGCAATAACTTCAACGTTGCGCCAAAATCATAATGATAATAATAAAATGAAAAGGAAAAAAAAAGAGAAAAGAAAAAGAAAATCAAGAATTAATAACAGTAGTACGGTAAAGTGTCAGTTTCGAAAGAAAAAAAAATCGTTTTAAAAAAGCAAAAGCAAACTTAAGCTAAAAATGAATTAATTCACAATAAAGTGAGAGATGTGTTGTTGTTGTTGTTTTTTCAATATGAAAAATCTGCCGCACTTCACTGCTTTTTCATCATCATTCGTTTTGACGATCATCCTGACTGCCTCTTCGATATTGGTCAAATACATTTCCCTGGAAATTGTTCATTGGATGCATAACTGCTGAAAATATAAAAAATAAAATTATCAACTGATCACACACAAAAAAATATATATTCCATTACGCGCAGCGAATGCAGTTTCTGCATCTCCATATCTGTTCAACATCAGTTCTTCATTACTGTTCACAGATTCAGCAGTGGTGATCTGCTGTTGTTGTTGTTGTTGTTGTTGTTGTTGTTGTTGTTGTTGTTGTTGTTGTTGCTGCTGCTGTAGCTGCAGTTGCATCTGCTGTTGTTGCTGCAGTAATTGTTGCTGCTGCTCATCCGTTACAGTTGTCGGCGGATTAAACGCAGCCATTGGCACAGCCTGATGATGGGCCGCATAGTTGGAATAATACATTGGGTGGTAATAGAACGAATACGACGGGTTGTTTGCCATACCCATCTGAATAAAGAAATTTTTTACACATCATATCACATCACAACACAACACATCTTCCTCCTCACTTGGGAAATATCCGTCGAACCATTCACTGGACCAGTCTGTGCACCGTACATCATCGGCTTCGGTGGTACAACGCACGGCATCTGCGATTGAACGCCGGCAAAATTGCAACCTACAACTGTCATCATAATCGATCATTACAGTGAATAAAATTAACATCAAGTTCAAACAATAATTGTTAACTTAATATTCAAAATTGATTATCAAAATAAATGAAAGCAATAAAAATAAGACAAAATAGTCGCATACCACCAGACTGATTTATGCCGGCATTGAACTGCGCCGCCATTGATGGTTCGTTGGTATAAGTGTTGATCTAGAAGTATAAAAAAGAAAAAATTAAAAAAAAATTTTTCAATTCAAATTTTGTAACAGTGCTATTTGCAACTTAACACAGTTTAACCATAAACATAAAGTTCCAAAGAAAAATTGTTGCTAATTTCAAATCCAAGACAACAACAACAACGGATCAAACCAACTCATTGAAAAAAAAATCTCAAGCTTACATTTTCTCATTTTGCAAAATATAACATCGAAATATTAAAAATCCACTTTTGTATATGCTTCTTTTTTTTTGTTTAAAAAAAATACAACTCTTATACTTTCTTTTGTTCACAAGCAGAACAACTGATGAAGATATTTCATTGAATATCATAATTAAAAAAACACTATACTGAATGGAGATAAAAATTTCCTGAAGGAATGCAATCGATAGGTACCGTCGGTGGTTGGTCAACGTTGATGTTCAACGATTGCAAATTGTTGGGAAGCATCGCAGCCGCGGTCATCTGATCAACAGGTGAAATACTCCCCATCGGAGGTGGAGGAGGAACATTATTATTTGCAGGAAAGGTGTTCATCTGTTGCTGCAGGCGGAGCACTCGCGAACTGTGAAAACACCAAGTACCATCGGCATTCAACAACGGTTCACCTGTACACAAACAAACAAACAAACAAATAAATAAATAAATAAACAAACAAATAATAAATATTCAAGTTTTGCAACTGGTATTAAGACGGCGACTGCTAACATACCTGTATGAGGATTTATCAACAACGCTCCTTCGGGAACCTGGTCAATCGATTGCACCAAACACATCACCGGCGAACCGGGAAACACCGAAAGTGGATTAAAAATGCGTCCAAATTGAGGAACATTGGACATATCCAATATTTCATCTTCAAAGCAAATTAAAAATTAATAACAACAACAACAACAAAATAATTAATAATAATTCTACTCAATCGGTACGGCGGCTGGGCATACGGTGTCGCTTCAACTGGTGGGATGGGCAAGTTTCTAGCACTGCTACCGTTGTTGACAAAACCATAATGCTGAGGCAAGCATTTCTGCTGTTGATTGAACATTGCACAACTCTCCGGATTATTCTCAGCACTGCTCCAAGGTTTCGCACAAAATCTGCAAAATTGAAAATTTTCAAACAATTACAGGAAAAAAAAATATATAAAAGCAAAACAACAACAAATGATATTTATTATTTTTTTTATAACTGAAAGCAAAACAATAATAATAAATAAGAATATACCGTCTAGCTGCATCGCCAGCTGCATCTGTCGACGAACTTGACTACAACAGTAAAAAAGCAAACATATTTAGAAAGTTTTTTTTTTCTTGTGCATCTCAAAATTCTTTAAACAAAAAAAAATTAAAAAAAAAATACTCACGGTTTTACTGAAAATTCGAGCTCGAGCTAAAACATACGACTGTTCACGTTCTTCAATTGATTTTGTCGCTTTCATCTCCGATTTTGGAATTTCCTGAACAACGAGAAATTAATTTAAAAAAAAATAAATTAAAATAAAACAAAACAAAAGAAAAATATGTATCGACAATATCTCTCTACAATTGGTCATAATAATACACTGAAATTGCGTGTTTAACCCGCGGTTATTTTCAAGATCAACGCACAGAAGTACAGGTGATACAAGCTCGTGTACAATATTGCAGAAAGTAAAAGCATTTTATGTGTCCATTGTCAAGCGAAGAAGCAAATTTAAAAATAACTTATTAACATCCAAAGAACTAGGTTTGCATCGTGTTTTCGCGCATTAATCTAAACAGACAATATAGTCTCTACTATATGTGGAACAATTGTATACAATTGAATTAATTGGCTAAAACATACCTACTTATTAATAATTTAAATTAAGCCGCAGTTCAAATTTTTGTCCCCTCCCCCCCAAATGACCGCAGGTTAATTCAATTTCTCTGTGTATTATTGCTGGAATTCAACTCTGATGAATCAAATACAATTTCGAAAAAAAAGCAAAACAACAACTATTGAATGAAGGTGGTGATCTCTTACAATCGGATTGTAATTCAAAAAAAAAAAAAAGGAAATTAATCTCTACACTTGCAAAATGAAAAAGATTTTTGTAACAGTATTCCAACAATTCTTATATATTTGATCTGCACATTTTTTCCTGATATTCTTGCTTACCGTATTGCCGCCATTTTCTTTGCCAATTTCAGTCTCCCGTTTCAGCAACACAGGCACATTTGTTGTTGAAGCTGTAGTTGTAGTTGTAGTTGTAGTTGTAGTTGTAGTTGTAGTTGCTATTGCTGTTGCAGTTGTTGCTGTTGTTGTTGTTGTTGTTGTTGTTGTTGTTGTTGCTAATGTTGTTGCTATTGTTGTTACTGTGGTTCCTGTTGTTGTTACAATCTGCTTTTCTATGCACTCATTGTAAAGGCTTTGGAAATTGACTGTCGGGCTGTAATATATAGCAATTGTTTCAGTTATATTACAAGAAGAAAAGAAAAACTGCTTCACATTCTCGTATACGGAGTCTTCTTGACGGCAAGCGATGTTCCACCGGCGATTACATTGTGCTCAA
This sequence comes from Trichinella papuae, assembly GCA_001447755.1. NCBI lineage: Eukaryota > Metazoa > Nematoda > Enoplea > Trichinellida > Trichinellidae > Trichinella > Trichinella papuae. The sequence continues at coordinate 353,938 of JYDO01000004.1, forward strand.
GACCAAAGTAAGCGGACACTCGATGCAACAACATTCGATAATAAGAACACATACCAGGAAACTCCTTCACTTGACAGCTAAAATTAAATATATAACAATCAATGTACAATAAAATAAAATCTCTGATTAATTTCATAAACAAATATTCAAATAAATTATGGAAGAGTAAAAATAAACCAAAAAAAAAAAATAGCACGTCACTTTTCATTCTGGATAAAATTGACCAGTTCGCTTTCAAATTCGAACAGAATGTTACGATCTCTAACATTCTTGCGCATTGTATCTTTAAAAAATTTTTCCGGATCAACACCATGAAACTCTCTGAACTCGAAGCTCAATCCTACAAAAATAATAATATTATTATTATTAGTAGTAGTAGTATATATGCAGAAATTATCAATTTGAAAGTTTCTAAAACTTTTCTTAAATTGAATTATTTTTTAATTCTCTCCCTTCCAATGTGTGCATTTAACATACAATTCAACTACTCCATATAATTCAAGACTTATTTAATTGATGTTAAACGTTGAATCTGAATAATACTACTACAAGTATGATACCTGTAAATTCAGCAACAAATAAACTATAAATTTCTCACAAACCACTCTATTTGCAACAACATCAATTCATCACAATAAAATCAACGCAACATTAACAACAAACATTTCCACAAAAGAAACAGATCAAAATAGAATTTCAATAATTACACCACTGCAATATTTGCTACAAAATTATAATTCAAAAGAAAAAGTTAAAAAAAACTTTTTTTGCAATTCTTTTCATGACAAAGAAATGCTATTTTCTAAAACTGCAAAAATTTTATACATTGCACAATGATAATTTTCAAATTTTCACACGAACACATGAACAATGATAGCAATAAAATTCTTTCTTGCTGAAATTCATTGAATCATTCAGAATTATTATTATTATTATTGAATATGCGTTATCATGCACAAAACATAAAAATTTGTTTTCTGAATTGATACAAGAATAAAGCAATGGACAAACACCACCACCACCACCATCAATAAATCCTAATTCCACTTTTAAACAATACAGAATATGCACAACAAATTAAATACAGTCGGTAATTATATGGAGTAGTTGAATTGTATGTTANTGTATGTAGAGATTAGAAAAGAAGAAAAAGACAACAACAGTATTGTTTCTGTTCTGATGTGCTGAATGTTTGATTGGTTTTTCTGAGTAATTTTTTTATGGGCATGATGGCATTTAGAGATTGTTTTACTGGAACAAAATTTGTAAAATTTGCAATTGTTGTTATTGTATTTTGTTTGTCAGTTTTATGAATTGGTTGATAGTATTGAAAATTTGTTTGTCGCTGCATTTAGGCGAAAGTGTTGTATTTTCCTTATAAATTGTTGAGAATGAAAATGAGTTGCTTTGATCTAGTAAGGAAAAGATTTATTTGCTGCAACAGTTTAAATTGTACAGAGAGAATAAATTGAACACTGTCAATTAATTTTATTTTAATTTATGGATGTTGAGTGTGGGAAACACTGCGAAAACAAACGAAATCATGGAAGGTTTGACAAAACAGGATTTTTTTCTCTATTATAAAATGTAAGATTTAAATTTTTTGAGCATGTTTTGTACAGAAGAATAGCAATATATACATATGTATGATTTGTTTGTTTGCTTTTTAGTGCTACTAATTTTGCATTCAGCTTATAAGGAATTTGAAATTGAAAACAATAGTATCATTAGTTTAACATAATCGATACTGTATCTGTAATTTCTGAATTTATTTTTGCCTAAAAAATTAGAAATGATTTTTTTTTATTTTAAAGTTTCTTGATCTGTTGAGTTTTTTTTTGTGAAACTTTATTCTTAAAATTTGTAAATTTCGCATTTATGTTGTATGTAGTTGTGTATCAGTCAGTTCATTTTCGCACGGTTTTCCCAGTTGTACAGTAATCCTTTTTCCCAGACGTCTGTTTCGAAAATGATTTGCTCTTTCCACTGTTATATATTAATCATTCTGTCGATAGCAGTTTGAGCTGGTCAGCACAAAAAGGTTGCGTGAACATTTTGCAATAAAAAATCAACAAATATTACGAGCATTTTTGTTTCTCTTGTTCTATTCATCACTTTTATTAATACATCTCGAACATATTACCTCTCGGCTGACAGACAGACAGTCTTGTTCTTCATTTAAGAAACGTTAGTTGAGTGGAATTTTGAAAATGGATATTTTTTACTTCAGCACCGACTGGCATATTTTTATTTTTTCATCCTCAATTTAACATCAGAGAAGGGATTCATATGTTTGCTAGTTGTTTTTTTGTCACTTGTGATTTGAAATAGCAGTATGTGCACAAGTGGGAAAATTTTTTCCAAATTCATTCATTATTCACATTTATTCATTTCATTGGTTTGTTCATGCTATGCGACAGAGCAATAGCATTTCGACTTTCAATGGTTAGAATGTCATTTCACTGTGCAAAAGGTTGTTGTTCTTAAAGGGTTTTTCTTGTGATTGTATTTTGAACGTGAGAAATTGTTTGTTGTTTTTCAGTTGTGTTGAGTTAAAATTTTTATTTTCCATGTTTATATGCAAATAAACATTGATGAATAATTTTTAGCATTATTTCCAATTCTGTGATCTCGTCGTTTTATTGGTCAGAGAAAAACGTAGAGCATCAATCCGAAACTAGCTTTTCAAAATAACTGGATTTTCAAATGATTCAAGCATTTTAAGCAGAGAATCAGATCAGATCAAGGTTTACGCGCGGGCGTGGTTGTCGATTATTTCGTTCTCTCAGTTTGTAATGTTTGCTTTGATTTTGTTGTGCATGCGCTGTTTGTTGACTGTGAAAGTTTCAGTCAATTTTGTTTTGTTAATGTAAAAATTTAATATTAAATTTTTTTTAAATTGATAAATTGAATTTTGCGAAATCTTTCAATCGACAATGTTGTGTTTGTCATTTGTGCGCATTTCAGGTGCTGACTGTGTCATCAGTGGATCACAATGTCCGGTACGCATCCCAAGGGTGGGAAAGGTTCGTCGAAGCGTCCACCGTTTCGCCTTGCCAAACAGACGGAAGTGGACGATGATGCTGCGACAACGCCCGCACGAGCTAGTCAGGTTTTTGTGCTTCGATTTGATTTTGAAAAAAAAAAAATTTTTTTTTTTAAATCATTTTCATTGAACATTGCTTGATTGTTCGTTTAAGCAACAGTCTGCAGGCGATACAAGCACCGTGGGAAAACAGCAGCCGCCGCCACCGCCACCGCCCCCGCCCTCCTCTGAAGAACAACCTTCATCAGAAAGACGATTATCATCCGATGGTAGCCGTCCACCGACCACTCCGACAACAAAGGCACCAACATCCGGTAGCAGAGTTCAGGCGAAGAATAATTCAAGTCCCAAAAATTCCAAACCTCTTCCTCGTGGTATGTATTAAAGAATTCTACTCTGCAGTTTCTTTGGTTATTAGCATTTGTTTTTCAAAAACAAAGCAATTTCAACTTTAATGTAGTGTGGGATGATGATGGTGTGAGCTGAAAGAGAGTCGACAGTTGATTTTCAGGTTTCATCTCTTGTTCATGCTTTGAAACGCTCGTTGTTGTTATTGCACAAATGCGATGCTGTTCCTCTTTGTCTTCAAATTACAAGCATAATTTATTACTAATATTTTTCAAGCATTTTAAATATTGTGAAATGTTAAATATTGTGTGTTTCGCACATATTTTTTTCTGTTTTTTGTACATTTTTTTGTGCATTTCAATATCCAATTTCATGATAGATACATGCATTGTAGTTTGCAATTCAATCATTATTGGCAATTATTTGTTTGAACAAATTTCACATTCATTGTTTGTATGCTGTTCATGAAATTATCGAAATTTATAAGTAATCTTATAAGTTAATTTTGTAACTTAATTATTACAGTCGGCCCTCAACATTCGCGGATTTCAAAACTGCCAAAAAGATAAATCCTATTTTTAGACCCTAGTGTGCATCTGTGCTCTGGATCTGCAGGTTCAGTGCAAGGTTGTTTCTGCTTATGAGGTTCCACACCATAACAGTAGCGATAACGATTTAACCAAACTGCGAGACTAAATAACCGCTAGTAATGCTAAGTTGAAAAAGATAAAAACATTAGGGCGAAGGGAAAGGAGGCGCTGCGAACGGGAGGTTGGTTTAGGGCAGCACCGATCCCACGATTCCAGGCGCTTGCTCCAGACTGGTCAACCAGTCCGGACATGTTTAGACGTCCGTTTTCATGCTAGCACAGTCCAACACAGCGTGAGAATAACGAAAAATTTGACTAAACACGTAATGCATGAAGTAAGTACTGTAGTCACAATGTGTTTTAGAAAAGATGCGCCGGACAATCCATCCACTTCTGGCAATGATTTTGACTGTTATACACTCAGTCAAACGAATAAAAAAATAAATACGGGATAAATATTTAAAATGTAAATCAGTAGACGGTCTGTGATATCCATTGAAGCTTTCAGACAATTGTGTAGGATTATAAGGCATCAGGGGCGGGGTGATGAATAGAACAAGAGAAACAAAAATGCTCGTAATATTTGTTGATTTTTTATTGCAAAATGTTCACGCAACCTTTTTGTGCTGACCAGCTCAAACTGCTATCGACAGAATGATTAATATATAACAGTGGAAAGAGCAAATCATTTTCGAAACAGACGTCTGGGAAAAAGGATTACTGTACAACTGGGAAAACCGTGCGAAAATGAACTGACTGATACACAACTACATACAACATAAATGCGAAATTTACAAATTTTAAGAATAAAGTTTCACAAAAAAAAACTCAACAGATCAAGAAACTTTAAAATAAAAAAAAATCATTTCTAATTTTTTAGGCAAAAATAAATTCAGAAATTACAGATACAGTATCGATTATGTTAAACTAATGATACTATTGTTTTCAATTTCAAATTCCTTATAAGCTGAATGCAAAATTAGTAGCACTAAAAAGCAAACAAACAAATCATACATATGTATATATTGCTATTCTTCTGTACAAAACATGCTCAAAAAATTTAAATCTTACATTTTATAATAGAGAAAAAAATCCTGTTTTGTCAAACCTTCCATGATTTCGTTTGTTTTCGCAGTGTTTCCCACACTCAACATCCATAAATTAAAATAAAATTAATTGACAGTGTTCAATTTATTCTCTCTGTACAATTTAAACTGTTGCAGCAAATAAATCTTTTCCTTACTAGATCAAAGCAACTCATTTTCATTCTCAACAATTTATAAGGAAAATACAACACTTTCGCCTAAATGCAGCGACAAACAAATTTTCAATACTATCAACCAATTCATAAAACTGACAAACAAAATACAATAACAACAATTGCAAATTTTACAAATTTTGTTCCAGTAAAACAATCTCTAAATGCCATCATGCCCATAAAAAAATTACTCAGAAAAACCAATCAAACATTCAGCACATCAGAACAGAAACAATACTGTTGTTGTCTTTTTCTTCTTTTCTAATCTCTACATACACAACATTAAATAAAACTAAAAATTACAAAAGAGACAATAAAATCTAATGAGCAATTCCTCAAATGTACCTACTCCATCTAGAAACAAAAAAAAATTATCAACAAACTTTCTGCTAAAGCAAAAAAAAATGAAGTAAAATACAGCCAGTAGTCATTCAATTAAAAAAATATTAAAAGGAGAATGTTAAAAATTAATAATAATTTATTTTGTTTAAATTGTAAAAACAAAATTTTTACCAATTCAGTTCATGACTTCAACTAAAATATGAACAAAATACATTTTAAACTTTCCGCTTAATCTTTTCGATATTAATTATGATTAATCTTCTACTTGTTAAATTGAATAACTGTAAAACGACTGAAAATAATTATTCATAATTTTAAAAGCTAGTTTCTTTAACATCATTTTTTTTATGAAGCAAGTTACTTACCGGAATTAAAATATAATATTAACTAGTCGAGAAATCACTACAAGACAAAGTTTCTGGCAGTGACCGGCTCGCAAGTGTTTGAGCTACAAAAATAATGATACTTAAGTAAATGCACGTTAGTACTGTACATTGGTAAAAACTGAACACCCTGTATGTAAGAATAAATTGCTTTTAAATTTGAAAAATAAACTTAAATGCATTTAAAAATATTATTTTTAACAAAAAATATTATAAATACACGCAACTGACAATGATTCAAAAGTTTGAATATTTATTTTTAATGAAATTTAATCAGCAGCAGTTCATTGAATTACTAAAACTGAATAAGGAGTTAAGCTATAAAATATATATATATTTAATTTATTATGCAGTATTGACATCTTAATGTAAAAAATTAATAAAACCGATGTTAGTATCGTAAAAGAGAATCATTTTCTTGTTTAAATCAATGAGCGCATTTAAAATAACTAAAACTTCCATTTGATCTGCTAAAAATTTATTCACATTTTAATTTGATAACTAATCAAACAAGCAAATACAAACGTGACAATGTGAAAACAGCAAAATAATAAAATATACTGAATGTTGAAAAATTATGAAAATTACTATTTTACGATACCATTCTGTTAACATATTTAAAATTATGTTTCCCACTAATGGCTAAGATTAAAGAAAGTTCTCTGAAGAATAATTTGGCTAATGTTTAATACAACTAACATTGGTAATTCGTAATTAAATATTTATTATTTAATGCTTTATTTTTTTTATTCAAGTTGTGACTATCTTTCTTATTCCATTATTTCACTTCTAAATCTGCTAAATTTTTTATTCATGAAAATTATGCTGCTTAATAAAAAATTTATTAAAGTGCATTTTACAATTGGACTTTTTAAATCTTAAATTAAAAACTGTCCATTTTTTAAATCCATTAATGCCACAATTCTCTAATTACGTAATTTTTGAAATGCTGATAGCTCATACAATCAGCGCATCATTTAATTGAAAAAGTAACATATTGTGAAAATAAAAAAAAATTTTACTTGTAATTTAAAAAGATTTGTTTTCAAGCTAATATCATATGATCAGTCGTTTCATCTATCATGTCATCAATCGCATCTTCTTCAAGTCCATAAGTAGTGCAAAGATTGCTCAAGTTTTCATATAATGAAGGATAGCCAAATCTACCTCAACTTTTCAATATTCAAATTACTAACCATTTTCCAAAATAGCTATACGAAATAAATAAGGAATAATGTTCAATAGGTAGAAGTAACCATTCTGGCGTACTGTTATTTTTCATATTTTTGAAACATGCGCAGCAGAATTTAATAGTGCATCAAACGCCGTAGATCCATAAAGAGATGAATTGAGAAAAAAATATTTTACAGCGAATTAATTTACCCAGTGGCGTTGATGCAGAAAACACACAAGGGGAGGGGGGGGATACACGGAAATATTGTGGTTGTGTTCTGCAGATAAATCTTTAAAATTTAAGATCAGCATAAACATTATTTTTATTATTTGAATTAATACATTACAGTTTTTAGAACAAAAGTGTCAATAATATTGTCCATGGGGCTTATCATGTTTTCATTCATCACTTGGCAATCGTTTATCTAAGGGCCAAAATCTTGGCGAAACCAATTAACAATAGTTACTCAAGCTTAAAAAAATATTCGACGACCACTAGGGGGTGGGGAGGGGCAGCCGTCCAAGTCCCCACATCCCCTATATCAACGCTACTGAATTTGTCCATTGACATAAAAGTAATAATCCAAAACATGCAATTCATGTTAAGGTAAAAAAAAGCAGAGAAAATAATAAGCTATCCGCAGTTAAGATAGCAAAGGTTTAGCGGACTATTTATTATTACATGCAAAAGGTGATAAAGGAAATGTGATCGATCAAATGTGTAAAAGTGGAAAATGATTTAAGCACAATGGATAAAAAAATAACGTCATACAAATCAGCAGTGCATTTAAAGGATAGTCAGTCATGTGATGTTTTAAACTTTGCATTTTGTTGTTTAATAACGCGCTTTTATTATTTGACAAGCATTAAGGTTGGTAAACATTTTCATAAATCAAATAATCATAATCAAGGGCAAATGAAGTGAAAAATTACAGAAATAAAATAAAAAGTTAATAATAAGTTAATTTGATTCAATGTTTAAACTCTCATAAGTGATATCACTGCAAAATGTTGAATTCAATTAATAATAACCTCATTTCAACAAGAGAGAAAAGTATAAGCACAATTTAATTTTCTTCATTTCAATGACAGTTCAACTGTGAAGTTGGTCATTGATTGTTTGAACTGACCACTGCGATGGAAACTGTGTTTTGCTTGGAAAGTAAAAATTTTAAATTTTTGTAGGTATTGCTTAGCTTGGATTTAAATAGAGCATGAAAATCGTCATTAATCATGCAAGTGATGAACAAATGCGTGGACAAAGCTATAGGCTGTAGAACCCAAAAATAATGCACCGGATGGAGAATGCTAACAAAATGCATCGAACTGACAAAAAGTATAATCAGAGGAACAGCGTGAATGAGAAGCGTGCACAGCATCATTTGAAAAAGCCTTTTCAGAACGACATTTTCCCTCCGCTGTTGTATATCAAAAAACGTGGATGTTATCTTAACGGCAATGTTCCGCTTGATTAACATTAACAGAATACAAACAATATAAAGAAGCAAATTTAAAGTCGCGATAATTGCCATAATCATACAGTGGTAAAAATAATATTCAGCGGAGAAATATTGTATTTGATAACAAAATCCGAGTATGATTGTTCGTCGATCTTTGCCAAAGCAACGCCATGCAACCAACGGTATGTATTGGAGAATTAACAAAACATAGAGGCTGATTATCAGTTTCGAACAAATTTTTGCGGTGAACAATTTGCAATAATTTGGAAAAATGACTGAAAGAAATCTATCCAACGTTAAGATGAAAAAAAACAAACAGCTTCCCTTGTCGCCGAGATCAAACAGCAAAAGGTGTGGCCAGAATGAGCATTTCCACGTTTCAGTGAAAAGCCAGTTTAAATAAAACATCAAATAGCGTTGCAATGATGCCGTTAAATAGCCAGTACCATGTAACAATAGTGAAATGCAAGCGCCTAAATGTAACAATACAAATAAATAGAAAAATGACAATAATAATTAACCGAAATACTTCATAATGGTTTATAATTGAATAAATAATATATACTTAAGATGATGATGAAATATTTGTTTCGGCGTCGCAATTTCAAAATTACGAACAATAGCAGAGCGTTTAGGAATATGATCAGCAGTCCGGAGAATAAGAATTGCATATTCGTTCTTTCGTAATAAAGAAGAATTTCTTCCCGTGAAGAATTGAACGAACTATTTCCAAACTCATCACGCTCTTTCTTTTCAGAATATTTATCCATTGATAATTTCTGTAGGTGCATCATAAGTTACTTGTAAAGTATTATTTCATAAATAATTTTGCAAATTTTACCTCAGCAAACGGTGGGAAAAGTTGGAAAAGTGTCCTTTTTACAAAGCTTAAAAGTAAGTTATTATGCATATTTTAAAATGTCACTCCAAATGGTTATCGATTCATTTGGCAGCTAACAAACTGAATGCTAAGATTAACAATTTATTTAATACAATAATATTATGAATTTGAAATTAAAGTCATCCATGTCATGCCTATTTGATAATTTAATATCATCTGCTACTGATGTTTTACGTATATGGAAATTAAATTTTATTTAAAAAAACTAATGATTCAAGTCTCTTTAGCCAACAACAGATTTATTTTCTGGTCAACAATAGAACAATATTCGGCAATTTTGCTTACAAATCAAAATATCCAGAGGTAAAGTTGAACTGTTGTGAACATTTGCACAAATGCATCATTAGTAATAAATTTTGCACAATTTTTTTTTCATTCAGACGGAAAATATTTCTCTAACATGATGAACAAATGTTCCGCATTTATGTTTCATCAACTCATCACGCGGATCAGTTAGTTCATGAAGAGAAGAAGCCGCTTTTGAATTGCTTGATGATACAATTTTATAAATGCATTAAAATTCCAAAGTTTAATATCAATATTAAACAAAGCTGCTTGTATTTCAATTTCGATTTATTGTATAAATTTCAGAACTATGTCAAACTGAACTAGTCGAAAACTTTTTAATTAACCAATGAATATACTTTTCTTTTTCATCTTTTACAACTTTTGCTCAGCTGGCGATGTCCCATGTGAAAAAGAATTTGGAATCAAATTGAAATAATTGTTGTCTTCAACTTTTAAAAATATTGAAAAATCTTTACCGACTTTACGACAATTTGAACAGATCCAATTTGTTGTTGACCGATTGAATAGCATATGAAAATATGAGAAAAGATCCCAAATATACCGACTTGGGAACAATCGGCAGTATTGCTCCAGAAGAAGATCCCATCTGTCCTGAATTGCTGCCAGTTTATTACATCTATAGTCCATTGCAGAGGGTCAATTATTACCTCACCGATGAGCTGTTGCTTAAAGTTCAATTGTCTGAAGGTTATGAAAATAAAGGCATTATTAGCTATGCAGAGCCTGGCTTTGGCGCCTGTGACGCTTTTACAAGAATTTATGAATTTTACTCACCATACAGTGGGGTGATCCAGTTTGCAGATTTAGAATGGGCAGAAAAGTTCATGCGTGGTCACCACGGTTACACATATCAAGGTACAACTTTTGCCATTTGGTAATAATTTCGTCATTATTTTTATTTCATTTCATCAACAGCCCAGTTATGCTTATTTGAACAATAATCTTATGAAATGTTTTGCACATTACATTCTTGAACATGAAAATTTTAAACAAATTATTCTTTTTGTTCATTGAAACAGAGTATGCGCTTCCATTTGAAAGTTGAACTTTTCATTTCATGCTTCACATTTTGAAAGTATCCAAGATGAATGAATTCAATTTCAAAACTGAATTGCAACTTTAATGTTAAAAATAAATTTAATTCACATATGCTACGCAAAATTCGTTTAAAGCTGAATATGTAATCGAGTATACAATTGTTTATAACTTAATGTACATTTTGTACCATTTATTGAATTGAAATCTTATTAAATATTATCAGCAAAACACCTACAATATTAGTAAAAGAACTGTTCAAATTATCAAATGAAGAAAGCACTGAAGAAAAATATTTAACGGACTTTCCGTCACAGCAGGCGGGTAGGCCTCCGCTTTGTTGTTGTCGGCCGGATCACCACAGTCCGAGCTGACATTACGGCCGCTTATACTTTTCGAAGAAGACATGTGGGATGACTGATTTATAAAACAAACAGAACAATCGTTTCGAATGTTTATTACACCGTGCCACTGACAATCACCACAATAAATCACGCCACGATCGATCGCTAACCAAAAGCCGCACACCACTGACGACCTCCACGTGGCTCTGCACTACCGTACCCTCCCACTGATCATCAGGTCCAAATGTGCCACAACAGCAGCCGAGTGCAACGGTGTCATGGTTAGAAGATCAACTCGGCCTTTCTTCCTCTGCTTTCGTTAACTCTGGAATACAACAGGCGTCATCAGCTAGCCGGGACTGTTACATACCGACGTGAAAATGTGAACAGCGAAAACTAATAAAATATACTGAATGTTACAAATTATTGAAATTACTGTTTTACGTTACCATTCTGCGAATATGTTTAAAATCAGCTTTCCCGCTAATAGCTAAGATTAAAGAAAGTTCTATGAAGAATAATTTGGCTAACGTTTAACTTAACAAAGATTCGTTATTTGCAATTAAAAATTTATTATTACATGCTTTATTGTTTTTTATTCAAGTTGTAATTATCTTTTGTATTCCATTATTCCACTGTTTAAACTGCTACAACTAATCAAAAATTTATTAAATTGTATTTTATAATTGGTCTTTTTAAATCTTAAATTAAAAATTGCTCATTTTTTAAATCCATTAATGCCACAACTTTTTAATTACGTAATTTTTGAAATGCTCATAGCTCATACAATCAGCGCATCATTTGATTGAAAAAGAAACAGACTGTAAAAATGAAATTTTACTTCTAGTTTAAAAAGTTTTGCTTTCCAGCTAATATCATTTGATCAGTCGAATCATCTATCATGTGAACAATCGCATCTTCTTCAAGTACATAAGTAGTGCAAAGATTGCTAATGTTTTCATATAATGAAGGATAGCTAAATCTACCTAAAGTTTTCAATATTCAAATTACTGACCATTTTCTAAAATAGCTGTACCAAATAAATAAGGAATAATGTTCAATAGGTAGAAATAACCAATCTGGCGTACTGTCATTTTTCATATTTTTGAAGCATGCGCAGCAGAATTTAATAGTGCATCAAACGTCGTAGATCCATAAGGAGATGAATAGAGAAAAAAATGTTTTACAGCGAATTAATTTACCCAAAGGCGCTGATGCAAAAAACACACAAGGGGGCCGGAAACACGGACATTCTGTGGTTGTGTTTTGCAGATAAATCTTTAAAATCTAAGATCAGCATAAACATTATTTTTATTATTTGAATAATATATTGCATTTTTTAGAACAAAAACTGCCAATAATATGGTCTTTCAGGCTTATCATATTCTCATTCATCACTTCGCAATCGTTTAACTAAGTGTCAAAAACCTTGCAGAAACCAATTAACAATAGTTACTCAAGCTTAAAAAATATTCGACGACCACTAGGGGGTGGGGAGGGGCAGCCGTCCAAGTCCCCACATCCCCTATATCAACGCTACTGAATTTGTCCATTGACATAAAAGTAATAATCCAAAACATGCAATTCATGTTAAGGTAAAAAAAAGCAGAGAAAATAATAAGCTATCCGCAGTTAAGATAGCAAAGGTTTAGCGGACTATTTATTATTACATGCAAAAGGTGATAAAGGAAATGTGATCGATCAAATGTGTAAAAGTGGAAAATGATTTAAGCACAATGGATAAAAAAATAACGTCATACAAATCAGCAGTGCATTTAAAGGATAGTCAGTCATGTGATGTTTTAAACTTTGCATTTTGTTGTTTAATAACGCGCTTTTATTATTTGACAAGCATTAAGGTTGGTAAACATTTTCATAAATCAAATAATCATAATCAAGGGCAAATGAAGTGAAAAATTACAGAAATAAAATAAAAAGTTAATAATAAGTTAATTTGATTCAATGTTTAAACTCTCATAAGTGATATCACTGCAAAATGTTGAATTCAATTAATAATAACCTCATTTCAACAAGAGAGAAAAGTATAAGCACAATTTAATTTTCTTCATTTCAATGACAGTTCAACTGTGAAGTTGGTCATTGATTGTTTGAACTGACCACTGCGATGGAAACTGTGTTTTGCTTGGAAAGTAAAAATTTTAAATTTTTGTAGGTATTGCTTAGCTTGGATTTAAATAGAGCATGAAAATCGTCATTAATCATGCAAGTGATGAACAAATGCGTGGACAAAGCTATAGGCTGTAGAACCCAAAAATAATGCACCGGATGGAGAATGCTAACAAAATGCATCGAACTGACAAAAAGTATAATCAGAGGAACAGCGTGAATGAGAAGCGTGCACAGCATCATTTGAAAAAGCCTTTTCAGAACGACATTTTCCCTCCGCTGTTGTATATCAAAAAACGTGGATGTTATCTTAACGGCAATGTTCCGCTTGATTAACATTAACAGAATACAAACAATATAAAGAAGCAAATTTAAAGTCGCGATAATTGCCATAATCATACAGTGGTAAAAATAATATTCAGCGGAGAAATATTGTATTTGATAACAAAATCCGAGTATGATTGTTCGTCGATCTTTGCCAAAGCAACGCCATGCAACCAACGGTATGTATTGGAGAATTAACAAAACATAGATGCTGATTATCAATTTCGAACAGATTTTTGCAGTGAACAATTTGCAATAATTTGAAAAAATGACTGAAAGAAATCTATCCAACGTTAAGATGAAAAAAAACAAACAGCTTCCCTTGTCGCCGAGATCAAACAGCAAAAGGTGTGGCCAGAATGAGCATTTCCACGTTTCAGTGAAAAGCCAGTTTAAATAAAACATCAAATAGCGTTGCAATGATGCCGTGAAATAGCCAGTACCATGTAACAATAGTGAAATGCAAGCGCCTACATGTAACAATAGAAATGAACAAAAAATGGCAATAATAATTAACCGAAATACTTCATAATGGTTTATAATTAAATAAATAATATATACTTAAGATGATGATGAAATATTTGCTTCGGCGTCGCAATTTCAAAATTACGAACAATATTAGAGCGTTCAGGAATATGATCAGCAGTCCGGAGAAAAAGTATAGCGTATTCGTTCTTTCGTAAAAAAGAAGAATTTCTTCCCGTGAAGAATTGGTCGAACTATTTCCAAGCTCATCCGCCTCTTTCTTTGCAGAATATTTATCCATTGATAATTTCTGTAAGTGCATCATAAGTTACTTGTAATGTATTGTTTTATAAATAATTTTGCAAATTTTACCTTAGCAAACGGTGCGAAAAGTTGGAAAATTGTCCCTTTTACAAAGCTTTAAAGTAAGTTATTATGCGTATTTTGAAATTTCAATCCGAATGGTTATCTATTAACTTGGCAGCTAACTGACTGAACGCTAAAATTGACAATTTATATAATACAATAATATTATGAATTTGAAATTCAAGTCAACCATGTCATGCTTATTTGATAATTTAATAACATCCGCTGTTGATGTTTTTCGTAAATGGAAATTAATGTTATTAAAAAAAAAAAACAAATGATTAGCCAACAACAAATTTATTTTCTGGTCAACAATAGAACAATATTCGGCAATTTTGCAATAAAATCAAAATATCCAGAGGTGAAGTTGAACAGTTGCGAACATTTGCACAAATTCATCATTAGTAATAAATTTTGCACAATTTTGTGTTTTCATTTTTATGGAAAATATTTCTCTAACATGATGAACAAATGTTCCGCATTTCTGTTTCAACAAATCCACACGCTGATCAGTTAGTTGATGAAGAGAAGAAGGCGCATTTGGATTGCTTGATGCTGCAATTTTATAAATGCATTGAAATTCCAAAGTTTAATATCAATATTAAACAAAGCTGCTTGCATTTCAATTTCGATTTATTGTATAAATTTCAGAACTATGTCAAATTGAACTAGTCGAAAACTTTTTAATTAACGAATGAATATACTTTTTCTTTTCCTCTTTTACAACTTTTGTTCAGCTGGCAATGTTCCAAGTGAGAGGGAATTTGGAATCAAATTGAAATAATTGTTGTCTTCAACTTTTAGGAATATTGAAAAATCTTTACCGACTTTACGACAATTTGAATAGATCCAATTTGTTGTTGACCGATAGAACAGCATATGAAAAAATGAGAAAAGATCCCAAATATACCGACTTGGGAACAATCGGAAGTATTGCTCCAGAAGAAGATCCCATCTGTCCTGAATTGCTGCCAGTTTATTACATCTACAGTCCATTGCAGAGGGCCAATTATTACATCACCGATGAGCTGTTGCTCAAAGTTCGATTGTCTGAAGGTTATGAAAATAAAGGCATTATTGGTTATGCAGCACCTGGCTTTGGCGCTTGTGACGCTTTTACAAGAATTTATGAATTTTACTCACCATTCAGTGGGGTGATCCAGTTTGCAGATTTAGAATGGGCAGAAAAGTTCATGCGTGGTCACCACGGTTACACATATCAAGGTACAACTTTTGCTATTTGGTAATATTTTCGTCGATTATTTTTATTTCATTTCATGAACAGCCCAATTATGCTTATTTGAACAATAATCTTATGGAATGTTTTGCACATTACATTCTTGAAAATGAAAATTTTAAACAAATTATTCTTTTTGTTCATTGAAATTGAGTAAACGCTTGTTTGAAATTTTAAATTTTTATTTCATGCTTCATATTTTGAAAGTATGCAAGTTGAATGAATTCAATTTCAAAACTGAATTGCAACTTTAATGTTAAAAATAAATTTCATTCACATATCCTAAGCGAAATTCGTTTAAAGCTGAATATGTAATCGAGTACACAATTTTTCATAACTTAATGTACATTTTGTACCATTTATTGAAATGAAATCTTATTAAATATTATCTGCATAACACTTTGAAATTTGTTAAAAGAACTATTGAAATTATTAAATGAAGAAGACATTGAAGAAAAATATGTATTTATCCCTGAAAAAACTGCTTGGTTTGATTGAAAGAATTGCAATTGGATACAATAAAATAAATAACAATTTCTGATCAGTGATTTTAATTTCAAAATTCAGAAAAAAATTTTTCGATTAATTTCAATATCCTTTTGTAAAATCATCAAAATTCAAAATCAAAATTATTAATAAAAAAATTATTTTCATATTATGCATTGCTGCTATCTGTAATTGATGTTTTTCTTATTCACGAGCAAAAATTATGAAATTACAGCCCAACAGATCGCATTTCAAAGTCTCAAGTATCCCGAAACAGAAATTAATATCAATTGGAGGTATAAATGTTGAAACAATAGCCGAAGAAGGAAAAATCTCTGCAAAGGTTATATGCATTGATGAGTCGGATAATTTATTTTACGACATAAAACACAAAGTCATAAATGTTTTTTTGTTCTTGTAAAAATTTACAAAGTTATTTCTGATGAAAACGATTTCAGCAACAAGATTTTCGGCTATATTTTACAGAATCTCATCATCCTTTTCAAAAATATATCAAAACATATCAGCATAACAAAAGATTTACAAAGCAATTATGAAATCTTTTGTCTTAAAATGTTCTTTCAAAAATCACATTATTACAAAAAATACAATTTTTATTTGCATATCACTTCGACAACAGAAAATAACTTTCAATTTGCTCCAAAAATGCAGCTGCTAAGTTGAAAAGTAAAAATCACACTCAAATAAAATAATATTCAAAATAATAGTTACTTTCATTCTTGCCAAGGAGCTAAATTAACATCAATTATAATAAATAAATATAAATACATGCGTGTGCATAAAAGAAATGAATTATTTACAAATGTAGATAAAGAAAATAAACATCCCATAAAATGACTTCTATAAAATCAATTTTTTTTGACAATGATATCAGATTCTTGTGATGCGGTCAGCTGTAAGTTGTTTTCATTAGCCAAATGAAGCAAGCATACAAAAGAAGCTGCGACGGAGAATTCTTCATTAGGCGATTTTCCCTGTTTTCGAAGATTCGAAACAATCTCACTAAATTTACATTCTGAATTTTCTGCAATGCTGTTTTCCAACGTTTGCATCGAAATCGCTTTTATATGCTGCACATCTATTTTCCTGTTGCTAGAAGAACAAGCAACCAGAGGCATAAAAGCATTTTTCCACTCCGCCAACAAGGACAATTCACAAGTGTCAGACGATTGTAAATTACCTTCAGTTTGGGTGCCTTGGGCAGAAATTTCACATCCTATATTATTTTCGGCAAAATCTTCATCATCGTCACTGTAACCGACATTTCTCAAACTGTCGAATTCTTCTTGCATAGTGTTCAACATCTTAGCTTTCTGACAGTCCGATGTTAAATTACTCTTGATCAATGCACCGGTAGACCATATTCTCATAAACAATTCAGGTATAAAGTTGAAGTCATCCATGCACACCACTCTGTTGCAAACCAGATTGTGCAAAGTTTGTTCGCTCATTTCTATTCGTTTGCAACCGTCATTGACTACCTCATCATAATCTAAAATAGTGTCAAAATCCAACTCCATTTCTTCCACTTTCCTCTTCTTCGCACCTCGTTGCTGTGGTTTTTTTGGTCCAGAAACCATTGGTGCTTTCCGAAATTCATAAGGCAGTCGTTCTGGATCAAAATATGAATATTTCAATTCTTTCATTGAAACCATTGCTGCCAGATTATCCAGATGCAACGGTTCGTAGAACAAATTGGACGTCGTTTCACAGTCCTCATCTTCGTTGATAAAATCGTTCGTCATGTTCATCACATCTTGATGTAAATCCGTGAGATTTTCCAACTGCTGGGTAAATTGCATCGCTGCATTCATCACGGTAATGTCATTATCATCCGGTTCATGACCCAGCAATTCCAATACTTTCTCTGAAGATCGTGGTACGTCATCAGTAACTTTTTCAAAACTTGGAAAAATAACACTGCAACCAATTATTTCTTTGTCAGGAAATGCTACATAGGGTATAGGCTTCGCAGGTAATTCTGGTTTCTCAAGGGGAATATCGTAAAGACATTTGGCGTTATAATCGTCCATTGTATCACATATTTGTGAAAAAGCAGTGCTAATTATTCCCTGGTCAAAATATTCACCAGCTAAATTCAGTCGAGGAAACGATACTGCTTCTATATGAGGAAAAGTTAACGTGATATTTTTCAAGTCGGTTGCAATAACATTAACTCGAGCTTTTCGTTTTTTCGCCTTGGTTACAACGGGAGATGATTCACTACTTTCTATGTTTTCTACAAGACGCTCTCTGTTCGTTTTATTAAACAGTTGGTGCGTTTGTTGATGGACATTGTCAACACGGCAACCATAAATTTTTGAACCAGCTTCAAGAGCTTTCCCAGCTCCTGCAAAATCCAAATTATCTGCTTGATCAGAAGCAACTTCTTTTAAAACGTCCAACAATTGCAGACTGAACGCATTTTTAATCGTAATCTTATTGTGGGCACTGAGCTGACAGCACTGATGATAAATAGTGACCACTTCTTGTTTTTCAAACACTCTTGGAGTTGATATGCTTTGAGCATTCTTATTTTCCTTGTTTTCACTTTTACTCTCAGTGGCTTGACTGAACGATTCTGAACTAAGAAAGTCTTTGATCTGAGCAAAATCATCTTGTTGTTCTAAATCGATCACGCTGTTGTTCATTTTGCCGAGCATTTTGGTCTGTCGTTTTGCACTCATTCTCAAAAAACTTCTAAAATCCACAATTTCATGATTAAAAATTAAAAACAACGCTGAGAAAACTTGAATAGTCAATTTAAGTACAGTTTATTTCACAACTAATGATTCATTATGCTATTACATGTACAATCATCATCAGTGATAACACAAATTATTAGTCAAAAAATTAGCAATCATAACTCAGAAGTTAATAAGAAAAAAAAATTTCAAAAAATCATATTTTAATGTTCTTCGTCATAAATATTAAAGTTTTCGAAAACCAAAAAAACATAACTTTTCGTTATAGATATTCATTAATTACTGAAAACAAGCACAAAAAATTAAAGAAGGCAATCGGTACTTTAAACCTTAGTTAGGTAAACTGCCCAGTTTTTTAACATATTCCCATCCATGACATCTTTTGAACAATTTCAAAACAAAAATAAATCGGAAACATATGTAATAAAAAGCAGTCATTAAATTACCATTATTAAATCTTATATACTATAAAACAACTGAAAACTTATTCAGAATAACAAACCCACTAAAACATATAATAAAAAGTATGCCTTAAAAACCCAGCATAAAGAGGAGTAAAATAAAAAATAAAAGAATTACCGTAGCAAATTATTATTATTATGTCGCAAAAGGTTATCAAACAGTACAACTACACTATAACAAAATATAAAGTAAAATGCGTCTACTGTAATTTTCCTTGCAAGTATTATTTCAATTTTCAAATAAGAGAGATTTTAATTAAAAAGAATGAAATAATAAAATTCAATTATAAATATTAATTTAAGTTATGTTTTATAAATACATTGAATTTCATTGTATTATGCATTAATTTTTAGCATTTTCAGGTTGAATAAAAATTGTTGCATTGCAAAGTAGGGTAAATCGTACTGTATTTCAGCTATTTTCCACACACGATTTCGGGATGCCAATGGCGGGCAAACATTGCCTGGTGATAGTTTGGTCCGCTTGACAATTCTACTGGCTATTTTTGTTGTTGGTTTAAAACGATCTTTGCATGATTCAACCATATGAAAACGGTTCTTATCGATGTATACCATAAGAGCTTACACTTTAATTAACTAAAAAATCCTAATGGGTGTCTGAGATGTGCAATCTTTTAATGAAGAAAAATCTTTTAAACTTTTCATAGTTTAATCACAATCTTTCAATATTTTAAATTTACATTAAACTTCAAAATTATAGTTTAAAATGATGCATTATGATAATTTAAAAGTTGCATTTTTGAAAATAAGTATCTATTACATCAAAATCTGTATGCAATTTAAATGCAAATCTTTAATCATTTATTATTATTTAGCAATGCATTTATATATTGTAGAATTCCCTTGAATTCTAACTCTCAAGTACGTTGATTGTATTACTGTAGAGGTGGCAATTTGACGACAAATTTGTATGTTATACATTTGCCTAGTTCTGAAGCGCTTATAGCGAATAGTAGAAAGCTTTCTGTGAAAAAAAGTATATAGATTAACATCCGTATCAACTTGCTGTTCAGGCAAGTCATGATATATACGGATGAATACGTTGGAGCAGTATCTTGAAGCTTTAATGTACCTGACACCGGAGCCTTTTTAATGCCGCCTTCCAAGTAGTGGTTTTGTATTGTATTTTATTGATTGCTTTTTTATTTTTTCATTGTTTCTATTTGCTATTATTGATCACTTATATTTGTTTATTTTACTTACTGTTGTTATCATATGTTATTTACTGTTATTCATTATTGATGTTATTCTCTATTATTTACTGTTGATATTGCTGTTGTTGAGCGTTAAAAAATAAAAAGTTATTTCGCTGTATTTGTTGACCTACCGCTATCTCATTTCATTAAACTTCATTTAGTTACCATAATAATAAAATGTAGAAAAACATTTTAAAATGGTATTACAAACACTGATAACAAAAAAGTGTCAAATAGAAAAATATATATTTAAAGAAAAACAGCAACTGTATTTGCTAAAAGTGACATCAAATGTACTAATGTAACGTATTCAATTGTTACGTAATCAAAAATTTGGACCAATAAAATAAAAAATATTGTAGCTAATCAAAGCAGAATAATTTGAGTCAATGAAAAGTTAGATGGGAGAACCAATAAGTAATGCAATAAGTATGCAATGAGAAGCTACACCATTATCATCCAATGCGAACACGATTTCCAACAACCAATAGGAAAAAGAGGAAACGCATGAATAATGCATGAATTAATTGCCACATAGAGCTAGCATATCTGCAAAATGGGAAATAGTTGTCCTATGCTGCTGACCAGCAATTTATACTTTTGCACTGATTTTGCAACTGCTCACCTACAACATTGCTTTGGTTTTATAACGCTGAAACATCATACCCCTTATCAAGAGAGATATACATACGTCGGAAAACAGCCAGAAGCAATGGCTTATATGTAAGTGACTAATTTGGTAGCAAGCTTAGTTTTTCCTTGATGCGGCAAAGGCTGCAATGTAAATTTATAAAGAAATGCGTAAATTTGCTCGAATATAATGACAGATAATTTTTTCATCAGTGTGGATCTGGCGGAGGAACTTTTGGCACGAAATATATCTATGGTTGGCGCATCGCAAAAAAAAACAAACGCAACATCCCATCAGAAATGATCATCACAGCAGGACGTCAACCTGCGTGATCTCATTTCAGATTTCACAGATAAATTACACTGGTAAGCTACATACCAAAAAATTTGGGGAATCCTATTGCCGTAAACATCTCGAAGAAGGCTATTCCTGTTAGAATGCGGTAGAAATCGTTTAGAAAATACTCAAGCGGAATATCTATATTTTGAAGGTTGTCCGGGGATATAAAAAGGTCATTAGAGGCGCTTATGGTTCATAATGACACCTCACCGTGATAAAACGACCACCAGCCGAAAAAAATTGCGCCTTCTGCAGTCTGCATCTCATGCATTTCCAAGTCTGCTTTTTTCGTTTAGCGCAAGCATTTCAGGCATATGTTGATATTATTTTTAAATTTTATCATTTAAAACATTTTCATGTTTAGTTTTGACCAGCTCTTGATCGAGTTTAAAAAAATTTTCAAAATGCTGCAAATGATAAGCAATATTTTGATTTAATATATTATAACAATCAACAGTTAATGAAAAGTGATTCGAAACTTTCAGTCATCTAATTTCCTGCCCGAGATGCGAGGCACTTTATATATTCCTTCTATATAGACGTTCGATTTTACTAAATTTATTTCTGTTACAGTCAACTGAAAACCCAGCTACCAATGCTTCTTAATTATTGCTCTATTGGTATGTGCAGCTGCTGTACAAAGCTGTTTATGTGACCATTTTAAAAAGTGTTTTTAATTACAGAGAATTTAAAAGGACCCGTGCTCAACTGGCGTTGGCCGCTGACTGCACATAGCCCTATCACCTCTTGAGAAGTGGCTTCCGCGTTTATACCTTGATATTTTCAAGGGGATAGAAGATTTCGAACCTTATTTGTCTTGTATGATAAGCTATATCACTTGAAGCGATACATCCAACGGCAGCTGTAGAGCAGCGTGCGTTGAGAGTATGCTGTGATATTTTCAAGGGTCAGCGAGGATCGAACCATATTTGTCTTGCACGATAAGCTATATAACTTACAATCGTGCTACCCGTTGCCTGGTTTGTGTTGTTTTTTACTTCCTAATATAATTATATAATGCATATTTACTATGGAATATTAAATTATTTATAGAATTTTACATTTTTAATCTTATTATTTATATTTATTAAGATGCTCTTATGTTCCTTTTAATTTTTGTGAATATTAAATTTTATTATCTTTATTTTTCAATTAAAAAGCAAATATTTTATAAAATTTGACAATTTTATTTCTTTAAATATTTTTCTGTCATGTCTGTTATCATGTTAACTGGACTAATCTATTTGAAATTTTGTTTTTATTTTGATCAAGTTTTTTTTTATTCTTATTTATTTCATAATTATTTGGTTTTTCTTGTTGCTTAGCTGATTTATTGTTTCTAATTAAAAAATGTGTAGTATAATTCTTTGTATTATTATTTAAAAAAGTACAAATGTGTTAATTTTATTCTTTGTTCAAAACGGATCTTTTTATTAAGTTATATTTTATTTAATTGCATTATAGTTTTCTGTTTGTGTTTTTTTAAAATACTTATAAATTATTATGAAGTTTTAAAATTTTACTTAATTATTAATAGAGCGTACTGTTACACCCCATACTGTCATTCTAAATATTTTCTTTTTGTGTGAGCATTTCAGGTATTGCTTTTTAAGAGCTTATTTCACTGTTTTTTTAGAGCAGTTTGAGCATTTTAAATATTTTCGGTCATTTTTTTAAGTGTTAGTCCCTTTTTGCTTTGAGCTTATTGTTACTGCTTTTTTGGATAAAGGTTATGACTTATTAATTAGACCTTATTTTTTGAACAAAATTTCTTAACTTATTCTTCGTTATACTTGATGTTATTTTGTTAAATTTTTATTTATTTATTTATTGTTATAGTTATTTATTAACTTTATTTTGGTGTCCTTTAATTTCTTACAGTGTAATGTCTTGTTTCTATTCAAATGTATTTACTTTTATATGTTCTAGAAATATGTCGATTGCGAAGCCACAGTTGCGTAATCTGAATGGAATGTTTATGCGCAAAGTAATTATTTCTGGAGTTGCATTTTCTCTGGGTTTGGGTTTCACAATTTGGCATTTCATTTGCATTCCTCGCTACAATCGACAACTTGAATATATGAAGTATCTTTTGTTTTTTTTCTGTACAATTTCGTTTTTGTTTGCTGAGAGAATTTGAATTTAATGTTAAAAAATTTTTGTTTTATGATGTTATTGTAAATTCTGTTTTTGCTGAATCAGAATTTCGCTAAATTATACTTTACGAATTGTTTTCAGTAATGCCGATATATACAAGATGGTAGAACACATGTGCTCGAAGAATTTGTTGCAGTCTTGCCCGCAGAATTTGGCAGATCGTTTAAAAGAAGCTGGGAAACTTTAGAAATAATGACGTGCTTGATTTAAAAAGTTATTTGAATATGGCTGTGCTTTTTTATATTTAAAGAGGCAATTAAATTTAAATCATTGTTTTATTGTTATTTTTTATGCAAGTTTAAAGAATGGAAATGGCTGATAAAATGCTGATAAGTATTTTTACTGACAATAAGAATGACAATGATCATTCAACTTAATATTTGTGAAGGTAAATCTGATTGTCATATTGCTACCACTAATGTCACCGTTTTCTTTGTTTCATGTTGCAGTTTAAAAGTTATCCAAAGCAAAAAAAATGTTTTTGCCCCAATAAAATTTATCACCTTGTTAGAAAGGATCATTGATTTTATCATACGAAATCCAAGTTTATTATAAATGCACCGCTACTGCAGCAGAAATATTAAATCTGATTGAAATGATTCCTTGTTACTTTGTAAATACTTTGTCAATTTTTTAAAAATATAATAATTGCTTTCAATAAATAAAAATATATTTATCTGAATAATTAATTTATTAAACATAATACTCGACAAATTCCGATGTAAAACCCTTTCAAATTCATCATAAAAACTCTAGAAGATTCTTACATTTCTGCGTCATATTTTTGTGAAATAACGTTGAAAAAACTTGTGCAGTTTTTATTTGTATGTGCATGTTTTTAATTATTAGCTATTTTTTCTCTTTTTTGCATTGACATTTCATTGCAAAATCTTTTATTGAATGTTTTACATTATTTGAAAAATTTTAGAATGAATAACAATTTATAACGTTGAAAAGTAATCAACTCAATTTTCAACTTCGATCAGTCAGATGTTATTTATATTATTATTATTATATTTTTTCATCAATTAGTATGAATGTTGAGTTTAATGAAGTTGCTTGAGATAAGTTTTGGAAAGTAATGCAATATTTTATTATTAATTAATGTGGATTTAAATTTCAAAGTAGATTTTCATGCAGAAAATGATATAATGTTTGTTTTATCTGCTTGTGCCTGGCAAATTGAGAGAAATTTGAATAGTCACTAATACTGAGCAGCGATTCGTACAGGATTGCTCAAATTACGTTCAAAATTGATAAACTCGACGCAATTCGTCAAAGCATTCTACAGAAATTGAATACCACATTTAAAATAAAATTTATTTATATTGATAATATGTGTTATTTATCGTGTCAGTTGTCGTTCAGCTTCAACTAGCTCGATCATTGTTCTAGCAAGCAATGAGATTATACTTTTTTCTCTATTTATTATTATTTGTCAAATTTTCCCATGCAAAAGAAGAAGAAGAAGAAGACCCAGACAAATGTAATTCACCCTTTTATTAAAATATTAATATAAAATTTATATTTTGATTTTAAACTAACAAAAAAAAATAAATGAACGATTAAAACTGAAATATTTCACACTTTAGCAAATGAGAACATTACTGATTTGTTGCCGTATCAAGAAATTTTGAACGGACTTGAACGATCACTTCTTGAAACCTACAATCATCATCACAGACCAGTGAAAGATGAAAATCAAGGATTAATTGTTTTATTTTTTGCCGTCATACAGCACATCGAAGAAGTGGTACGTTTGGCTTTTTTGCTTCTTTTAAAAATCTGCTTTATTTGTTTACTGCTTTGTTACGTTTTATCATTTTTTGAATATTTCGGTAATGTGGACGAATATGATCATTTTTTGTTTGTAAAATTATTATTGTTTAGAATGAAGAGCATCAGACGATGACGGTACATGGCTTTCAGTATTTGGTAAATTGAAAACTAAAAATAATAATTTCATCTCCCATTTTGTTCATCATTGCAGTTATGGAATGATGAATATCTTTCTTGGAATCCAGAACAATTCAACGGAGTCAACAGACTGCTCATGCATTCGTGGCATATTTGGAAACCCGATCTGATTCTTTACAATGCGTGCGTATTTTGTTTTTTTTTCATTCCAAATTCAATTTATTATTTGATTCACATTTTTTTAAGAGCAGGGCATGCGGATGATTCAATTCGTTACACTTTTTATCAACATTCCTGGGTGGAGTCCAATGGTCGTGTGGAACATTTTCCAATGTTCAGGTACAAAGCGTCGTGCAAATTTGATTTCACCGACTATCCATACGATGTCCAGTCTTGCCCAGTGATACTGGGATCTTGGAATTACAATTTGAAGTAAGCTTTGTAATTTTTTAAAACTGTGAATCGACTGAATGTACAGCACAACAAGTCGAGCAAATTTTTAAAATATTCAATTTATATTTATGCCATTTGAAAATGCTTATTGTATAAAAATTTATAAAAAAAAATTGAAAAAATATTTAAATAATAATTTATATTGTTATTATTATTATAAAGGGAATTGGATATTCGTCCTTTGGATCGAAAGCCGATGTTGAATCTTTTCTGGGAAGATGAAAAAGTGATTGTTAGCGGTTGGAAGGTGATTGATGTACACATGAACGTCAGCTTTTGGAATGCGATGACTGATCAAGAACGAAGCCAATGGCCACCGGAAGAAGAGCACGCGTTGCATTTTCCACTGATTTACATTTGGATCAAAATGGAACGCTACGCACCACACTTTACAATATCCGTACTATTGCCAACGCTGGTAACCTCTTTTATAACCGTGTTCACATTTTGCATGGCATCATTTAACAAGGCTGTGATATTGCTTGCGTTTAATCTTTTGCTGCAAACTATCTTAGCCGAGGACATGCTATCCCAGTTGCCATCTAGTTCAGCCAGCATCCCTCGAATAGGTAAGAAGCTTTGAATAAATAATTTGTTGTTGTTGTTGTTGTTATGTTTATTTGTTTTAAACAAATGAAATTGTTCAAGTTAAATATTTTGCCTTCAATCTGACCGCAACTGTGCTTGCCATGATGTCGTTGGTTGTGATTGAAACAATGCGCCACGTTGGCCACGGTATGAACCATTGCCGGATATTGGAAACGCTCTGCACCCGCTTCTCTTTCCATTCGAGAAGCGCGTCGTCCGGGGCGACCGTTGGCGTTGAAACTGAAGATCCATCGTCGACTGACACATCAGCGTTGAATAAGGAAAATTCACCACCGCGAAGTGCATGGGTGTGGCGGATGTTCTCCCCGAATAGCGACACGTTGAATGTGATCAAGATTGGCTTGGCAATAACGTTGACAACGTTATATTTGATAATGATGATTGCCTACCTGCGCTAACAGGAGCAAAGCAAGCAGAAATCTGCCCCAAAGCAAAGAACAGCCATTGGCAACAAAAAGCACAAAACAACAGTACAGCAATAAAGGAAAAATCGTTTCATTAATAAATTTTAAATTAATTGCTTGCATTCAATTGTAAAAAGCATCAAACGAGATTTTCTCTTTTCTTTTTCACTTTGCCTCTGATTTTGAAGAATTGAATATGAAATTATAAATCATATATTCATCTTTATACTTTCTCCAGACGATGATGTACCTTGAAAAAAAGAAAAAAGAAAAATAATTTTCAATTCATATTTTTATTAATTTTTTCTTTCCTCCCTGTGGAACTCACTTCCCATGATCTAATTCTTGTTTGTCCAATTTGGTTTTGAAACTTCCTCTAGTAAACGCCCAATCGTCGCAGCCCACGACTTCTTCAACTCTGTATGTAATTTGATGTTTCTTTTCTTCAGATTCTTTTTTCAATCTGTTCACAATTTCTAAACGAGAAAAATGAAAAAAAAAATTACAAAATATGCTTCTCAATTTCATTGAATAAGCATCGAAGTAAGCTTAAAAAAGAATTTTGTTGTTTGCTATAAAAGTTTAAAAACAAAAAATAAAAAAAAACAACAACTGCTTATTAAATGAAATAAGCATTGATGGTCAGTACCTTCTTTGGAATTTACGGTTGTTCCATCTGGAAAGATAATTTTAGCGTTGGTGGGATAGAAGAAACCGTCAAGCGAGCTCCAATTGGTACTGATCAATTGCTTACTGTAATCTTCAATGCGCTTTTCCAACTTTTCGCGAAGTTCTTTGTTGATCAAGCCTGACAATTTTAATGGGAATGAAATTTTAAATTGAAAATTCAATTTCCACACATCATTTATTTCTGCATCATTCACACTGCCATTCAACGCAATAAATTAAAATGCTTTGAGATGAAAAAAAAAACAAAACAATTTTCCACTTTTTGATGTGTTTCAAGTGGAAATCATTTTTGAACTTCCTTTTTTATTGCTCAACATCTTCGAAATTGTGAAATTCAATTACATTTCTGAGATATTTTAAAATGAACAAATCAACTCACAATAAGTAAAAAAAATTTTCTTTGTTCACTAATTTAAATTGTAACTTTATTAAGAAACATAAAGTAAATGTGCAAATTTCATTCAATAATGCAATTATATCACTTTTGCAATTGAATAATTTGCATTTGATAAAAGTATCGTCAGTGATAAATTAATTTAATTAATCATTTGTCCACTTCTTCAATAAAATTTACGTGATTTGATTTTAAAATTATTGTCAAGCAACAACAAAAATAATCCCTAAACTTTATCAATTTGCATTAAAAAAATATTCTTTTACATTAATATAAAAGAAGGAAAATTTGTTTATTGTAATATTTATTTCGCAACTTTGCTGCACGTTTGCATTAAAAATTTCATTCAATAGTGAATATACTTTCCTTTTTCTTTTGAACTGCATTGATAGTTGATTAATAATGCAGAAGATGAAATTTTATTTGTAATTATTTCTTTAAATCAAGAAAAAAAAAGAAATTAATGACAATATAAAGTTCTAGAAGTGCAGATTAATGTGCTTTTTTTAAAAAATGATCAACTTTAATGCATAGCAAGGAAAAAAATTAGCCATAAATAAATGAACACACTTCTTACCTGACATATTATTACTGCTGAAAGGTTTGAATGTAAAAGATAGGCAGAGCGAGAGGGAGAGAGAGAGAGGAGCTGGAGGGGATGTTTGTGGAAATGATGATGCTTGTTTTCACTAATTTCTTCTTCTTCTGCTTTGATCAACTCAACTGGCTGCTTTTGCTAAGCAACAATGAATCAGAACTCTCCTCTATACACACCAATGCTAATCTGAAGAGCATCGACGAGTGAGTGCATTATAAGCGCAACACATGCTATTCATTCTGCAAGCAAAATTCATAGGGGCATTTTAGCTGAAAGTGTTCCATCATTATATCATGTTATATTAAATTATATTGTTGTTTGCATTATTAGTTGAGTGAATTTTCTATCATTCGTCAACTCCATCACTGCTGAAATCATACTTGCAATCAGTCAGTCATCGACAGTCACTTATTGTAAATACTTATTTTCTATGCTTTTTTAACGTTTGAAATTTGTGAAAATATTTTCAACATTTGATTAATTTCTATTCACATGTTTAAATAATATATACATATAGATGTTTTTTTCATTCCTAAAACTCAATTCAAAATTACCTTCACTTGTTTTAATTTATCAATCTTATTATTATATTAAGTATTGTTCAAGTTAAAAAGTATTCAAGTTGAAAAACTTATGCACTGAATATGCCAGATTTATTATAATTTCATTTCAAAATTACTCCACTTCCAACTGATGACTCAAATCTTTTGATTCGAATATTGATGATCTGAAAAAATGTATTCTTAAATTTTTCAGAACATTTTAAAAAAAAAATAAGCTATCGTCATTACTTCGTTTAATCACAAAATTATCGTTAAGAATAAACAGCTCTAACAAAAAGAATACATCAACTGTTCATACAAAGTGTATATCGTCAAAATTTGACAAGTATTTTTTCCACTACTTTTTATTGCATAGGACACAGTTAATATTTAAATAAATATGTAAATTATAAAGAATTGCTTTAAAATCTGCAGTGCAATAATGACAGGCACTATGAAAAATAATATCTCATTATAAAACTTCAATGATAACTTTTCTTGGCAATTCAATGTCGGCATGATGATGCTACCGTTTCATTATTTCGAAGCATATCGCACATAATTCTATTGCAAAGTTTCGACACTTTTTCACAATAGTCCTTGTAAATTTCCCCATCGGTCTGTAGAATAGCCAAGGCGACAGCCTTTTGGAATTTCACACTCTTATTTGGATTGTAGTATTTTCGAAAACTATTCCCGAACGGTTCAATGAATTCAACGTTGATTCGCTCCTCAATTGGTGGCGTTTCAAAAATCTCCACCAATGGAAATGCATTATCCACCGAAGGCAACACTTTCGCCGGCCAATAAGTTTGACGATTTTTTTCACCTGCACAACGCCTCACCCAAACCAAGTCTCCTTCTTTGACCACAGTAACTGAAACAACATTACCCTTTGCATATATATATGTATATATAAACTTAAATGTTTAAAGATTTCACACCATTTGTGCAGCATGGACAGTTCAACATCGAATGTGATCTCTTCAAATTTCTCCTCGGCCTGCTAGAAGTGAGCTGTTCATTTCTCACAGCAACTGCACTTGAACTGTTGACTATGTCCATCTTTTCATTTCCAGACGATTCTGCCGATGGCAGATCACCACATGGTTCATCTAAATCTACTATTCATTTATTTAAAATATAAATTATAATAATTTTTTTTAATATACAACTCACCTGGAATAGTAACAATGTCTATCTTTTCCAACTCCTTCGATGGCAGATCATCGTTTCGTTCAACGTCATCTATATTTTTTAATTTAAAATATAAAGTATTATTTTTTTTTAAAAATATACAACTCACCTGTATTGGTGACTATGTCCATCTTTTCATTTCCAGCCAATTCTATCGATGGCACATCACCGCTTGATTCATTTAAATCTACTATTTTTTTATTTAAAATATAAATTATTATAATTTTTTAAAAAATATACAACTCACCAGGGATGCAGATCTTACGTCTCTTTTCAACGGCAACTAACTCGCTCGATGGCAGATCATCCTTTTCTTTAATGTCATCTATATTTTTAAATTTACAACATAAATTATCATCATTTTTTTTAAAATATACAACTTACTTGAATTGGAGACGATGTTCATATTTGTATTTCTAACTAACTCTGTCAACGCCAGATCACCATTTGATTCGTTTAAAGCTGCATATTTTTTTATTTAAAATATAAATTATCATGATTTTTTTTTTTAATATACAACTAACCTGGAATGGAGACGGTGTCCATCTTTTCAACGACAACTATCTCTGTGGATGGCAGATCACCACTTGATTCATTTAAAGCTGCATATTTTTTTATTTTAAATATAAATTAGTATAATTTTTTTTAAAATATACAACTCACCTGGATTGGAAACGGTGTTCATCTTTTCAACGACAACTATCTCTGTGGATGGCAGATCACCACTTGATTCATTTAAAGCTACATAATGTTTATTTGAAATAGAAATTATTAATAACATTTCTTTAATAATAAAACTCACCTGGAATAGTAACGATGTCCACATTTTCCACCTCCATCGATGGCAGATCATCGTTTTGTTCAACGCCATCTACATTTGTTTATTGAAAATGTAAATTATTATAATTTTTTTGAAATATGCACAAACAAACAATGCACAAAACCTTTTGGTAATAATTGTTCAATTATTTCTTCTGGCCTGTTGCCATCGTTTGAATTCAATTGTACCGCTGTCGCTTCTGGAACCTCCGCCGCCTGTTGACCAACTTCCATCGCAGCTTGCAATTCAAGCTTTTTGGTTGTCAATTCAGAACAAATTTCTAAATAAATGATATATAATTTAGAAATAAATTCAAAAATGTGATTGTGCAACGTTGAAAAACCACTTGTACCCGTGAGCGACTTTCTCGCAGATTTCCTCGGAACGCAGACAGTTTCTTGTTCAGTATTCTGCTTCGGAATGCTCGGATTTTCAGGAACAACTTCAAGCAACGCAGGTTCTGACTGCTCTTCCACAACTTCATCACATGATTCATTAATAACGATAATCTAAAATATGAATGCAAATATATAAGCAAAACAGAACAACAACAAAAATGGAATTTAAATTAGAAAATGGAAAAGAAAAAAAATTCTTTTTTTCGAACTTCGGCTTCAGCTTCAGCTTGAATCGGCTGCGGTTCATTGGTCGAAATTTCACTTTCCACATTTTCAGCATTCATATCAGATGGTACAACAGTAGCAGTGGTAACAGTCGCGGTAGCAGCAGTGGTAGTGACGGTGGTGACTACTGATGCAGTAGTCACTGTTGTTGTTGTTATAGTATCCGCTGTTGCAGTAGCTGTAACACCAGTAAATTCAACTTCAACAACTTGAGGTTCCAAGTTTTTATCCGGCAAATCAACTTCAGTCTTTTTTTGTTTGTTGTTTTTCTTGCGTGGTGTCGTTTTTTTTGGTTTCTTAGTACTGGCACGTTTATTAGTAGAAGTGTCGAGATCTTTTTCAGAGTTCACCATTTTGTTTAAACACTTCACGCATAATATTTGGCGGCGAGACATGCAACGTCTGAAAAAGTGCATCGTAAAAAAGTATTGAAAATGAAATTCTGAGGCAAAATAATAATTTTAAAAAAGTAATGAAATATTCGCTTACCTTACACGTTGCAACCGATTACACAAACCTCTAGATTTAAGGGCTGACAACTGTCCAGCAGCTGGTAAAGCCTTGTTTTGATCAATCTTTTCGCGTACCAATTCTTCAGCTTGATAATCAACGCATCTGCTTACAACTCCGGATACACTGTCCACTTTATATGGACCTTCTCGGTAAAACTGCTGCATGTGCTCTTTCAGCACATCAAATTCTTTCTCATTCAAAGCAAACGGTTGGTTACTAAAAGATTTCAGCTTTAAGTAGTTGTTTTTATACATTAAAACTATATTTAATAATATTCATTCAATTACAAAACTGAAATCACATCAGCTAATCATGAATAATCAATTAAAAATGCAAAAGCACGAATATATATTTTTATTTTACTGTTATTTCTAAACATGAATTTCAGATGATACTGTAAGCAAGTAAGTCTCTTATTCATTGTTCAATATTGTATAACTTGGATAAAAATTTTAAAACAAAACAATTTACCATATTTAAGAAAAAACGAAAAATCAACATATCTGTTACAATAAATTCTTAAAACATGTACATTAATGAAGAGCATTTTAAAAATTTAAATCAAATTTTAAATAAATAAATGTACATAAACATAATGTTTTTACAGTAATCTTATAAACTGTAATTAGGAATTAAAATATTTGATTGCAAAATACCTATACCAAAAACACTAGTCAGTATTCATTTATTCGCCTTCAGTTTACTTTTACAGTGTCATTGTTTATTTGTTTTTATCAGATTTTCAGGTAATTGTGTTGTAATCTGCAATACAAAAACAGCAAAATACATGCTGCATTGCAGAAAACTTAAATAATAAATAAAACAATATTTACAGCATGGAAAACATAATTTAAAATAAAAAATAACTTTAAATTTAATTATTCACTTTAAAAAGTGACGTTCACGTTTAACAGCTGTTAAATCAAAAAACTGAAGAAAATAATGCTTCTGCGAATACTTTCTCAATATGAATTTAAATCAAAAATTCAATATAAACAGAAAAGTTTTTCTGTCACATCAATAGAGAATGAAAAGAAGAAAAATTAAACAAAACCACTTCATTGTATTGTGCCAAGCAAGTAATGATTTACTGAAAATTTTTAACACACTAAATAATGGAAATGGAAAAAATTTTACTTCAACACAAGCATAAATAATTTCATTTATTAATTTTATTTATTTAATAATGTTTTTAGAAGATTGGAAAACTACAAGTGGAAAATTATTAACACACCGATAACTGAAGAAATACACATTTTAATGATAAACCACTAAGCTTAAAATTAACTACACAAAGCTTTCGCTTTTTTCACTTGTCATAAATATCAAAACAACCTAAGACTAAAAACAGTATGTTTTATAGAAAACAAAATTTAATCAAAAATTAAAATTGATCAAATAATAAAGTTAATATAAATATATCAGGTGCTAAGGTTCAAATGCCAAAAAATCAATACTCTTTCATTCATATGGCAGTTACATTAATAAACAACTACAATCAACTGAATGCATGACCAATTTCGGTTGAATATATGTAAAGTTGTTGGTTCATTTTGAAAAGAAAACTCTTAAACTTCAAAATTTGGAAATAATTTTTAAAATTATTAAATAATAAAAGTGCTGAAAGTAGTTGTAAGACTTTTATAAAATGACTGTAACATAAAATACAACAAACAACTTCCAAACAAGGCTAAACACTGTAATTCAGTGTGTGGATAGAGTTGTTGTTGTAAATTTCATTGTATTATAAAATTTAAATTACTGAAAATAAAAAATAAACCAACTTTCAGATATTTAAAAATTATATGTATACTGATAATAATATCAATAAAATAAGCAATAAAAATCAATATAACTTGCATTGAATACAAATAATCTCTACAATTTACATTTATGAAAACAGAGATTAACAAAATCTTTGTTTATTTATTAAAAACATGATAAAGCATAGAAATACTAAAACTTGTCATATAAAAGTGTTATTTAGTTTGCATAATTAGAAAAAGGTAATTCAGTTTAAAAAATCATCAAATAATAGAAATTTAAATATTTTAAGGTAAAATATTGAATATATACTTAATAAAAATAACAATTATAACTGCTATGTAATTAAAATAAAGTTTAAACTTTTATAATCAATGTCACTAATCAAATAAAGAATAATCTTACAGAAAATAATATAACCTAGTCATAAATTAAAATTTCTGAAAACAACACCAGTAGAAAATCGAAGTGATAAATAGATAAAAGAAAATAAAATCATAATTTAAAAAAGAAAATTTGGTAAAGTTGAAACAATCAAGAAGGGCAAGAGGACAAGAGGACAAGATTCTAAGCTGAATTTAACTTCTACAAATAAAGTTTATATTCATACCCATTTTTGAGAGCTAATGCAACGCCGACATAAGTTGTTTGTCGAATTTTGAATTCCACAATTGCCAGAAGTTCATTATAAAATTGTACCTTCAGATTCATACCGTTTTCCATTGCAGACAATCAAATGTGATTGAAGAGCCTAAACAAAAAAAAGTTCAATAAAATATTTCACCATGCTTCAAAGGTTGGATCATATTCAAACTAAAAGAACAGATAAAGATTATTAAGCTAAAACAATCAACTCAAATGAAGTTAAAAATATTTTTCATTCGTAAGCATCTCTGGCGCCCAAAACTTTACCACAACAACAATGTTGCGCAAACGACCAAATTTTAAAAGCAGTCGGTCAAATATTATCAATAAACATATAACTCATTATAAAAAAGTAACTTAGATGAAAAACAAAAGCTACACATTAACTTAAAAAATTACTCTACAACAGCAAAAACAACACAAATTAACAAAAAGAAATAAAATAATGTACAGTATGAAAAAAACTTACTTTTCATTAAATTAAATTTGCAGAAATGGGAACAAATTTTAAAAATAAAATAATTATTTTATCGTTAATTGTTTATTTAATATTATCATTTTGAAAATTTTTAAATCAAAAATCTGTTTTATTCGACTAATTTTCATTGTACATACTAAGCCTAAGATTCACATTTGTTATTTCAAAAATTAATCAACAATTCTTGATAATATTTTATTAGAATAAGATGAATGCTAAAAATGGTAAAATTCAGCAATTTTCTGAACAGTCTGCAAGAATGTTTATTAAATGAAAATACGGAAAAGTTTGCTTGATTGCCTTGTTAGTAATGTATTTTTAATATCAGTAAAGAAGTACATGAAGATTTATTGTTGCTAATTGAATGAATTTCTTTATAACGCGTTTAATTATGCTTTCAGATCGACTGAATACAACATTACCAACAAATGAATAAATTTCGGCGTTGTTTTTCCACTAAATGATGATTCCAATGTTGTTTTCAGCTTTAACAAAAAGCGAATGCTTATGTTACAAGAATGTAACAAAATTATTAGCTAAACATTCTAAACCAGCCCTTTTGGACGAAATTTCTGTATTATTTGAATTTCTTTCATCCTATTCATACTATTCATTTTTATAATTTAAAAATATGTTAATAAATCAACCTGCAATGTAAAGCATTTTTTATAGATTCAATATACCACTATATAGAGCACCAAATTCAAAATTTTCAGTTTCTTGATTGTTTTTGAAAAATTATTTCTAGTCAAATGAATAATTACTCAGGTTTATTGAAAAAAAAAAACAAATTAAAAAGATTCGTTTTAAATAATGATCAAATTAAACTGTTGTTGATTATTCATTCTTTTTGATAGTTCGCAGGTTTTGTTTGATTTAAAAAATTCATCAAATTATACTTATTATTCCCTATTATTGCAATATACTCGCTTGTTTGTGATTAATAATTTTCTGCTTGTAGACTCTGTTAAAAGTTAAGGAAGAATATTACCGAAAACTACTTTTTGCTTATTTTTCGGAAGAGAATATTTTCAATTTTTCAGTCAAACAATCATTATAATTGACATAAATTTATATTATTACTCACAATTATATTTATATTTACATTATCCAAATATCTTTTCATTTCAACTCCACGTTAATGTTATTTTGTATGACAAATTTTGTGAGAATTATTAATAAACATCGAAATATGACAGTTTATGGTTAAATTTTTGATGTGTTCATGATTTAAGAAGCATGATTTAGAAATGTTTACTTAACTTTCTTGATTTTCTTATTTTCAAAAAAGAACTGTTGTGATACTAGTCTCAAAGTAAATATTAGAAAGCAGTTTTTGATTTAAAAAAAAAAGATTAATAAATGTAATAAAGCGCACGCATGTTTTATTAAATGAACATTCGCAAACTTTGATAATTCTACAAATAAGATGTGTTAAATTAAATAATTTATATATTTTTACATAAAAATTTAAAATAAATAATTTTAATAAGTTTTCTTTACATAAAACATTTCAAATAACCCATTTAAAGAACTGCCGAACTAAACGAAAATCATTAATTAACAAATAATTATCTTAAAATAAAAAAAATTAAATTAAAGATATTGCAATAAAAAAGCGTTCAAATGCAATAATGTATAATATATTAAAAAGAAAATGAATTTTTTTAAATTATGTAACAGTAATGATTAAAACTTTCGGTCTGTAGACAGTAAGAAAAGGTTTTGTAACTGTATTACAACTTTTAATAATTTTAATTGTTTATTCAACACTAGCCATTTAATATCATTTATATTGAAAAAAATTACTTAATTATGATAATTTTAACGACACTGAATTGTATTACACTTTATAATGTATGCATCAAAAAATATTTCTTCTATAGCAGTGGTTCTCAAAGTGTGGGTCGCAACCCACTGTTGGGTCGCGAGCAGATTCTGGGTGGGTCGCGTAAAACATTAAAGTAAGGGGCGGGGTGGTCTTTATGTTCATTAAAAAAGTTTTACTCATCGAAAATTGTTGGATGAACAATTAAACTTTGATTCAGTTACCGATGACCTGAGAATCACTATTTCTGTCCGGTTTTTTACAGCACCCCGATGTTGTGGCTGCTGGCATATCCACAAAGGCGGATAAATAATTCATCGATTTGTCTGAAATTTCTTCGTTTAAAATTAGTTTGGATCGTAAAAGATTAACACAGTTTTGACTATCAGTTTAAAACACATATCCAACTGCTTCATTTACTGACAACATTAAAAGTGCTGCTTCCTTTTACTACTTCGTACATGCGCGAAATTGGATTTTCAGCATTATTGGAATTAAAAGCAAATTTCGAAATAAGCTACAATTATACAACATCTTGCGTCTGAAACTAATACGTATTAGTGTGAACGTCAAAGAAGTCATCAGTCAAAACAGAAAACAAGCCCATTGTTTGCCTACACCTCATTATGCATTTCACTAATAAACTTATACATTATAATTAGGTGTATTCATTAAAAAATTTAAAAATGTTAAACTCATATTTTTTATTTAATCCCCTTTGCCTTTTAAAATATGCATTGCAAGTCGGTGGGTCGCAAAAAATTGCCGTTTTCTACAGTGGGTCGCAGCCCAGAAAAGTTTGAGAACCACTGTTCTATAGTGATCAATTTGAGATGTCATATCATTTCTTTTAATCAAAAAAGTTACATTTCTTTTTTCAAAATTATTATAAAAAAGTTTGACAATTTCTATCACGCACAATTTGCCGACATTTTCCAAATTTTATTTAAAAAAATGTGAACAAAAATTTTATTCAATCAAAATCGTTGCAACAACAGCAGCAAAGCACAATGTTCAACCAATTATTAACCAAATGAAATGAAATTATACTTCACAAAAACCTACAAAACAGCAGGCTTTGCGAAAAACTTACTTCGCAAATAATACTAAATTCTTATTCATTTTCTTATATGTGTATTTGATCAGAAAAAATTAATAATGCTAGTAGAATAATGAAATGAATCAAAGTTGAAAATTATAAATATGCAAGTACAATTTTTCCAATATTATTTAATTTGACTCTAATCACTGCTTGCCAAAATGCCAAAAATTAATGTTGCTCAACTAGATTTTGCTAAAAGCTCGCAAAATTCGACCAAAGCTCGAAGAGGTTTCCCTGAAATAAATTTCAAATATCGTAAAAACGTTGTAATTATTGCTACAAATTAGCTGAACAAACCAGTCATGCTTGTGTTATACAACGGGTTGGAGCCTTTTCGCTCCACTACACCAGCTATATCAATATGCATCCAAGAATTGCTTGTGGTGAATTCCTAAACAACAACAACATTAATTATTTAATACACTTCAAATTCATCATTGTTGGTTTGCATAATTGACAAACCTTCAAAAAAGCTGCCGCGATGCAAGAGCCTCCCAAACCTTGAAACGATGGTTTCGATGTGTTGCACAAATCGATAGATTCTAACTTCACTTGTTCAGAAAAGTGCTTATAAAGTGGAAGACGCCAAACACGTTCCCCTGTGTTTGCTGCTGCTTTGTGAATTTCCTTCCACAAAGCCTTGTCGTTGGTAAAAACACCAGCAGCACTGTCACCGAGTGCGACAAGAATTGCTCCTGTGAATTAGCATTAAAAACACATTGCTTCTGATGAATAAAATTAAAATCAGAACATCATATACCAGTTAAAGTTGCAATATCAATCACGTGAGACGGTTTGAATGTGTCTGCGTAGCACAAGCCATCAGCAAGTATCAACCGGCCCTCCGCATCCGTATTTTCTACCTCAAAAGAGAAAGAAAAGGCAAAATTGGAATTTTCCATTCGTTCTGATAAAATAGTTTCCACTTACCTCAATCGACATGCCATTCATCGCATAAACTACATCACCAGGTTTGATCGCTTTGCCGCTTGGCAAATTCTCCACTAATGGTATCAAGCCGATAACATCGAACGGAAGTTCGCTTCCTAATTTAGCCAGAGTCAAAATTGTGCTCAAAACGCATGCAGCACCGGTCATATCGAAACGCATAGATCCCATCGATTTCGAAGGCTTCAACGATATACCACCGCTAAAATCAAAATACAACTGCTTAAGAAAAAGTTAAAGTTGAACAAAATCTTGTTGAATGATTTTTATTCGTCCTTCAAAAAATTGCTAACCTGTCAAAGCAAACACCTTTTCCAACAAAGCAAAGTGGAGGTTTTGTGCTCTTTTTCGCGCTCAAATGCAACTCAAGAAACACGGGAGGCTGATCTGAGCCTTGGGCAACAGCTAAAAATGCGCCCATTTTCTTCTCCTCAGCCCATTTACGATCTCTGAAAATAATTCATTGTTTCACATTTACTATTATTATTATTATTGTTGTTGTTGTTACTTAATGCAAATAAATGAAATTCAATTTACCTTTTTATTACTTTGATGTTAGAATAATCGGCTAAAACTCTGGCTGCATAATCAGCAAACAAAGTGGGCGTTAACATATTAGCGGGCAAGTCGGATAACCTGCGAACAACGTTTTCACCTTCTGCTAACTTCTGACCGCGATTCCACGCTTTCTCCAACTCAACACTACCAATGCTTAAATCACAACTTCACAGCAAACACACAAAACTTTCACATTTAAAAAACTCGCTCACCCTCCATAGTCGTACAAGTGCAACGTTGGATTTGGCTTTTTACTGTCAAGTTTAGATTTCAATTCGTCGAAATTAAATGTACTCAAAAACGCCCCTTCGGCAGCCGCTGAATATTTTTCATAATGCTTATTTTTAAACTAAAATCATTTAAACCACTGGCATACTCACCATCCGCACAACCGCATGGATCGATATAAATTTCTCTCATGCCGACATCTCGCAACGCTACAGCACCAACTTTGAAAACAAAACAATCATTAAACCATTAAATTACACGGTTGAAAATTTTCAAACTAAACAATTCAATTACTAGCTACTGCTCGGCGAACATTTTCGCGACCTTGATGCAAGTCTTCCTCCTCAACGTATTCTTCACCTTGTTTACCAATACCAACTACAGCCAGTGCGTCGAATTTCTGCAAATTAATATTTCGCTAAATGAAAAGATTCCACAACAAAATAAAGCAAATAATTTACATCGCTGATTCCATAAAACATTCGACATTTTCCATCTTTCAATGGTTCAGTGCTGCAAAATTGTCACCATAATTTGTTAGCAAAGCTTCATCACAATTTAAAACAAAACTCACTAGTTCAAATAAGTCAACAATTTTCCTGCATTGTCGGCGTTGAACTTTTTGGCCGCACAAGTGAGCTGCTCTTCGACGGAAATTTTAGATTCTGATGAATAAATGCCTAACATCAATCCTTTGCGCTAAAATTCATACAAGCTGTACAGAATCACATTGACAAAAATGAATCATTCACTTACGCTCATTGTTGATGTGAATTTCACTTGGAAGCTTGAAGGCTTGTATGGAATTCTATTCAACGCAGAAAAGAATCTTAATGCCATTCGGTTGGAAAATGAATCTTAACTGATGCATCCTCAATTTTAAGCTACGAAAAACTTTCTGCGCGCAAAGAAATTAAGTAAAAAGCTTTCAAAAAATTACAATATCAACAAACCTCAATAAATATAAAAATCTCATTACAAGAAAAAACCGTCGGCGGTAAATGTAAAATAAACCTTACGCCCAAAAAATATTACACTCGGCAAATGGACAATACTGCTTTGTTGCTAATGAAAATCATAAAAACTCACTAAATAAAAAATGTATGATCAAATTTTATTTCTTATTGAGCAAAGTAAAACATTGGCAATCAATTACGACCTTACTATTGCCTTAAAAATCAAGCAAACGCTTTGAAGACTGATAGCATCCACGTAACTCAACGTTGAACAGTACGTAAAGGATTTTCAAGTAATTCATAACGCAATCAAAGTGAATAATGACGCAACTGATAAAATGAAATAAAATTCTGCTTAAATTTAGTTATAAAACTTCACATTAATATATCAAAAAGAATGTACACTTTTTGGAAGCAATGCATTGAATTTGACCTTGTGAATTACCGTATTCAAATTTTTATTTTTGTTCAAAAATATTAAACAAAACAATTGAATATATTTAAATCATTTAAAAAAATTTGCAATAATTAACATCAAGGATGAAAAAATATTTAGTACAACAGTATGTATAATACTGATTTCAAATTTTATCATTTATAACATTTTAATTACCGTATGTATTAAAATGAAACTTTTTTAATTAGAACAAATTAGTGTTTGTTGAATTTTAAAATCAGAATTTTTACTTTTGAACATTTTATGAATATTATTACTTTCAAAAACTATACATTGTTTTCATTATATAAAAAACCCAAACCAAAACAAACTTTCACTTCCTGATATACAACTTTTCACTTTGTTAAAAATTAATTAATGAAAGATATTTTTAAACTATGAATGCCATTAAATGACAAATTTACAAACAGGTTCTAATTATGAACGACAATATAAGTTTTTGCGAAAACTTTTATAAAGAATTGCCTTCAAATTAAAGTTCTAATTACTTTGGATGAGACCACTGTCTAAGTTAGAAAAGATTTCAATATTTTAATGCTTAACATAAAATTCAAAACAAAATAAATTCATAGGATTTATTCTTTTCAAATAAAGCGCAAAGCATGGTCAAAACCATAACAAGTAAAATACCTCGGTATTTTTGTGCATATATTATTAGATTGAACCAACATTCAAAAATTACTATACAGTATTTCTGCGCTGTTAAATTAACTGAGTTAGATCAAATGATTGTGTTAACAATACAGTTTTGACCAATGAACTTTGCAACTTAATCTTTCGGCATATTTTTATAAGCCATAATTGCCTCTTCACCCATAGCCGATACGACTGTTATCAGAATTCCAGATTCATCTTTCTCGAATACATCCTTAATCTGCTGCCCCAATTCACCATCCGGAAGCTTCAAATCGCTCTTTTCTTCAAATGAATCCATATCCAACAAGGCAACATAACCGTCATCATTTATTGCCATTAACTGAAAATCTTTCCTTTTTACAAACGGCACGTCCATATTGTGGGTAGAGGGACAAACGTCTTCGTACTTCTTGCCAGTAAAAATGTCTATACCGACAAGGTGAACTTTTGCATGACCATGTTTTCCAGTCTTTGAGGTGGACATTTCCACAATTTTACATGGCCGACCTTTCAGCAATGCATGCTCGTTCTTTCGCAATGCAGAGCACTGTTTTGGAAAAGTGCTAGATGCGCCAGAATCACCAGTTTGAAAATTTTCGTCATCATGAATTTCATCTGCCATATTTAAATTCAAAGGACTGAACTATAACTTTGATGCTAAAAAATAAAACAAAAAATCATTTAGTCAAAATTTAAAATAATAAGCAAGTACTTTATCCAACCAACAAAATTAGCAAACATAACCTAAACAAATATAAAATTTCATTTAAAATATAATCACCACAATCAAAATAGCACGCGCAATATGGTAAATAGGCAAAACCACAAGCTACAATATCATATTACTATTCTGATCTGACTGTTAAAACTAAAGAAACCGATAAACCAAGAAACTAACACTAAAACTAAAATAACAAAAGAAAACAAGTTAGAAGATCAATTTATAAATATATAATTTTAAAAAGCATCGCCATACTTATTTTATTATCCTAGCTAAAGTAAAGGAAAAATATAACACATTTACAGAGCAACAATTTAAAGAAAATCAACCTAACTAAACAGCAGTAAACAGCACAAAGAAATAGCAAAAACAGTTGAAGAATAATTTCAGACCAAAGTTTATTAAGTACTTATTAAAAACCTCGACGTAAACAGCACTAGATTGGTTGTGTAAAAGTAATTAAAAACAAAATTTTCGATCGTACGAAGCAAATTCAATTACAAAAATAAAAATCATACACAAAAAAATGCGACAATGTCATTCAGGAAGCCCTACTTACATGTGGAAATACAGTACAATAGATGTTCAAGTTAATGTATTTGACATGAATAATAAAATAATACATTGAACGAGGAACAGAATTTCTTGTTTTCATGAATAATTATTTCTTTAAAAAATATTTTCAAAAAGTATAAAATTCCACACTGAACTTTTTCTACAATGGCATTTAAGTTGACTGGTTGACTTTGTTTCATGCTAGAGTTACTCTGTTCAATGAAGAAATTTGTTTGATTGACAAGGTTACATTAAACCAATGAATTCAACTAATTTATCATATATATATAAATATTTATTTATTTATTTATTTATTCATATTTATTTGTTTGTTTAAATTATAATTTTGTAATGAGTAGGTTACTAAATTTTAAAGAAAAGCATCAGAACCAATAAAATTGATTATGATTACATTAATTAATATACTTGTACCATGAAATTTATTTTGAAAAACCTATTTTTTTTACACTAAGTAATAAATGCTGAAAAATGAGATGGTATACCTGTCAGACGAAATTAAAATAGTCATTGGTAAGGAAAACAGTATTTAAAAAGCTTCCTTACTTTTCGCAGCAATAATGACATTAGTTAATCATGAGAAGTTTACCATCATTTACTCGAATGGCTGATGCATTTTTAGAAGTAATAATGATTCTTTTAATGAAATTATGTTTACATGTAAATTATTTTTATAAGATTAATTTATATTTTTTTCCAAAAAATATTGTTTTTTGTGTATTTCATCGTTTTCAGAATATTAGCCATTGCACACAGCCCCATCACCGTAAATATAATTCAGAGTAAAATTTCAACCATTCTCCATAAAAATAGTCTTATTAAGATTACTCATATATTTCAGTAAGAACTGTTTTCCTGGAAAGAAAAAATTACGGGTTATTTACAAGAACTAATCTTTTTATGAGTGAAATTTTTAATGATTAAATTACTTAATATGTGTAACGTTCTACCAGTAGAAGCT
The DNA here is from genome assembly GCA_001447755.1 of Trichinella papuae. NCBI lineage: Eukaryota > Metazoa > Nematoda > Enoplea > Trichinellida > Trichinellidae > Trichinella > Trichinella papuae. The sequence goes on from JYDO01000004.1 coordinate 398,277, forward strand.
GGCGGATCCAACTCCGTTTCAGGGCTACCACGTCGTTCACTGCAATTTGTAGTGACCTTTTGACCTTTTACGCGCATGATTAAGAAATTGTAACAGAAGGACAGGTGCTCTGTACTTTGCAGTAGGAAATGTTAAATATCACTCATTCCATGCACGGCAGAGAGAGAAAGAGAGAGCCGCAACCGCAAGAAGACCTGGCGACCATTCGGTAGAAAAGTTGGGTAATACTTGATCATCAGAAAGGTTACGGTGGTTAGTTGGCATGACGAGATACAGTAAGTTGGTGTTGGTGCGTGGTGTACGGTTGGTGGTCACCCGCGGTGTGATTGAGCCCTTCACGGGGCCGTGGAGTTTACCCGTGGTACTCGTGCGAAAAAAAGATGGCTCTCCGTACTTGCGTCGATTATCGCAGACCGAACGCTGTGATGCGGATCGACGCACCCCCTGAACGCACTAGTGGGAGCGTAGTGGTTCAGCACACTTGCCTGAGCGTCCATGTGTTGGCAAGTCAAAGTAGACGAGGTAGACCATGAGAAGACGGCCTCCTCCACGCCCCGGCTACATTCCAGCGCCTGATGGAAACCGCGATGAGTGGGCTAACCAGGAAGACTTGCTTCGTCTATCTCGACGATATCATCGTATTTAGGAAGACGGAAGAAGAGAACCTGGAACGTCTCGCAGAAGTGCTGCACCGTCTGCAGTCCATAGGGCTGAAAATTCGATCGAATAAGTGCTAACTAATGCGCCGGAGTGTGCGATACTTGGGGCAAATAGTGACGCTACAGGACATTGGCACTGATTCGGAAAAGACAGAGGCAGTAGATGGCGACAGGACAAGACAAAAGGATTTTTTTACGGGCAGTTCAAATATGGTAAAGTTACTTACCATCAAAGAGCGAAATGCTAGAGCATGCTCAGGTACATCGTCCTTCATGTTCAAAGAACTGGAAAAGGCGGTGAAAATTTGTCCCCGAGTAGACCAAACCGATAAAGTTACTTACCATCAAAGAGCGAAATGCTAGAGCATGCTCAGGTACATCGTCCTTCATGCTCAAAGAACTGGAAGTCTCGAATTCAATAATGAACCTGTAGATTCATAGCCACATTTACCATATTTATTTGTTATTATTGTATTGTACATTGTAGTTTGTTGTTGTCAAATAAAACGTTTTATGTTATATATTTGCTAAGTTTTGAGGCGCGTTCTACGGATAGCAGAAAATTTTGTATGATAAATATAGTTTGCTGATCAGCGTAAATTTGAAGAAATAAAATTACAAAAGCAATCAATTAATCACTTGAAATAGTAATCTGCAACCAGTAAAATGTGTAACTGTAAAACACTTTAAAAGTATTATTTTTAAAGACTAATATGTTTTCAGTTTAGCAAGAAATTAATTTGAAATATCACTATAATTTGCCCTAATTAGGTCAAGTTACGAAAAATTAGGTCATATTTTGAAGAACTATCATCTAATCATAGATTAAAGCTGAATAGCTAATAAAATAGTATAAGGCATTCGCCAACTAGTGCTCAACGAAAAATAGCATCAGTGCACAGTCAATGAAAAAAAAGTAGGCCAAAATCTAGCAGACGAGAGTTATGAACACCCCCTTTCAAAATACACTTAACACCTAAGACATCACAGCCACAAGATTTTCTTTTCCGAGTTTAAATTTTCTGCACGGTTAAGAAATTGTTTTTATTTTTATTCACTGACATTAAACATAAATTTTTCCATCATTTTGAATATATTTATATAACTACGTTTTCAATATCTATAGAATTACAGTATGTTCTTATTGTTTAACACTACTTTATTTTCTTATTGTTTTTTACTGTAGCATTGACGTGTCGCAGTTTAAGTTAAAAGAAGTTTGTTCTGTATCTTTTGCTGGTTGATATTGCGCTTTATTTTAAATAATATCTATCTTATTACAATTGGAATACTTTTAATACTGAAATTTAATTGTTTTTCTAATTAATGATGTATCAATAATGCAAATTCACGGGATGTCACTTATTGTTATTATTATTTTCATTACTGTTATTATAGTTTTAAAATGACTCGCAAACGAAGGAATCATGGACGCAACAAGAAAGGTCGTGGACATGTTAGATTTATTCGTTGTACAAACTGTGGACGATGTTGTCCTAAAGATAAAGCAATAAAGAAATATATTGTCCGCAACATTGTGGAGGCTGCTGCAATACGCGATATTACGGAAGCCAGCTTGTACGAAAGTTTTGCCATGCCTAAACTATTTTTTAAGCTTCATTATTGCGTTTCTTGTGCAATCCATTCGAAAGTTGTGCGTAATAGATCGCGTGAAGCTCGTCGAGATCGCAATCCGCCAAGATTTACCCAACGAATGAATTTGGGAAATCGTCCTGGAATGCTTGGCGTTGGACAGAAGTAACTTTACAGTTATTTATCGGTGTATGCCCCTTCGCATCGCATCGTTAAATATGATTAAAAAGTTTTGAAATATTTTTTAGCTATTTCTGTTCCGCAGTTGTTTTTGTCATATTGCGCATATTTTTTGCAGCTGAGCTATTCCATTGAAGCTTTTCTTAATGCTTAAAATATAAATTCAGTTGAAGAATGATAGGAAACCATTCGTTTAAAGTAAATCTTACAAAGTGGTTTTTGATTGAAAACGTGAATGATAGTAAATTTATTTCTTAACAAATACAGTTGACAGCATTTAGAATTTTTAGAAAGCGCTTAAAAATGAAGGGAAATTAATAGGAAGTGTTATTTTTTATTTGTTTGAAGGTTATTTACACTTTGAAATTATACAAATTCTGAAATAATTAGTTTGCTACCTTATAACTATTTTATATGAATTTAAGAGCAAAAACCTTACAAGTCATTCACTTGCTGTTTTTCTATTTTGTAATTAAATTTTAAAAGGTTTTTTTGATAACGTTTTTACATGTGTTAACTTTGTTTTCACAACATCACACGTGCAGTTTAGTGAATACTGAATTTGTAGAAGTATTATATTTTTTTATTTATCGTTTATTTTCAGCAATGAAATTGTGAATTATGTATATATGAATCGTAAAACAAAATTTCGTCAGGAACTAAAATGTACAAAAGCTGTTTAAAGAAAATAATTGTTTTAAATTAACTTTGATTACATAGTTTTTGTTGTTAATTTTGAATTGAAGAGAGAAAATTCAATTATAAGCTGCATTATTCAAAACTACTTTTTTACTTTCAAGTGAAATGGCGTGAATGTTAAGGAATTGGAAGAATTTGAAGGAATGGAGTGAAGTGAATCATAATTTTTTGCTGCATGCTGTTAATGCAATGTTTTGGGGTATTAGAGTAAGAGTTGAAAAAAATTATTTTTGAATAAACAGTATTATTTTAAGCAATTAAAGGAAACTGTTTTTCCTTTAACATCTCATAGTAAATTGAATTTTCTGTTGAAGACTGATATTTTCAATAGAATATGAATTGAATGTTGAACTTAATATTGATTTACTATAGGTATTAATTATTTTGTTACTTTTAAGTTTACTTACCTTTTTTCTAAGCTTTTTAAGCCTTTGACATTTTTTGAAGACAAGAAGCCTGTGCGAAGGCATTCACAGTGTTTGAGTGAGAAAACATTTATGTAGTATTGATTTATGAATCGAAAAGTTTTGCGGTTAGTGTTATATATAGTGAAATACATTTATAAATATTGATTTGTGTAATTTTAATTTTCTTATTAGAAAAATGTTTAGTTAAAAATATTTTTTACTTAAATGATATTATTTGGATATAAAAATAATGGCATTAGGTTTAACTTCAAGATTTTATACATCTTTATTTACAATAAGAAGTGCTTGAAATTCAGAGTTAAAAGAGATTTAGACTTGATTTTCAAGTACTTTTACTGTATAAAAAGCAAAACTGGATTTGTCGCTTGGTAACGATATTACCAGTGATATTGTTGTACTTCACGTATTACAGATAAAATTATCAATGTTCATTTCAATGATAACAATATGACACATCATCTTTAAACATGCCACTTTGATAATACTTTCTAAGCATATATTTCAAATTGTACTTTGTAAATAGTGAAAGTTGAAGAATTTGAACATAAAAAGCTGCGTTGTAACCAACCTGTTTCACTTAATAATTTTGAAAATAATCAAATTTGTAAACAAATCACATCAACTCAATTAATTATTAATTAAATTTATTTTAAAAAAATAAACAAAGAAACAGACAAATTTTTTGAGTTTAGAATAACAGAAAATATGAAAATTACTTCAAGTAAGAGTGAAACAAAAATGAATCTATTCAACTTGATAAGCATAGTCGAGGCGTGAGGAAAAATAACTGTTACCAACAGCAGCAAACTCCATAGTGTATATACCAGTACGTTTGCATAGCAACATGCCTTCTTCAGGCATTTCTCTACCCAACGGAGTTATCATGACCAAACGTGGCACCATTAATTCTGGTTGACCATCTCCTTCGTTGTTCTTATAGATAACGGTGAAAGTGAACTTTCCAGTGCAAAAAAACTGCCAAAACAAAGTTGAGCCTTCCTGCACCTGAACGTCAACTTCGTACAACTTACGAGGCTTCAAATGGGCAGTATGAAATTCTTTTACCGGCTTCGGATGAAAATAAATTTCCTCCTGAATTGGAATATTGACCGTGCAGCATGTCAAAGGATCTATGCCTTCTTGAATTTCGGTCCATGTACCACCGAATTGAATGGGCAATGCATCGGCAGAAACGTACTCGCGAAGTTTACTCTGCCATGAGTCGCCGGACAATACTCGAACTTTTTGCAATGTACGTGGAACTAACAACGACTTTGCCAATGTGAAAGCGAGTTTTACAAAAGGGCCCGGGTTGATGATGAACAAATTTGTCAATAATTCACAGTAGTATTCTTGAATTATTGTAGCACCCAGAGCAAAAATCTGCATAATTGCCGAGAAAGGATTCAGGTAATCCAACAATTTCAGACCGAACAAATCATAAATCAAAGTAACCCCAGACATTTTACCAGTTCGACGTTCTTGTTCAAGAACCTGCTTGAAAAAATATTCGGCTGTAACAAAATAGTACATCAGCAGTTCACCTGATGTCAGCACTCGTGCCATTTTGAGGTGTTCAATATTACCAAGACAATTAACAAGAACAATGGTGTTGTCTTTGGTATTCACGACAAACGGTTTAACAGACATGCGTACCACAGGTAATACACGCCGGATTACCGGATGTTGCATGAAGTTGTCAATCAAAGCCGGATCTTCCAGACCGGCTGCTCTTCTGTTGACTATGTAACTTTCAAAATGCACCTTGATCCTTTCCAAATCACCTTGCCAACCTTTCCACCAGCGCTCCAAATTGTAATCCGTACCCACGTCCTCCGGAATTGGCAAACTCATCACTTTCCGAATCAGGTCATTTTCTGACGGTGACGTCTCCTGTTGTTCCATCATGGCTACACTGAAAAGCACTAACTTTACAAAATAATATATATTTAAAAAAAATTTAAACTAAAATCTGTTTGACAAAGTAATTTACTTTAAACCTTGCTGTGCTTTAAACTAGAACTTTACAGTTCAACAGCAAAAAATAAACAACAAAATGACAAAAAATGACGCAAGGCAGTAAAAAGTGGAAAATGAAAAATTCACTCAATCAAGATCGCTGAGATCAGGCGGGAGCCATTCAAGTGAAAGTTCATTGAAAACTGTCACCTACTCGCAACAAAACTTTACTGAACTTCGTCATGTATACGGTATGTAAATTTCTCTCAGGAACAATTTTGAAATTTACTTGACTATTCAAATATTTTCTTCTAAAAGTGAAATAACAACACAATAACAATATGATCGCTTAAAGAAAAATTTAATTATTCAATGAAATATTACATCAAGATATGAATTGTTACTGTAAGTTCCTTCAAGGACTTTAATGCTGAATTTAAAATTATATTCGCATAATTCTAGTTTCATCAAAACTTTTGTTAAATTAAAATTAAGCAACAAATTTTAATGCAGCAAACAATTACAAAGTGGGTATTTTCCATTAATCCATTAAGTTAATTTACAGTTAACCTCAAAACATAGCAATAGTAAATTACAAAAAAGTACGTCAAATTATTTATTATTTATGATAATATTTAATTTATAACACACCTAATTGTATCAGTTATATAACATTGACTGTTTAATTTCATTCTTAAGGCTTAATGAACTTGCTTATCAAAATAACTTCTCCAATGGCATTAAGCTGTACATAAATTTTACCATTTTCGTGATAATTTTTCGTAAAATTTATCCCTACATATATTTATTGGAAACGGTGATGTCGAAAGGAAAATAACGGGAAAGAATATATGACGATGATGTACCACGCAACTGGCTCTATATATTGGAGCCAAGATCGAGGAAAAAGTAGTAGTCGATAGAAGAAAGAGAGCGTTGTGAAGAAGTTGCTATTTGAACTGTTTGTTTCTCCATGTTCTCGTTGATTTTAACTACTGTCATCGGGTGAATAAAATTTAAACCCAATTGCATTGCTTGTTGTTGTGTTAAACAAATATCGGTTGACCTCGAAAAAAGGGCCAGGGACTTTCTTTAAAATTCCCACCGAATTGTTTACCGTTGGGAGAACTTGAAGATCGGATAATTTATCTTCAACATTTCATGTCGTTTCATTTGTTTTACAATGTATATTTTATTATTATCAATATTTTTGCAATGCAAAAATAAATTTTTCGGTTACTAATATTTGTTCCATATATTGAGGGCAAAATAATCCGGTGGCAAAAGTGCCTCCGAACACTCGACAACCATGTGATACTTGATTTTCAGAAAAACTAATGTAGTGATTGTCAATTTTATAGTAGGATGTAATTAATTTTTTCCGCCGTGGTATGGTTATTCACGATAATTGCGATGGCTCGTGATAACGTGAAACTTTATAAATTTAGTGTTGTTGTCTTTGTCTTGGATCTGAATGTCTTCGGCAAAGCGCGAAAGAAGTCGAAAGGTCACTACAAATTGCATTGACCGACGTGGTAGTCCTCAAACGGAGTCGAACCCGCCGGTTTCCAATATTTAATAAAATGCTCATCATAATTTTATATTTTATTGTACCGCACTGAAGCCATACAGAATGTGATAATATAAAATCAGCCAGTACCACCCAATAAAATAGCAAATCAACCATTTAGTTTTCCTAGTACCAAAATTTGCTTGTTCGATTTGACAGTTTTAATATCATATCATTATACAACACCAATAAACAATGTACAACAAGAAACAAATGTCAACAATAAAAAATAATAAGACAACAGCAAAACAAAAGTAACTGAATAAAATACAAAGCAGTCGCGTGAAAGGCGAATGAACTGTTCAGGCGGTGTAAGATAACGCAAGAAGGAACTCCATCTTGCACGTACCGCTGATTTATTCGCCAATTTATATTGAACAACTCATCGTGAATATTCAGTAAGACAGTTGCCCAATTAAAGTAATCGGCAATAGCACTTCTTAACCGCAGATGTTGGAAAAACGTCTCTATCGACACTTTCCCATGCAATGAGGAAAAAAGAAATCTCGACATGACGTTTACCCGCATTCCATTTCCACTGATTATATCAACCTTCCAAATGGTTATTGCTTCAGAGAATGCGATCACTTGATGTACATTCATCAATCGTGACACCAATAATATCAGTTTATACGCTCTGCTTTCATAGATCAACAGTGTAGGTAATACGGCATTTCAAACTGCACGGATCATGAAATGTCAGCGATCTCGAAAGAATCAGAATAAAATCAACGCTTTTTGCTTTTACCAATAATATCAGTTTATACGCTCTGCTTTCATAGATCAACAATGAAGGTAATTGCCGCAGTTTCAAACTGCAGGCATTCTGAAGTCTCAGCGATCGCGAAAGAATCAGAATAAGGGATAATAAATTTCCAAAACCACAGATCATAAAAATTTTCACACGTAGAGATTTCACATACTGAAGCTGAAACTTTAATTTTTATGTTATCTTTCATTTTCATCGCTTCATTTGTTTATCCACATCTGCTTATGCGCCAACGCTAACGTCATTTGAGAATAAATTAACACAACTGATTAACGTCAGATCACCGGCTTTTAAAACATTTTTTCCACATTTTTCACGGAATCGTTGTTCATCTGAACTGTGGTAACTGTAGTAATTGCGTATGCAAGACCATAACGTCATGCAAAGCATGCAACTTCTCCAATGTCAGCACATTTGTAACTCCATCTCTATGAATTCTTGAATATGTTTCTGTGTCGTGGTAACGGAATAGGTATACAGGTCACTTCATCCCGCGCTAGATCTCCAGAGCTTCGGGTCTTCACACGTGACAAATCCGGATAAAAAGAGAACAACAAAAAGGTGCGAACTGAAGATACAGCCTTTTTTACTACTGTAGTTCACACCGTAATCCCATTACATATAAGTAGGTTATATACTTGCTTACGTGTGAAATATATTCATACTGTTTATCTCCATCCATAACAGTTTCAATACCAGCATAACTTTTTCACCGCTGAAACAGCAGTTGGATCCTGGATATAGACGAAACCTGTAGCAGCTTCCTTGTCAAGACAGAGAAGAAGAAAAACAAATTTGCCAAAATCCCTTCAGATGTTGGGCAGATGGATTTGGTTTCCAAATTGTTCCCAGAAAGCCTGGAGCTCCAAAATACAGCCTGAGAACTTCAGAATAAACCGAATCTTGCTTATCTTCAGTTTACATTCGTTTCTCCGATGAGTAGAGAATTAAGAACTCACATTTCAAGATGAAAATTCCATTATAATTACAGAAAATAGGAAATACACATCACACAAGATTAATCCTATTAGACAGCTTTAAAATTCACAGCTAATTCGACAAAAATTGCAGTTGGTTCATTGAGCACTGAATTTCCTTGCGGAAGCTTGACAGTGATAAGCAAGGTACAGAGTGAAACATTATTGTTATTCTCGACAGGAATTCGCGTCGATATGGTGTCAATCTGGATGCTAAAATACACGTCATTTATGCATGCCAGTAACTGTGGCTTCCATGCTTACATTATTGTCGCTTCACACAGTTTCATTATCTTTAATTTTCATTTCTTCATCTGTTAATCAACTAAGCTGACGCCATTTGTGAATAAATTAAAATTGTTGATGAAGGATTGTTGATTTTTTAAAATAAAATTTTCAATTTTTCGTCATCTTACTCTGAAGTTCTGAATGCTAAAAATTAGTGAGTATAGCAACTGCTGAAAAGCTGCTATAGAATCAACACCAATCAGATTGCGAAGCACTGAAGCGGAAAGTTCGATGTCTTTGCGATGACCGAGCTCAGCTTATTACTTCCGCGTTCGACATTTTTCGTTAAAATCCGTTAGAAAAGGGCATTATTTATAAAATAATCTATTTTTAACTGCCTTCATGCCCATGTTGTGCAAACCAAAGCAATAGTATCTTTTATCCTACAACATAAATTAGGATGAACAAATAGTGACAATTTAATTATTACATTCATATTAATATAAATTATTAATATCTTAATCGAACTGAAAAAAATTAGTTTCAACAAACCTAATTCAAGATATATGTTATTTACAATTAGCACAAATATTAACAGTGAATTTATTATCATTATTGACAATAAATTTATTGGAAAACATCTTCAATGGTCATAACTTTACAATTCAAACATAATATTACGCAAAGATAGCTAACAGCGTAGTGGCGCTACTTGTCGCTGTAAATAAAGTCAGTTGTCATGACGACCCTCTATCCAATCATAACTAACGCTAGAGGTACGGCGTCAATAACAACCAATAGAATATTGATACAATATTATAAAAGAACGCTCTCAAGCAATGACAAAGCAGTGTGTGGAGAATGTGTGTGGAGAATGTGTGTGTTTGTTAGTTAATGTGTATAGTGAGTGTTTCTCCTAGCTGATAAAAGTATAAGTGGTTGTTCCTCTACTTTGGTTATGGCTGGACGCGGTGTACCAAACACTTGACAGAACGGAACAGAGGAAGCATGATGCCGACCTACCTAAGAAAATCTGTAAAGAACGCGCCATATTACGGCTGGTACTATGGTTGAGAAGAATTTATATTTTCAGCATTCTTTGAAATGACTCACTGGGTCAATGCGCTATGTGATGTTTGTCAGCGAAAGAGTCCCTAAGCGTCAGTATTGACAAGTAGATTTCTGAATACAGAAATCTTCGAAGAATTAACGGAAGATTTGGCTAAGATCATGCGTTAGTGGCGTTGAAATATTGATGAAGAAAATCTTGCCTAACGGAAAATGTAACGCAGCTTGAGTCTCTCTTCAAGGATTAATTCCTTCGGAAAAGAAAGATTGTGATTCAAATGATGTCAAATGCAAGATGGCCATGATTGTGAGCAGAAAAACAATACAGGTGATGCAAGCATTGGCATCCACCGAAGTAATTGGGAAGCACATTGGACAGGTGGACTTCCAATGACTGTACTCATTAAGTTTACACGCAGAAAAACATGAGATGAAGTTGAACACACGTCAACACAAATGGAACTATATGGGAAGAATAAAAATGATTCTGAACATTAAGACCAACAACATTATCAAAATGGTGCGTGAAGGTTTATCAGAGTAAAACCTGACAATGAGAAGTTGCAGAAGGGCATCAAGAATTCATTAAGCATCAAGAAATGCGAAAACCAGAATTGAAAAGCAATTGAAAAGAAATACCAATTTCTGAAGGATGTTCAGAAACGCAGTCCGAAGATACCCGACAACCGCAGTCTTATCAATGATAATGAAAATACAAAGAGCACAGTCACAAAAGTTCTAACAATACATTCCTTTTATTCTGAAAATATATTTACATACTGTCGTATTTAGATTTTGTTTGTATGCAAATAAATGAAACATTCTGAAATTGCATTTTTTATTTGTATTATCGTAAATTATTGCCATATTAATTTTTTTTTCTTCTAAAGAAATCCATGCAAAACAGATTTTCAATTAATAAAAAATGATTTTATAAATGCATGTTTTTTGAGTAAAAGTAAAAACAGTTTACCCACAACATAAACGTTATAGGCGTTACCGGAAATGTCGAATTTCCGGGAATACTTGCTACTTCTTTTTGTACGCTTTGCTATGCTATTTAGTATTACGCGATTGCCTGAAACTGCATGGCATATCACAGAGCGTTTATTGATTTGTATGTTAGATATTTGTGCGATATTTATGCTTTTTATTCATTCGACTGAGGGCATAACAGTCTGAATTGTGGGTGTATAATCTAATGCACAAAAACACTTTATAACTATATCATGCAATGTTTTCGCCAGGAGCAAAAGGAAATTTTTATACATGCTTAACATAGACGTCTGAGCAAACAACGCTGACTAAGTCACATGCTTTTTCCAGACATTTGAGTAAACAAAGCCGTTTATGCAAGCAACGCTCGATGTTGATTCATCGCTATGTATAGCTGTAGGCTACTTTCTTTTCAAACAAAAACGACGTTAGAATTGAATAATTTCACACGTAACATAACAAAAGTGGCATGAAAAATTTTACTTAAATTTTGAATTAAAAATTCAACTTTAATGTTTTGAAAATTGTAATGAAAATATTTTGACCATTGAAACGTATAATAATGCAATAATTCACAATTAACTGTTAGTAGCTAATAAAATAGAAATTATTAGTTAATGGAAATCTGACTGTTTGAGACAAATGAAAAACATTAACATAATAGTATCAACAAAAAATCTGTACATCTGTTATATATATATATGTATCTGAAATATATTCTTATAATTAATATAATAAATAATTTGGATTACAAAAGTTAATTTTCATATAACAAACTATTAACACGTAACTCATTCCTTGTATTTATTTTTTGAACGCATTGCTTCATGGAATGTAATAGCAGAATGCAAATTCTTAATTAATAATCAGAACATTTTCTAAAAACCGAGCGAAATAATTCTAGAAAAACTTAACCTTTATAGTGTTCAACTGAAGATATAAATTGTAAGATATTAATTTTAATAAAATATGGCACTTTGATTAAGCACATGACATAATGAATTTGTTATTATCAAATTGAATTAGTTTTAAAATAATTTTTACTTTTACCTATATTTAATGCTGAAATTTGTTTTTATTCTCGCATCTTTTGCAATAGGTTTTCAGCTACTTATTTTTTACGTACATTTTACGTAATGGAATTATCTTTAAAATGGAGGATTAATGAGAAATTCAGAATTTCATTTTTTTATCAATATAAATTACAATTTTCTCCAATAAATTTGAAGTGATATTGTTGAAGAAGACGTTTTGAAGGGCAATGAAGTGAAAACAGATTTTTCAGTTTTCTCAAAAGATCACACACATTTGTTTCGACGAAATTTGGAGAAAAATGAAAATAGCTATTTATTGTTTAAATTGAGAAAAACTTTACCGGAAGTATTATTTGGTTTGGCATTTCATTATTTGAGTAGAATAAATTGTAACATACACAAACGTTCATTTATCAAGAAGCAGCAAAGTAGCCAAGTTGCTTTTCATGTCTTGAAACTTTTCTGTCATTGAATAATTCAGAAAGTAACAAGTTCATCGTTGTGTTGATTTATTATGCGCAATTGTTAAGCTAATGCAATATTAAGTATTAAAAATGTGATTTGCCCAAAGCAGTTGATTAGATGAAACAGCAAGGAGTGGCCATTGTAAGCAGCTGAATGCTTTTCATTTAACTTCACTGAAAAAATCCCTTTTTTTGTCATGCAAAATGTTTTACTTTAATATTGCCAAGAATTATAAAAATATTTTGACCAATTGTATATGCAAATGAATTGCAACCATGCACAATTGGAAATTAATGGCTAATAAATTTTAGATTCAGAAGGGTCAATAAAAAGTATACACATGAGATCGAATTATGTTAAGAGCACTTCGAGCGAATGAATAAATAAAACCAATGAAAATTTCAGACCAATAATGGAACGCAAGGAAAAAATTTACCCTGATTCCACCGTCCTCGAGCAAAAGTAATGTAAATAAAATATTGTCATATGCCAGATAAGAAGAAAAAGTTACATTTTATACAAAAGTGCTGAAATGCTTTTTTCAATTATTAAACAGCAGTGGGAAATAGAATGCAGCAGAGAAAAATAGAAGTATAGTTGAACTTGGTTAAGTGCACATTTCCCTTAAGTGTACAAGATTTTGGCCTAACAAAATTCCCTGTAGTTAATTATACGGTAAAATAATGGATAAGTGCACAACTTGGTTAAGTGCATCATTTTGCTGAGATCCACGAGATTTACTGTTCGCAATATATAATCTTTAAATGTACAATAGGCGCATTCCCGACCGCTTTACGCTTATCAGCCATAACAACTATTGATACTCAGCAAAGTTTATTGTTCTCTATATCAGAATAAGTACGCTTATTACAGACAACGTGAACTAGCCCAAAGTCAAAACAGCTACTGCTTTCCAAGGAATTTACTCACAAAGAAGCTGTCGCAGATCTGGTGACAATTCGGTTATATTTTCACGAAAACAGCATAAATCAGACAAACCTAGACCGAATTGAAGATCAGCTTTCAACGCTGGTACCATAAAATATAATTGAAACCTACATTTCTGACTATTTTACTTAATATAAATGGTCATTTTTTCACATCAAACCTATTTGTAAATGTAAAGTTATTGCTCCTTCCAATTACTCTGCATAATTCCCAATTTTGGATAAGTGCATGGAGATTCTTGGAAAATTCCATGTGTACTTAACCAAGTTCGACTGTAAATCAAAAAGGTGTAACAACACTGCGATTGGTGAACATGTTCCTGAGGGTGAAGCGAAAACTGTCAGAAGTTAATAAAAAGATGAAAAAGTTGCTAACTGCACTCAAGCTGTTCAACACTCGAAATACGTTGTAAAGCGAGAAGCGTACCCGGATATCATCAGTGGAAAAAGAAATTATGCGAAACAGTCGTCCAAAAATCTGCAAGATGAGCAACACGGCGATGATAGCACCAGCCGTTTTCATCAGACGTACACTTTCTTTGTACTTCAGACGGAAGATGTTCAACAAATTGCGTTTACGATAAGTACGAGCTTTCCAACTGACATAGACCATGCAAATTCCGTTGAAAAGCAATATAACAACACTGACTGCAATGAAATAATATTGGAACATGATGGACGTGATGGGCGAAGACCAACAGTCGTCGCTTCCGCAAAGCATCAGACTTCTATTCTGTTGAAATCCGTCGAACACCATCACTAAGGATATGGACAGTGAGAATATAAATGCAGCGAACAAAAGTGGCACTGGAAATTTCCACAGTGAAACATTTCTGTAGAATGATGGCTGAAAAACTGCAATCGTTCGTTCTATGGACAGAACGGCAACCAACATAACGTCGTTCGTCTGGACAGTATGCAGGAGAAATAAACGTTGGCAACAGTAAGCAACTTCGACTGTCTGTTGCATCAAATAAACGCTAAGTATTTGCCAAATTTCAAATTCAATAGAACTAGCACCAACCACGGCATTATTGAAGCACAAAATGCATATGGTCAAAAAATGGATGTTTCGAAGCTCTTTTGATTTCAGTATCACCGAAACTCCGAGCAAACTGATGACAATTTCCACCAGTCCTATCAGTGCTACTATTGCAGATGTACTTTCAACAAGCGCCGATTCATGTGAAACCAGCGACGACTGCAAGCTACCATTAATCACTTCCATTCAATTTTTTGTAATTAAAATTTTACCGGATGAATCATTGATAATCTGAAATAAATTTTATACTCATCTTCGATCAATTATCATCTATGCAAAATGAAAAAATAAAAAGATCTCATTGAATAAAAAATAACCTTAGTAAAAATCATCAACAATAAAATTGCATCTTAAAAGTTATGCTTCTATATTTTTTCTTTGAATAAAATTTTGCAGAAAGCAAATTATTCTTGTCATTATATAAAATGAATTGCAGGAATAGTTGTCATGGTTACTTTTTAAAAATTTTAATAATTTGTTCAGCTCAAAATCATAATCACTCTGAATTCTGCACTGTAAAGCATATATTATTTATAAGATCAAATAAAAATGCAAAATAGAAGCTCCACAAAAAAGCAGAGCAAACCCGTGAATATATTTATAAAATATTATTTCACATCTTCAATTCAAGGAATTTTTTAATGCTTATTGTTTTAAATGAATATTAGTATATTAGTAAAATTATGATTCACAATAATTAAATTTTTTTGACATATTTAGTAAAATTATGCAAGTTCTAAGTAAAAATGTATATGTGTTAACGTTCAACAAAAAAGTGAATCCAAAGAAGATTTTGAATTATTGTAAACGACGACAGATTGTAAAATCATGATTCAAGTATAAAATATTCAACTATCATTGAATACTTGCCATTTTTTAGTGAAATATCAGTAACTTTAAATATTCATTTCTTAATTTAAGAAAACGGATTCTCATAGAAGATAGTAAAATAACTGCTTTTAGCATTTTTGGCATTGATATTTTTCATAATAATATAATTTTTATCAAAAGATTTCCACTTCACCTAATTTTGATTTTTAATATTTATAGAAAGATATTTATATATATTGATATTTTAATACATCCTACTCTACTGTGATCATTGATAATTCAACATTTTTAATCTACTTAATTTTATAAAAATAACTGTTGTTTACCTGAAATTTTTTGCTCATCGATTACTGCACGTTGACAATCTGCAAATTATATTATATAAATCACACGATAATTAAATAATGAAAACGGAAAAATTAAGCATTTAAATATCTGATTTTGCTTTAAAATTACAAATTAATTTTTCCATTGTCCAAAAAACCTAAAAATATAAAAATAATTTAATAAATATCCATATATATATATATGTAACTCATTTCTCACCATTATATATGAAGGGTTAAATTGATATATGCATATGTATAACACCAGCAAAAAAGTAAAAAATCATTTTACAAGATGAGCTGAAGGGAAAATATAAAGATAACTCAAATAGAGCGATAAAGTAAAGGGGTCACTAACGATACTTAAAATGAAATCAATAAAATAATATAGTTGAAATGTAGCAAAAGGTTTATCATATAGTTGAATGTCCATCATTTTCATAAATCAGTCGCCAAAATGATATGAAGAAAAGGAAAATGTGTCCAGATATTCACGAGAAAATTTATATAAGGATTGTAAATACGGTGAAATCAGATTAACAAAAGAATAGATACATTAATAACTTAAATGGCTTTAACAATATTATGCTTATGTCAGTAGTAACGTCAGATTTCATTAAAAATCCCAGACAGCAGTTAATAAAAGTATTCCTAGCATCTTAATATCAACACGTATCATAAATTTAATTAGGGTTTAAGAAATATTATATCAATGAAGTATATTTATTCAGTTTACTTCATTGAAAAATACTGAAATCAAAATATAACAATGTAAGCAGAATGAAATTTTTAATAAGTTAAAAATGTAACATATCATAAGTAAATTAAATTATTTTATTTTTAGTAATAAACAGATTAAAAAAAAATTTTTTTAAGTTTTACCGTCTTATCTGTTCATTGCACTATTTTATGATGTAATGTTTTCAGATATCAAATTTGCATTTAAAAATAAAAAGTAAATTTTGGTATAATGAAAATTGCCATTTTACAATAGAGATGAAAGTAATTTAAAATGAAAATCACAGGTGTCAACACTCTTAAAGTTCATTAAAAATATATTGCTATCTCTTAATGTAATTTTTAATTTAATTAAAATTCAAATGTACTCCACAGAAACTTTAATTAATAAACATATTTTCTTGTTTGTTGCAATCAAAAATACTTAGTTTACAGTGATATGAGTTTTTTATATAATATTCTGTCTCATATAATATGACATATCTGATAAGTAAATAAACTTGAGAATGAAATATTAATTTGCAATTTTTATAAACCTCTTTACCATCTTTAAGCAACAATATAAATCAAAATATCTGAAAAATTGCTTACTGAGGTAAATTCATAATCTTGATAAATTAGTTTAATTGTAAGTGAATACTTGTTAATGCGTGCGATGAATTTCTGATCGAAGTAATTCAATTATTACATACAAAGCTGTTTGTCATTTGGTAAACAAGGCTTCAAAAGACTGTGCTGAAGTTTGCTCCTGATCCGGCTTCTTCTGATGAAGATTTTGAAAATGTCAACCTCATAAATTTAAATGATATTTGTAAATTTTACAAGTCATTTGTATAATTATGTCTCCTACTTATATGCTTCAATCTCAATGCAAACGAATACATGTATTTTTACTTAAGTTGATTTTAAAAAAGGCAATCTTGCTCACTTTTATCACAAACATGGGACAGAAATTTAAAAAAATGCCTTATGGCAGTTTCTGCTGAATAAGTTTAACACTTTACAAAAGCTTATTTTATATTGAATTAAGAAAAAAATTTTTAACTAATTAATTAGCTGACAATATAAAGCATAACCTTAGAAATGTGAGTTTTCTTGCTGCTGAAATTCCAAATGAAATATTTGCTATATTTTATAAATAATATAAGTAATATTATTTATGCATTACACAGTGACATCATTTAAAAAGTGTACAGCTCAAAAATAAAAGAAAATGACAAAAAATATTTTTCTTATTCTCTTCAGTTATTTCATTTCCTATTGAGTAATAAAATAGTAAATGTAAAATACTTTTGTTTATTAGAATTAATTATTAATTCCTTGCAGTACAAAGTACACAGTTAAAGCTGAAATTAAAGCGCATTATAATCAAATTAAAAGAAATCAAAAGATTAGTTGTTGAAAACATTTAATGAAATATGCACAATAATTACAATTTTGCTATACTGTAATTCTCCTTAAGCCCGTAATGCTCTGACCTTAAGGAAAAGAAAAGATTTTTCAATCGTGCAATTAGATTTCACATATTTTTCATTTTATTTCCCATTTAATAGTAATTAGGAATATTTTGTTGTCAAATATTGAAAAACACTGATTTCAACGTTGCTGGAAAGTAAATTTAAGTAATAGAGCTAAATCCAAATTTTTGTATACATACACGATAAGGCTATTATTAGTGATTTTAAAAGTATAGGGTAAGCAGATTTATGGTATTCAACAGGAAACTAGCTTTATTTTTAAAAAATTTTGAAACTCCTAGTTATTTACGTTAAGAGTTAAGATTCATGTCATAATTTTTGTTTTATGACTATAAAACATTTTGTAACATTCACAATAGAGAACTAATAAAAATCTGATTAAAAAAGTAATCTGAGTATGTAATTCAATTTTTATGCACTATTACATGGGATGTGTTACTAAACCATGGCAAATGAAGGATTAAATACCGTTCGAACTGACTAAAAAACTTACAAAATAAGAAAATGATGAGAAAAGTGAGTAAACGCGTTTGTGGCGCTTGCTATAGTTTTCTTAATGAATTTATTTAATGTTTCAAGTTCCTCCATTTTTCTGTAAATATACAAAATATATAAATATAGTAAATATAGAAGGATTGAATCAGTATATTATACTTCTCGAAAAATTAAGTTAATAAAATAATTATATAAAGACCGTTTACTAAAAAATTAAATAAAAGTGCAGAACAAATAAAAGTTAATCAGCATAGTAATAGAGAAAAGGAGGCATTATGTATGATTCGTTGATTTTAAAATTCCACAAACATCTAGGGGGAACCGTAGTGCAGAAGAATTACCAACTATGAAATTTTGGGCCTGAAGAGGCCAACGAGTGCAGTGAGTGTGAGAGAAGTCAGCGGACTCACCAGCAGCATACCCGTTGCTCGTCAAGTACAATCATGGCTCACTTCTGTGCATGATGACGCTATTGAGGCGTGGAAAAAAGGAACCATGCTAGCAGCTTTCTGTGTCCCAAAAATCCGTGAATCATTATGGATCCGTCGTGATGGCATTTTCCCGGCGACTTATTATCGGCAGTGGCAAAGGAAACATCTCATCTGATGCCCATCCTCGTATTGATTGTCTATCTTATCTGGACTCTTCTAAGTTTTGGGTAGAAGTTTGAAGAGAGTCGGCGATGAAGATCCAGTGGCAGTAGAGACAGTCTTTGGATGGATTGTCTGCGGCCGTACGCCAACACGATTCAATGCTGGACGAACGCCGCTCCATATGACCTCAAAAGTAAACAACGAGAACGACCAGATACTAAAATGTTCTGGTTGTTAGAGGCATTGGATATCAAGCAGTTCCAGCTGATGATACCGTAGATGATGGGGTGGAATCCGGTAACTGTTGACCTGCTGTGAAAATTAGAGAAAATGAATCTGCCTATAAACTATTGATAAGCTCGTCAGAAGCCCTTGACTCTAGAGAGGAAGCTTCAGAGAGACCCGACAAGGAAGGAGGAATACGCCGCCGTCATACAGCAATATCTGGAAAACGAATGGGCAGAGAAAGTTTCCTAGTCTGGTTAGAGTGGTAAAACGTGGTACCTTCCCCATCACGTCGTATACTAACAGGCCCCTGATAAACCTAAATGTCAGATCGTGTTCAACTGCAGAGGAAAACCATTAGGGAGAATCCATGAATGACCATTTGACAATCGGACTGAACAGCAGCTGGGTAGAATATTCCTCCGGATTCACAAGCACTGGATCGGACTGCAGGCTGACGTACCTGAAAATCGGCCTTCGACCCGAAGATCGTGAAAATGATTGTGTGTGAGGTCATTGTTATTCCTGACTGTGTGAGCAGTTGTCCTCGTCTCTCATTGCTCTTGCTTCGTATACACTCCCCGTAATTCTCTACATAGAATCTACTGATTATCCATGTATTACGCACGAGTTGACTGCGATCAAGGACATAACATTTCTGAGGGATCAAATTTCCCGCTATTTACATACAGTCTGAGAAACTTGAAAATCAATAAACTGATTTTCTACAGTGCTTTTTAATCTATTCTTGATTAAGAATGATTAAGAATTCTCCAATTAAGAATGATACAAGTGTAGATAATTTAAAATGAAAATTCTCTTTACTTTTTATTTAAAAAAAATTTTATTTTTCATTACAGTAAAATTTTATGTTCTACTTTATTGTTAAACCTGAAAATCCTTAGTTGACTAGTGCGGTAGTATTTTAAGTTGGATCTTAATCAAAAAATTCTTAATCAGGTATCATTAAAAAAAACTTTAATTTTCTTTCAGTTATGTCCCTATTAAATTTTGTTTTTTTAAAAAATGTAGCGCATTAATTTTTTATGAATTTTTAATATGAATTCAGAATTGGAGCGTTTAAGAAATTGGAAAAGGAAAGCATTCGGATTAAAAGCACTTTTAGTGTACCAGGCTGAATTTTTACTGAACTGATTTTACCAGTATTACCCTATTTATGTGATGTCTGCTCCAATTTTTACATTTTTGTGTTTTAATAATTTGCGTTAGTGTGGTATTTCATCTTTAGACTTATTGCTTACCGTTAATTATGGTTAAAAGAGGAAGAATGAAACCTGAACCGAAAGCAGCGCCGAAACGGAAAGCAGCACCGGAACCGGAATTGGAACCGATATCTGATGAACCTGTGGAAAATAGTAATGTATATTTTACTCAAACGCACAGATTATGTAGATGAATGGGCCTATATGCATTTATTTCTTTTTAGAACTGCTTACTTTTATAAAGGATAATGTGAAAGAAGAAGTTATAGAAAAGCTTGATAAATTAAAGGAAAATTATAAAAAGGAACATGCTAAAAAAATGAAATCTATCATCGAGGCAAGTATTGTTTCTGTTGTATAATTTAATATGATTTATTTAATGGGTAATGATTTTAGGAAAACAATGACAAGAATTTTATTCGTTTTTTGAAAAGAAACAAGATGAACATTAAAGATTTTGTTTAATTATGAATTTTACCATTGCACAGTGTAATTTATTTATATATATATATCATGAACATCACCATGTTTGAACATTCCCTTTATTCTATCGTTTTATTATTTTTATGCCTTTTGAAAAATTTTAATTTTTGAAAAATGTGATATTTTTGTGTCGAACAATGAATATACTCTTACACATAACTTTTATTTTTTATTTATTGGTAATGCTTTTAATTTTGAATAAACAAAATTTTGTGCATCCATTTTGGAAAATTTGTTACACATTTTGACTAACTATTTATTGTTAACGATATTACCAAGTCTTTCATATTTATAATACAGAATTCTGATTTTAAGAATTTGTTGAAAAGTAGCGCATATTTAATTCAAGATTAGGTTCATTAATGATAAAAGGCAAGCACCTATATTCATGACTTTTTTCAATGCAATGTATGAACACTTTTCAATGTTAAAAAAATTTTTTTTTTTGAGTGCTGAAAAATGATCAAAAATTTAAATACAAAAAATTACAATTATATATTTATTTTTTCTAATAATGCAAAAAAGCAGAAAGTGATGAAGCCATAGCTAAGTTTTTTATGGGGAATGAAAATATTTTATATTTGAAAATCGAAGTGTCTCTTTGATAAAAATTATCTTTACAAATAATATATTGCATTTAATTTTCAAATAATAATGATTGAAAAACATAGCATTATTTTTTTGAAAGTGTTAAAGATAAAAATTTTTTATTAACGACATTTCACTGTTATAATTTTTACTTATTGTGAATTTAATGTAGCGTAGTTAAAATCAGCTTTTTACTATACAAAATTATTAGAAAAACATCTTCATTAATTTTTTTAAAGTAAAAATTAACGATTTATTTAAATAAATTTTAAATTAAAATATAGTTATGTTATAAGAATGTTATTCAAATAGCGACAAAAGGCAGATAAAACATCTAACTTGACAATCAGTATACTTTAGTAGTCATAGTACGTTTTAGTTCATTTAACAGAGGACCTCGCATTGTATATTATTAAATCAACCATGCCAGATACAGTGATAGATGAACTAAACGGAGTGATGAACTCTTCCAGTAAGTATTTTTTAAGGGTTACTGAAATTTGTTTTATCTGATATTGATGCTGTAGAGCTTGCTAAATCTGAAATACCTCGAATGCTGACTGATATCATGTTGAAACACATTGAAAATGGCTTACAAGTTGATCTACCGTACCAAGTGTGTAACATATGTTTAGAGCTTGAATCGGATGGAGTGTTTCGCACTTGTTCAATGTGCGATCTCAGGGTACACCAACGTTGTTATGGAAAGGAAAGATGTCGACGTTGGCAAACTGCAAGTGGAGATAAAATGTGGTTCTGTGAACCATGTTTGTTACGTGTTAATCGAAAGATGCTCTTTTGTGAATTGTGCCCAACCCAGGGCGAAGGAGCTTTTGTGCTGACAAGCCAAATGAAATGGGTCCATGCGGTTTGTGCCCTTTGTAACCCTTTGGTACACAACGAGTCAGAGACGTTGTCTTGGCCGGTCTCGTTGAACAGACTGAGAAGCACCTTTCTCGATGCTCATTGTACTTTATGTTCTAAACTTAGCGAGTCTGTATCCGGCGCCACTATCAAATGTGTGCTGCAATTTTGTAAGGAGTCATTTCACGCCAGCTGTGCAAGCCGTTTTGGACTAGTTGAATTTGGTAATTATTCTGATGTTCATTGTATTAGTCATTGCTCATCAGAAGGTAAAAGCACACGAATTATTCACAGTGCATTAGCTAGAGCAGTTGATAAGCTTTATTTTGCTCGAACTGCAGACGAGCGCACTACTTTAGCCTGTAATCAGGCTTCAAAAGTTTACAAAGCTTATTTGAAGAAGAAATTTAAGCTTGAAATTAGCAACAGTAATAATGTGGATGTTATTCAAAGACCGTTCACTTCCAGTGCTCACGCAACAGCTCTGATGAAATACAAGACGATCGCTTTGACCGATATGACTGAACAGCAATGGGATGATAATTATGCTGCTAGTCTGATAAATCTGGATTCATTTAAGCAACCAGTTCAGATGAGCATGACACCAGATTTTGCCGGTTATATTGCTGAAATGAAACTGGCCGAGAAAGGTTTAAAAAATCGTTTAGTAGGCATCAGACAAAGTGTTGATCAAGCTGAAGTAAATTTTGTTTGCACAAAATTTTGCTTGATTTATTTTGACTTTTATGCTGTTTTTAGGCTGAAATAAAAAACTATGTTAGTCCAGAAGAATTAAAACTGCTAAAACTGTGCAGTTTATTGACAATGGCCAATTTTGATAATGTGATTTTTCCACATGAATTAGGTTTGTATAATTTTTATTGTTCTTTATTTTTTTTAAAAATACTCTTCTGTTTAAGACGATGAAGATTCGCCTGGATCGAACCCAGAATGTGCAACGTGTCATAAAGCAACAAGCAAATACACGCCAGAATTGAAATGCTTCAGTTGTGGCAGACTTTATCATATGCTGTGAGTTTGTTTTGTATATTTATTATTATTATTATTATTAATTTAATGTTGGTTGTTTGTTGAAGATGCTTGAAACCGCCATATCCATGCTATTCTAAAAATGACGCTGCCTGTTATTGGTTATGTGATAATTGTCAGAAATTTGACAATACGTAAGTTTGAGCATTAAAAATTTTTTTTTATTGAGAAATGACACAAATTAAGTTTTTTTTTAATAATATTTTCTTAATTATAAATAAAATATTATTCGTGTTTAAAGTTTTTAAGAAAATACTAGCGTTACTTTAAAAATTGACCATTTTAACTTTAAAATAATAATAAGTGACAAGATAGATTTTTTAATTCATTACTTTAATGACATTAAATATTTTCTTTTAATTTATGTGTAATTCATTCAAAGTGCAAAATATTTTTCATTTTTAATCTTTAAATTGCAGTGTTTTTATTGATTTTCGAATACTCAATTTTGGTGACCTTTTCACACTGATATTTCTATATTCACTGGGCTTCTTTATTCGCTTTCTGCACGCTCGACTGCTCATTGTCCAAACAAACAGTAAATACTGATAAGTTTTTTTGAATTTAAGCTTTTTCTTTGTTTTTATTAGGCTTCATTTGCGTTGCAAAATTGAAAAAAAAATCCCAGCAGTTATTAATTTTTTGATTTATTACAATTTTGTTTAATTAATTTTTATGCATTCATCTGAAAAAAGAATTTTACTTATGTTTTTTGGAAAAATTTTTTAAAGAGCAATATTTATTGACTATACATACACACACATATATATATATATATATATATATATGTATTTTTTTTATTTATTTAATTAAATTTTTATTATTTTAATGAAAAATATGTATAACAAAAGTTATTGCTCGGTATGTATTATATACATCATAAAATTTAAATTTTGAAAAGTATAATTAAAAAAAAAAGATTCATATATTTTAGCATAATGAAGAATTATCATTTAAGGAAGAACATATTGGAAAACAAGCAAATTCATGGAAATGATTTGTCAAACATGTTAAACAGTGTTAACGATACAGGCGGAAAATGCAAGCGTCGACGGAATTCGATGAACAATGATGAAGATGCTTATCATCGTACGTTCGGCTCAACAAGTGATGTTGAAGAGGATTCAATTTCTGAAATTGAGAACAAAAAGAAGCGTCCCAAATTTAATATTCCAAATCAGTAATCAGTTTTGATTTTTTTTTTGTTGTTGGTTTTGTATTCAAATTTGACAATTATGATTGTCGTGATGTATGATTTTTGATTTATCACATTTTGATTGTTATTTGGAACAATTTCAGACCGACGAACCCGGAATGCACAACTTCCACAGTTACCAAAAGTGTATTTGGTGAAATTGCTGACATTAATGATGGATTTTTAAAATTGCAGCGTGTTGGAAAAAATTCGTCAAAGAAAATGTTAAAAGATTAAACTTCTCCAATTTGAAATAAAGTTTTTTTTCACACCTGAAGTTGATCACCATCAGCGTTTCCAAGCATATAGATCTTGACAAGTAGTATTTTTTTAATGCAGGGATGAAAATCAATTACATATCCAAGGTTAATTATTTTGCGTTGTTTGTTGTGTTTTTTATGCTTTGCATTTGGTAATAAATGTTGTTGAAATATTTGGCATCATTTTACATTTTTGCTATACTGTAGCAAATGAAATTTGCAAGTTAATCAAATTCAAAATGAAAATTTTTACTACACAGCAGACATTTTTTTAAAAATTGTAATTTTATTTTAGCCTATTGAAAATTAAGATAACAAAGACAAGACATGCTTACAATACAACAACAACAACAATTCAATATCAATTTGATGTAAAACGATATTATGCAAATATTTGAAATTTCAAACAAAAATGCAAAACACTGCCCAGAATTATTCAACAAACACTTGATCAACTCCAATTTTCTATATATGCGATAACATCTTCCATCTCCTTCAATTGACGCATCTGAAAAAAGAAAAAATTTTTCAATTTTCATATGAATTAAAAATAACAGATTTGAAAATTGCAAACATACTCGGCTTGCTATAATCAAAGTATTCCAATCATTTTTGTTTGCACAGAAAGAAGCTCTTTCGAATGTTTTCTTTTGACCAATTACTGGATATCCTGAAATGTTTTTAAAATAATTAAACAAATTCATTTTTTTCATTTAACATTCTAATATTTTTCAACCTGTGAGAATGCACGGTTCTGCAATCGAACCATCCGGATTTAGTAAACAAGCTTCATATATTCCTCGATCATCTGTTGGAAAAGAACGTCTGATTTCTTTGTCAACACTAGCCGCTAGAACCCACTCTTTCACTTCTTCGTATTCCGCATCCTTAAAATCATATAGTTATAGTTATAGTTATTTATCAACAAAATTCAACAGTATTCAATTTGGTCCATATTCACCGTTGTATACCGCACTGTTGGCAACGAAACGTACAGAGGGATATCCGTTTTATCAAAATCAGAGTAATCTACAAGTTCAGGATTGTTTTCATCAATTGCCTAAAAATTTTCAGTTCCCCCAATCACTTTTAGTTGTACTTGGTATTTTGTTCATCTTACATCACAGATATCCATGTAATGGTTGTAAAGCAGAAATGCAAGGTTCTCATATCGTTTACCAGCTTTCTACATTAAAGGAAAAAAAACATTTCAGATAATTTCAACGATTCAGTAAAAAGAGAATTATTTATTATTACTTTTGCTGCATTTGCAGCTTCGTAGAATGCCTTTTCAACGGGCAATATATCACTATAGCGAAGTAAGCTGAAACTAATTTTTGCAGCCATTAGTATTAAATCGTTGTCCACAGTTTCCTGCATTAGCATTGTACGATTTGCATAATAATGTACAATATCCAATACTCGTTCAAATCGTTCCAATTTTGTCTCATCAATTGATGAAGTTCTCAATTTTTTGTTCTAAAAATAGCAATATTCGTTTTGAAGTTCTTTTATTCAATAAAAATTTCTTTACAAAGTCATTCATCAAATTTCGCAAGGACGCTGTTGTCCAATAATCGAAATATCTACTGTGCTCTTTTTCTGACAAGAAACAGTCGATCATTCTGTTCACCAATGGTAACATCTGAAATTTGTGTTTCAATTCACACAACATCAATAATGTACATACATAAATTCACAGAACAATATGCACTATTTTTTTTTTAGCTTACTTGATCAACGTGAATTTCAAAATTTTCATGTAAAACTTCAACTGCTTCTTGAAACCTTCTATCCTCGATCAGTTCAGAAAAATGAAGTACCAAGTATTTTTCTAATAGTGGAGTATTCTTCAAAAAAAAAAAGAATTTTTTTCAAATACAAATTTTTCTCAAGAAATAAAATAAATTTACATTGCGCTGTTTAGCCAATTGAATTGCTTTCTTGAATTCACCTTGACTGTTCAACATTTCTGCGGCACAATTAATATCAAAATCAGCCAACTGCAATGATAAATATTTCAAAATAATGAACTTGTCCTTCGTGATAATTACTTCATCTTGACAGCCCTCTTGCAGCAAATAATCTTTATATCTGAGGTTGATATAATTAATTAATTCAGGATCCAGGTCAGCAGCAATTTTTCTTGCATCATCCCATTTCAAATCACTTATCATACAATCAATAGCTTCTTTCGGTTCATCACATTCCAAGTACAATTCTGCTGCCTAAAGTGTACATTTTTTTTTATTCAAATATGTCTCATCTCTGAACATAAACATTTGATCATAAATTTAAATAAAACAAACCATACATTTTTTTCTGTTTTTTAATGGTTAGCTTACTTTTTTATAACGTTTGATACTTGCCAGTGAAGCAGCAATTTCTGCTAACAATTCACTGTTGAAATCCAAAAATTTTCGAACAATTTCAGCTGCCTAAAAATAAATTTTAGAAAAAAGCTGCAAAATAAAATTTTATTTTATGAAGAAAACTTACTCGGAGCCAATATTTCTCAAGCAAAAATTCATCGTCAGTTACAGATGGGGAAATTTTTAAATAACAATGCACAGCACGTTCGTGTTCTCCTTTTTTTTCCAGTTCATTAGCTTGACGTACCAGCATCTCGATATTTCTTCAAAATTTTGAAATTAAAAATTTCATTTTTGATAAAATTAAATTTTTTTCACACTTTATACTATCGCCACTGTAGTGTTTTTCGTATTCTTGTTGTAAAATTTGCAATTGTTCAGGAAGAAATTCACGGCAAGCACGAAGTGCTTCTGACCAAAGATTCATTTCCTAAATTTGTCACACTTTATTTGCATTTATTTTTAAATATATACTTTTATTCGCCTTTCAAAGTATTTTTATCATTTAATTGGTTAATATTTCAATTTTGATCTGTTAAAAGTTATTTTCGAAAAACAGTTTTCAATGAAATCATAATTTGATAATCGAATCAACCTTATTTATACTACTGATCCATTCAAACAGCATCATATGCAAAATCACAAAAAATTTAAAATTTTCAATAAATAAATTACTTGATATGTTCGAATGAGCAATTCAGGTTTTCCAGCTCTCAAAAGATATGTTTCTCCTTTGGCAAAATCACCCTTTTGAAATGCCGATCGAGCTTGACCAATATATATTTCAGCGCTTGCTTCAGGACAGTGTTGCTCAGCAACACGACTTGCACTGTTCCAATCTTGATGTTGAACATACCTAAATCAAAAAATTGAAATATTCATAAATAGCATTTCTTTGAAAATCTTTTCAACAAATAAAATACTAACATCAGAACAGCTTCTTTGGGCATATTGGCTTTAATGAAAGCTTGTTCAGCCATTTCCAAATTATTAACTTCTTCAAATCGAAATGCTTGCTTCATGTAGACATAGTTCAACTTGGATTTCAAGCCGAGACGACAAAGTTCAGCCGCAAAATCAAAATTATTCTTTTCACATGCAATATCAATCACCCTTTCGAGCATGTTCAATTTCTGCAGCAGGCGAACTGCAGATTCACCTTTTACCGCTTCTGCCCATAAGTATGCAACGTTCGCCGCTCCTTCTTCTTTACCATATTGTTTGGCTACCTTATTGTACAAAAAAAAAATATGAAATAAGCAAAATTGGAAAACAACAAATAAAGCAAAAATCTCACTCGATACGCATCTTCCCAATTGGAAATTGATTTGTACATTTTTACAGCCTGTTTCCAATTGCCAGCAGTTAAATAATGCATTTCAGCTTCTTTGTACTTTTCCTCTTCTTGAAGTTCCTGGGCTAAGTGGTTGTGTGCTTTATCCACGTGATCTGAGTGATATTGTTCTATGAGACGCATCATTTGTTCATGTTGGCCAGCTTGCTTGTACATGGATATTGCTCGGTTCGGTTGTTCAATTGCACAATACAGTCGTTCAGCGTCTCGAAGCAGACCTCGTTTTTCCAAATCCTGAGCCTCTTTCAGATAGATTTCATTGACCTCATCCTCATCCATGCATTTTACGGCTATCTTTAATAGAATATACAAATGAAAATAATCAGCAACTGCATTGCAGTGAAATATACAACTGCATTTTCCTACTCGATATCCGTCATCGTAACGCTTAGCTTTGTTGTACATAGAAACGGCAATTTTCTGTAAGCCAGCCATACAGTAAAATTTTTCTGCCATCTTCAAAACACCAAAACGTGTAAATGCTATTATTTTTAATTTTGATACTGAAACAATACTTTGTAATCTCCACTTGATGCCAAATATTCTGCAATAGCGTGAAAGTACTGTTGTGTATCTCTAGATTGTTCAACAGCTTCACAAATTTCTATAGCTCGATTCCACTGTTCAGATTTGATTGATGCTTCTAATGCTTTCAATGTTTTGCCACTTTCTAAAATATACAGTCAATCTGTATACACTGTTCTTGAAAATACTGCATTTCCAATATTTACCTATGTAATGATTGACAGCGGAATAATTTTGGTTTAGTTTCACCAAGTAGTCACCCCACTGTTCTTCCAAAATAACCACTTCTTCAGGCTTTATCTTTCTGCATAATTCCACAGCTACAAGAAAAACAAATAATTAAAGCATAACAAGAAAATCATTTTTTTAAATAAAATACCCCTGTCGAAAGTGTTTGATTTTCGATAACATTCCAATGCACGATTTGTATCTTTCGTATTTTCAAACAAATATCCAGCCTAAACGTTCATTTACAACTGACTAATTTTGATATAAAATTAATCAATCAGATTAATAATAAAATAAATTTATGTAGTTACAATATTCAGTATTATAGTTGAATATTAATTTATTAATTAAAAAGAAGTATTACCTGTTCATACATTTCTCTTTTTATAAGAGCCACTGCAACAGTTTGAACGATGGCATCATTTTCTAACAAAAACTGAAAATTTTAAATATTATTTTAGTTGTAAAAAAAACCAATCTTTATGATCATAATAAAATAATTTTTAAGCTTGAAACGATTTCCATTAAAATTTAATAACTACTTTTTTTAAGTTTCAATTTCACAGACTGTCTGTCGAATGAAAATTATTAAAAAACTCATTATCATTCACTTTCATTTTCACACTTTTTTCTAGATTAATAAAAAAATGTAAATTTAACATATTACTTATTTTATGTACATTTATAATTTTTGATTATTATACTTGATATACCTTGTTGTGAAGTATAATTTTCAAAGCACTTTGAGGTGATCCGGATTTTAAATAAAGTTCTATGGCATATTCATATTGCTTTTCTTTCAGTTTAATCTAAAATTTTCATTAACAACGTATACATTGAACATTAAAATAGTTTCCATACTTTAGCTGCTTCTTCTAGCTGCCCAGTATTTATTAGATAATCAAAATATTGTTGTTTCAGATTTTCCAATTCTGGATAACCCTAGAAAAATGAATAATAAAACTAAAAATCTATAATTGTCATCGTTTTTTTTTTCATTTTCAAAATTTACTAAAATAGCTTACATTGCTTTCAGCAAGCTGAATTGCTTCTTTCCATTTATACAACGAAGTGAACAACTCTACTGCTTCTTTGATTGCATTCTAAAAGTCAAATTGTGCAATTTGCTTTGCAAAAAGTAAAAAAAAAGATATAGATACATGTTCCAAATAGATGTTTGCAACTTTTCCAAAATCATGTTGCATCAGTGCCATTCTAGCTTCGATCTGATAATTCTAAATATGGATCAATCAAATTTATGCTCAAGCAAATATATTGATTTGAATAATTAACAAAAATAAACCTTCGTTTCATCTTCCTCTTTGTTTGCCATGTTTCTTGTATGTGTGATGAATTTTAGCCGAGGAATGTCAACAATAGCAGCAAAACACCTACCATACGGGATATTAAATAAAAACTTTCAAACAAAAAACACTAGTCACTTTTGAGCAATTGAGAAATCGTTCATCTGCACCGCTACATCTGCCAACTGCTTCCACATAGAGGTACACTCAGAGCTCGAGGTTAGTGTTTCCAAATATTCAACGGCCCTAAAATTAAAGAAAAAAATGTTTAATATTTTAATATAATTTATTAAATGGTTAATCTAAAAAGGATTCTTTGATTACAAGTTCATATTTGTATAAAGCAAACCTTTGCAAATTTCTGTCTTCTAATGCTGTGGAGAATTCAATCAAATTTTCATCCAGTGGATGATAGTTCAGTTCATTTCCAAGCTCGACAACTACATTAGTTTTTCCTTCATGACGATAAATTTGCACTATTTCTCCCTAAACAAAACGACATTTCTTAAATGTAGTTTAAAATGTTGCCCAAATGCATACTTTGATCGGTTCCATTTTGGGATTCAGAGTTGCAGTGACATCATACCATACGCATAAATTTTGCAATGCTTGAGCAACTATGACATCGCTTCCAGGAACCCACTAAATTGATCGACTGATACAATTTTTCAAAATTTACAAATTTCAAAATTTACTTGCACAAAAGCGCAACTGTTGAGCAAATTCACTTGTGTCTGCTTTTTAAAATCATACAAATACAATCTCGCTCTTCGGTCACGCCAAATCAGAAACTTGCACGTTTCGTTCAACTGAATAAAGTGCAAGCATTTTATTTCAATAACATTACAACATTATATGTGAAAAATATCATCTTGAAAATCATCATTATTATTATTATTATTATAAAAGTTACATTACAGAATAATAAAATTTCAAAATTTGACAACTTCATAGCAAAAATTACTCACTTCCAACCAGTCGATTTTTGAATCATGCATGATATTGGCAATTTGAATTTTTGTTAATAAATCCACTAAAGTAAAACAATGTTTAATATTAGGAAATGAAATTTTCTTCTTTTTTTTCTAAATAAATTACCAACAACGATGTTTCTGAAATTCAAAAGATAAGCAATCGCTTTAACATTTTCAACAGATTTTCCTTTTCGTTCATTGACACGAACGCTAAAACAAATAATTTGTTTGTTCATTAAATTTCAATTTTTTTTTCATTTTATAGTTTGTGTTGTTGCTATTTCTGGTATTTGATTTTATCTCAAAACATGCATCAAACGTGCAAACACACAAACAATCAACTTTACCTTATTATGCATGGATTGATTTTAGTCATTTTTACAGAATAGAGTACAGAATCGATACCGTATTCAATGAGAATCAACTCTCCAGCATTGAAAACCAAACATACCTGAAAAATACGCAAACAGGTGAATGCATAAAGAAAATATAATTAAAAAGAAAAGAATTTTCAAAATTTATAAAAGTTGAATTACATTTTCAAATTCGAAATAATATTTTTCATTTCCTGCCGACTGCCATCGTACCTGAAAATATTTATCATTACAATTCACTGTTATTTTGATGATAATTTTAATATTTACCTCGCTGTATTTATTTTTGAAAAAATCCGCCACAAGCAGTGAACTATTGGATTTGGCAACAACGAAACGATCATTGCCAAAAACTTTCACGTCCGTTATTTCACAATCATACTTTGATCGAAGTAAGATGTGCTCATTGTTGGCTCTGTTCTTCACCAGCACCTGATGAAAGCAATCAATCTTTGAAAATTGTTCATTTATTTGGAAATTGCATCTTGTATTGATCTGATCAATTATGAACAATTTTTTTTCAATATTACCTGATTTGGACTGATAAATGAGACTTTGAACTTTTTTCCAATCGACAATCGTTTGAGACAACAATCCAAGCATCCCACTGTTCCAGTCAAGCTGCCCTTGAAAAGAAATATATATGCTTTTAAAAAAAAAATAATGATCTACATTATGTCTAATTTAAATAACAAAAATTACAACAACAAGCTTGGAACCATCTGGTTTCCAGCACAAAGCAGTTATCGTGTAAAAGTTGGTTAAGGAAATTATATCCCCTTCAATCCATCCAGATTTTCGATTACTCCAATCGAATATTCGAATTCTGAAATGAAAATTGAAATAAGTAAATAAATATATTTTTTTAATATTAATTTCAAAATTTGTTTCACTTGTCAAAACTGCCCATTGCAATTGATTGACTTCCAGGATTTGCAGCACCAGTGTTGATTTCTCGATCTTCTTTGTCATTACTGTAGTCGAATTGTTGCAAATTGTCACCGTTGCGATCGTAAATTAAAACACGTCGATCGCATCCTGCAGCCAGCAGTGTATTCTGAGCCGCTATTAAAACATACGGTGCTGTGGAGTGTAGAAAAAATTTCTGCAATGTCCTCATGCATTTATTTATTTATTTTAATATTTTAAAATTTTCCAAACTTTTCAAAACTACCTTCCATGTCCAATTAGAGCCTTGAACACACGTGTGCATCAATACAAGACCGTCAATATGACCGGAAAAGAACAATTCGCCATTGTTACTAAAAATCAATTGAATTTCAAAATATTATTTATCACATGATGAAGATTAAATTAAATATGAAAAGCATTTCAATAAAATAAATTATAACAAAACCTGTTGTTGTATGCCAACGAAACAACTGTGACGTTGTTGTTAAAAATTGTAGATACTTTGTTCGTTTTAGGATTTGCCAAACGAATCTGAAATAAGTATTATCTGTTTTTTTCTATTTTAACATTTTAAATAATAAATTTATTTAAATTTAAACTAAAATTTTTTTACTCTTCCATCAAAAGTTCCAATGATAAGTTTCTGTTCAGCTATCCATATCAAGCAGGCGACTGGTGATTTCAACACAAATTTATTACAAATGATCTTCTTATCGGTCCTGAAAATTGAAAATAAAAAAAAATAAATTAAATTAAACAAAGCTTACCATTTCAAGCCTAATTTGTAAATAAATACTGAATTATCCGTTTGGCCAAGGGCAAGTTTTGTCGAATCCGGAGAAAATGCCAGTGATTTCACTAAATAGCTTCCTCTGTTTGCCTGCAAATCTTTTTTTAACATCAACATAATTTAACAGCACTTTCCAAATATGCACAAGTAAATGCTTCACTTCAGAATATGAAGTTTAATATTTTATTTCAATTATACAATGATAAATGTTGATTAATACAAGTCTTTTTGCGTTCATTAAGAGCTGATGAAATTATATTTCAAAATAAAACAAATTCAAAAATTGTTTTCCATTTGTTCAGCACTACTGTAATATTTATAAATTTTTGAAGAGTTATCTAACATGACGGGATGGCCGAGTGGTCTAAGGCGCTGCGTTAAGGTCGCAGTCTACATTCGTAGGCGTGGGTTCGAATCCCACTTCCGTCAGTATGATTTTTGCTTGATATTACTTACAACTGACAATATTCACAACAGTTCAAACTTTATAAACTTTAATTTAAAATACTCTTTAAATTTGAAATTTAGGCATAGAGCATAATTTACAATTAACAGTGCAATATTCAGTATTTCAATTTATAAATTTCCACATAATTTACTTTATAAAATACGATTTCCGTTATTTTCATAAAATGATTTTCATTTGTTCAACTTAATGAAGAAAATAATAATTAAAAAAAAAACTTTTTTTTGACTAGTAAAAAATATGAGCTTACTTTTGCATCGGCAGATTTGGCATTAAATTTATCTTTTCGTTCTCCTGACTCGTCGAATAGTATTACAGAATTTTCAGCCGTGCTAACTGCCAAACGATGACCATTGGGTGACCAGGCAATCGCTTGAACCGGGTAATATTTTTCCTAAAAAGAAAATGACAACAACTGAAAATGTTTTAAAAAAAATTAAAATAATCCAATTTCCAACCTGGGAAGGTAAAAGCTCTCTGCTGTAATTGAGTCTCATACGAAAATGACTACCGCATGGTAACCATAGCAACGTAAAATTATACTTTACAGGCTGTTTTCAGACTGCCTACAAGTACATTTTATACGATAATGACAATCAATATCTTGATTAGATTTATCAAAATACAAAATTGCGGGAATCTGGTTAATCAAAAAAAAGAATGTTTAAATAAATCACTATTATTTGCTGTATGGTCTCATGTTATAAACGGTCTCATGTGAATTCACAAAAGTAACATTTTTTAAAATGATATAGAAGTTTATTTAAAATGTTGAAAATTTAAATTTCACACTAAATTTTACAGATGTAAATCGTATTTTAAATTACAAAAAAAACGTATAACAATCATTTGCAAAATTAATTACCTGATATTACTTTACTGCTTTCAGTTTTGCTGATTCATTGCTGTCCTACTGTAAAACTTATACTTAATTTGGATGAATTGTATGTTGTAATAAAATATGTCGGTAAGTTGAAGTAAATCATTTTTCAAGTGAATCATTTATGTATAGATTTTGTATGTGATAATGCAAACGTACCGTTACAAATTTTGACATATTTAGCCTTACCATTCGAAGTTTGATAAATCGACGATGCAAATTTGCAACATGGCGTTATTGCCGTTGAGAACATCGTTTCGAGGACCCGCACCAAAATGTGGTATGGATATTGTTAATAATTTGTTTCATTATACTTTTAATTTGTGTGTGTGCTTTTCAAGACGGTGAAGATATTATTGATGAAACACTCGAATATTTCAAGGCGAATATGTTTTTTCGACGATTTGAAATTAAGGTTTTTTGCATTTAATTGTGAACATAAATTTTTTTATTTCTTATCGGCGTCTATTTCACAATATTGCTGTTATTTCATTTTTGTGTAATTTGAAGAGGAATGAATTGCATTTTTAATGATTTAGAGTGCTGCCGACCGTGTACTCATATATCTCACTCTTTATATAGTGGAATGTTTGAAACGTTTGCAAAAAGTAAAAATAAAGCATTAATGTATACTTTCATATCCGTATATATTTTTTTTTGATTTTAATGAAAGTGTTCAAGCAAGACAGAAGGCTTGAAAGAGATGAGCTCTTTCGCTCTTGACCGTTGTATACCAATACCTGGTGATCAGGGTTTTCCTATGAATTCTCATTTCAAAGGGCCTGCCAATGCCGATCAAGAAGGTAATTGTAATGGCAAACGTTTTTGCCAACTGATCAATTACAATTTTTTAAGAAGCTCTACGCAGTTATTTGCAACAACTTCGACAAGAATTAGGTGTTCGACTTTGTGAAAAAGTGTTCGATCCAGCTACCGATAAACCGCTAAAAGTAATTTTTTTTAATTGTAAATTTTTTTCACTGCAATTCATAAATGAAAATTTTTTTTCAGTGGTGGACATCTTTTGGAAAACGCAAATTTCTAGATTTGACTCTAATTCCACCTGGAATGTGATATGATTTTCCGGATCCTTGTAATGTGAAATTGATTTTGAAATTGTGATTGATTTTTGAAAATAAAAAATTTTTTTTTTCACTACAAAGCGTTATTACTGTTGAAAAGAAAGTTCAACGTTTTTCCATTTAAAGGAATTTTATGTTTTTTGGGGCGAAGTTAATTTTGAAATTTTCTGTTCTATAAAATCTTGTTCTCAGAAGTTATTTGTCGCACATTCCAATTGAGCAAGTGTTTATAGTTTGTCACAACAACTACCGAACATTTTTAACGTTGAACAATCAAATGTATGCTGTATTACAGTGCGCAAGTATTATTTCTAAATTAAGCAGTAAAATGTAAAACTTTTTATCAAAAATGAAATAATAAACCAAAAATTCCTCTACATTCATTATTATTCCAGAAATATTTGTAAGAAAAAGATTTGTTAAATTATTCTGCCAATAATGAATACCATGCAATAATTTCGTAAAGAATGCAACAAATTGCGCATGAAGAATCCAGACATAAAAGTGTGATTTAATTTTCTGAATATTATTTTAATTTATTTGCAATATTTTTAACAATAAAAAAATGTTGCAATTTATTGACAAATAAGTTGTCTGATATCATACTGTAATTTATTGATCGCTCTGAACTTTGATTTTCCGTCCATTCGCTTGCATCACCGTTTGTAATAAAATAATTAGCTGTTATTTCAAGTAACGTATAATCTTATCACTTGAACAAGGTCATTTATTTTCGTACGGCACATTTTCATTGGATTTGCTTTTCTTTGTTCAACTCGTTGCTTGTTCTGTCGTGCATTCAGCTGTGCTACTCAGATGGGATAAGCTTACGCCAGTTGAGATAATTAGCGATAATCAAGTTATCAAAAAGTGATGGATTTTTTGTTATCACAAATCCGTCAAGTCGGCACTGCTCTACTGAACTAAATATAGTTCTTTGTTCGCTCGATTGCTCCGGGTCACTGTGGTCGTTGTCTCTCCTTTGTTTCATTGTTTCACATTTCTGTGTCACTGTAGTCATTGTTTTCGTAGTGTATATATATAGATACCTGCGGTGGATTGATTTCAGTTAAGCATCAACCATCGAGCCGAACGGTTGTATTGTACGTTATTCAGTGTTTCCTCATCATCATCAGCGCTTTGCTTTTCCTCTTCTCTCACATTGTTCACTCAGCTTTCTGTTGTTCTTGTTGTGAATTTAAAACAGAAAATGCCTTCCAAAAAGAGAAGTCAAGAGTCGTCAGCTATATTGAATAATCTGAGCATCAGCACCTGCTCCTGCCGTGGCACTCGAAAATAATGA